>CAJQZJ010032058.1:2424176-2512128 GCA_907164525.1 Lophiomys imhausi | reverse complement strand
TTGATGAAAGTATTATGTGATATAATCATTCCTCTGATTTAGGTATTGGACAACTGGAATTGGATTATCACTCTTGTGCTTTGTAAGTGATAGAGATATTTGTATGTTAGAAACAGAGAGGAGAGAAATAGACAGACAGAAAGATAAATACAGAGAAAGGTAATATAAGTGAAAGAAAGTTAGAGGGTTGGGGGAGAGGAGAGGCAACAAGAAAGTGACAGAAAGAAAGAGACAAATCCAGATACAAAGAAAGATATAAAGAAGTAGTTATGGGCTAAAAGACAAAAGAGAATGAGTGAACTGTTGGTGGATCTTGCTTAATCAATTGAAAGTAAAAAGAAGTGCAAGTTCTTTTACATGAAGTGGGGTACTTTTGCTGACTTTAAAGATGAAGATGTCTGCAAATGTATCATATAGTCCCTCTGAAAGTGCTTTGCAAGTACCAAGGATTACGGAATTAAGTTCTTCATTCCCATGATCATATAAAAATAAATATTTCCAGAACCATGTCAGCTGACAGGAGAAGATCTCACACTCTAGAGAAAATTCTTTAACCATCATCTTGAGTTTTGCTTTGTGAAATTTTAAAGAGAGAACACATAATATGTACAGATGTCATGTCTACTTAATTTTTATATAATGTTTTTGGTGTTGCTTAAATTGACCAATATTCAGTAACTTGTTTAGTAAAAATATAACTAGTGACACATCCTTTTAAAAAAGGTAAAATATTTGATGTAACTTAAAGGGAAAATATTTCACTCAATCACTCCAAATTTAGAGAAATAGTAAATGTGATTAAAAAAAAAAGAGAGAAAGGGATTTGGAGTTCATAGTGCTTATAATAACAACTTACTCCATTTTCACAGACCTTGACTTTTGTTTTTAATATGTCATTCCAGATGATGGTCTTCATAAGTCATAGGGCTATTATGAGTCATGATGAAGAAAATTATAGGAGTGCATAAAGAAAAACATTTGATCTAAAAGCTGACAGAATACAGTGTGGCTCATGTCTAAATGACTACTTTTGCATATGTTATTCAGCATTAAGTATAAACCATTATGTGTAATTAGTAGTAAAGGAATAGTGGTAGATATTGTAGGCAATGTCTTGACTCTCATAATGCTTAGAACAGGGAAGACAAGTAAATAAGGAAGCAAATTAATGAACAATGACTTCAGGTCTGTCATGTTCAGTAATGATGATAGGCAGAGTAATGTTACTGATAAATGGGGTCTGGGTTCTCAGAGAAGGCCTTTCTAAGGAGTAAATGTAATAGGAAATCTGAAATGATATAAATATAAGTCATGCAGAAACTCATACAGAATGCATTTCCCCCTCATAAAATAGCATGAATAAGGATCCATCCTGAGGCAGGAATACGCTTGATAAGTTCTACAAAAAACAAAATAGATCATTATGGCTATAGTGTAGGAAAGAATGTGGAGAAGTTAAGTGCTGAGTTCAGAAAGGATAGAAGGCAGATCAAATGAAACCTTGCCAACTTAATAAAGAACTAGGGCTTAATTCAATGTGAAATGAAAGATATGAAAGGCCTTAGGCAAGCTAAAGACACAAAATGGCATTTTAAAAGATTATTTATCAGATTGCTAATAAATAAATATGTGACTATGTAGAAGTTCAACATATTGATTTGCATTTAATACATATTTTATTTTATTTCTTTTTTCTTGAAAACAGGTTTTTCAGGGTTTTTTGTTTTATTTTATTTTATTAAATGGCTTAGCATACATTTCCAATGTCCAGTCCATACGTATTGGCAAATGGTTTTAACCTTCTGCTATGCATCCTTCTTAATGAGTTTAAAGTTCTATATCCAACTCAGCTTCCACCCTAACTTTCATCTCCATCTTAAAAACATCTTCTTAGGTCTAGAACACCTCTTAATTCCTAAAAAACTCATAATTTAACTATGAGACTATAACTATCTATTCTTCAATCACATCAGAGACCTGAGAAGGAGAAATATGTCTGATTATACAGGAAGTGTGGGGCCAGCTCCTTCCAAAACTAAGAAATGATAGACAATTGGCTTCCTGGACAGTCCCCAATTTTTTCCAATACAGCATCAATCTTCAGCCTTCTGGCCCCGTTTCTCTGACAGACATTAACTGTAAACTAGGAATTATGAAGGACTTGCCTATCCTGTCTTGGGAGAGCTAGGCTGTCAACTTACCTGCTTCCAAGTTTTGTCCTTTTTGGACAGAATGCTGTCTACAGTTTAAGCAAGGGATATTTCTAGCCAAGTGACAGGCTTGCTTCCAATGCAACCATCTCCAATTGGAGATTCTTCAATGCTCATCATGTGCTTGGAGTAGAATAGGGGGTGCTGTCAGGAGCTAACCTGTCTCAATATCAAAAAATCTTAAAATGCCATATTCTACAGATCTCTTGAGGTTTTTAAAGACCACCTATCTATCTTTGTATATTTGGATAAGGAAATGTTGCTTATTACTTAGAAACTTGATTTCTGATTAACTTAGAAAATAACTGTAATAGACTACCCTATTACCTAACAACATGACATGCTTGAATGAATATTAGTTTGCATTTCTTAATTATCCTAAACAATTTATGACTGTTGCTAATAAAAGGCCAAAACTTCACATTTTATTTTTCAGTGTTACCTAGGTACAATACCTTAAAAAAGAGTTAACCTTAATTTTGTTTTAGTATACAAAGATCAATACCAATGTAGCCAAATATAATCCTGTTTTTGAAAATAGATTTTTTTCAAACAAATATTGGTTACTGTTTACTGTCTCCCAAATCCTCCTAGATCCTCCCCAGTTTCTCAAACAAATTCAAACATTTTTTCTCCATCTTATTTTTAGAATACAAGCAAGTATCAGTAATAATAATAATTATTATCACTGTATATTATAAAAAGTATGTACTTTTTTGTGTTTTCTTTAGTTCATAAATTCTTTAATCTCCTGTTATTCATGTTTTGCCTTTGATTTGCCTATGGTTTCTAAAAAATCAGAAAAAATACACTAATCACACTAGAACTAAGAGCACTAAAATATTTTAACAAAGCCTTAAGGAAACACTTTTTTTCTGAAAATTATAAGCCATGTTTATACTGTATAAAACAATATACACATAGAAACACACACATATGTTCTTAAATTAAATGAATTATGGCACATGAGCTGAGAATGCTCTCCTCCTATAAGATCTTGTGACTATGTAACAAAATAACAACAACAACAACAACAACAACAAGGTATCAGGCATGAGAAACCTGTATTTGAAGGGTTGTTTTGGAGTACATGTAACTCTCAAACAAAATAGGCTATTTTTGACATTGGTTGTCACTCAGTGGTTAATGATAATCCATTTTACAGAAGACACAATGCATTTCAGATGCATGAATCAGAAGATTACATTGGATTTAATTTTCATGTTAGAAAGTTAACTACAGTCTAGCTTTCATAGAGCCAGTATGTACTGTGCAAGATGTCAAAGGCGGAAAGCAATCAATAGACCTACCTAGCTGTAACAACTATGAACTACAAAATGGCTATCATGACTATATATTCCCAAAGGTGCAATAATGGCACCCATACACTGGTGGTAAACAACTGCTGTCTATTTAGATGCAAGCATACTCAATAGGATGGAAATCATGCCTGGAACTAGAAACAGACAAATATCTAAGGCTAGGACTGTCATGGATCTTGGAAGGGAATTTAATACCGCAACTTTATTAGACTAGCATAATTCCTAGCTGCATTGTCAAACTTTATACACATAGACAATTATTGCTTTATGCACATACACAATCTTTATACACAGAGATAACTACTGCTTCTCTTCACAGCAAATAATCAGTATATTGTGGAATCAAGAAATACATCTGCAACCCACCTGCCTGCAGTTTAGTCTCAGGACACATCTAAGGGGGAAGAAAGATTATAAGAGCCAGATGACCAGAAAGACTACTGTGAAACTGTGTACCCCCTAGAAATGACAAGGAAGCTACAGATTTATGAGACCTCAACATATGATTGCTAAGACCTGAGCAATAACAATATCAATAGACATGCAAACTTGGAAGGGTAAACCTCACAGAATCCTATCTCCAGATAAATAATAGAGGAAACTAATAACTGCTAACAGAGGGAAATCATCTTCCAGGAAGAAACTCCTAAAATATTTTATACGAAGTATAAAATTACATATACACCTCAACAATAAATGGATTCAGTGAGTAGTATATATGTATATTTGCATATGCATATATAAGGAGAAAACAGGTCATCACTTTGAAAGTGAAGGATGGGGCCTTGGGCATGTTGGATGGAAGAAAGAGAAAGGGAGAAGTGATGTAATTGTATTTTTAATAATTTTTGTAAAAAGGAAACAAATGACCATGAATGATGGCAAGAATGTTAAAAAACAGAAGTCTTTGTTCTTTTTTGGTTGAAAGTTGAAGTCTAAACTCATATAATCCTTGTGAAAATTAGTATGAATGCTTCTCAAAAAGATAAAAATAAATCTTCCAAGTGATACAGTTTTAGTACTCAGTGTACACTGAAAGGACTATATATCCCACTATAGAGATAACTTACCTACCCACAGTCATTGCTGCTTCATTCACAGTATCCAGAAAATGGAAGCAGCCTAAATCTCTGTAAACAGATGAATGCTGATGTAGAGTGGTATCTATACAAACTGGAATATTGTGCAGATGTAAAGGAAATTACTGACACTGGAAGATATATACATTGAGATAGTCAAGTTTCCGAAAGCTGCATATTCTCTCTACCACAGATCTTACTTAGTTCCATAAACCTCTGGAACCCTAAGCCCAAATAAACTCCATACTCTATAAGTAGTCCTGGTCATGTATTTTATCACAGCAACAGAAAAGTAATTACTAGGAGTCTTAAATGTGCATTCTTTTCTATGCATTGGTTGGCAGGGTATTCCCAGAGGTTTTTAAATAGCATAGAATATTGATATTTCTTCTACTTTCCTCCAAAACTATGCAATAAGATTTTTTTTTTTTTTGCTGAAAGCATTTGGATTTCAGAGAGATAGCAATCTGGAACTGAGCTGGAAACTTGCATCTATTGCTAGCTGTCATACTAATAGAAGTTGCTATTGTGCTGCTGGGAGAGAAATGTTATAAAAGATCTTGCACAGCTTTGAACCTTACATAATGCAATGCTGATTTGTAGAGCAAGATATGGCAAATGGTCTGATAGTGACATACTACTTACTGTAATAACACATTGTTTTGTGATTGTGTGCAAGGTCTGCTCCACTGGAAGGAATTTAGGCTCTGTAAACCTGGTATAAAGGCAATGGATGCAAATGTCATATGGTCTATGAAACGAGGTGGTAGAAGATACTACTCTTACTTTTCTAAATGGACATGCTGTATTTAAATTTTAATATTTATATTCATTATTAATTAGTACAGCTCTCAGATTCAAACAGAGATTATTTATGCAGTGAGAAGAGATAAATACAGAGACCTCTCCAAAGCTCAGAGAACACTCTATAAAATGGAGCAGGAAGAAAGCAAGAGCCAAAGGATGAAAAGAAGGTACTATGAACCACTGTCTTCTGGACCTGAAATGGCTGTTGTGTTCTTGTACTCACAACAGGTGACCACTCCATCTCTAGACCTGCACAATACTGAGAAACTTTCAATATTTCACTATGTGGACAAAAGGTAACTGTATCTAAGAGATACTGTTAGAAAATATGGCTGGGGAGGAGGAAGAAAAAAACATTTTTGGCTGCGTAGATAACTGTATGTTGCCCAAGCTCCAGTAATTGGCTCCTATAAAAACTCTAAACAAAATGAGTAAATATTTAAGGAAAAGAAATTGTTATTTACTTCATGAGTTTATGTGCTTCTATTCAAGATAGAATGTTTCACTTCCCCTTAGAACATCCTGCTGTTTCATCACCCTGTAATCATCTTGTCTTATAATATCCTGGTATTCCACTGCCTATTTAATATCCACTGTTTTAATATTTTAATCTAGGAGGAAATAGAGCCTACAACTTACCTGTTTACCCATTTGACATACATTTCCCAGGTGGTTCTTTTCTGAGGGTTTGAGCTGGTAGATTGTCTGTGGTTAATTCCTTTCCTCGATGGCCATGGTAAGGCTCTTAGATGCACATCTTTCCTGTAGTCAATGTGCTCCATTGATTATCTTACAATGTAAAAGAAGGACAGTTATTTGTTGAGACTTGGGTGTTTTCCAGAGGAGAAAAACATAGCTGACATCTCTAGCCTGTCATCTTGCTGACATTGTTATTGTTTTTCAAATGTATTAATTTAATTATGCCTCTCAATACTTTTCAATATTTTTCTGTTCAGAATATTACCTCCTGGAAGTCCTGCTAGTCCTTCCCACATATCCACTTGTTTATAATTCCCACACAATAATACTCCCACTCTTGAGAAAGCAAATAATACTAGAAGACACAGCTAAAATCAAGGGTCATTTGAGGGTTAGTATGAAAAGCTAATACAGTAGAAACTTCATATTCCTATCTACTTCTATATACTTCTATTTTCATATATGAATATTCATATATATTATTCATGTATATAATAATCACATATATAGTATTAATAAATATTTATACATATATTATTCATTTATATACTATTCAAATATCTATATAAATAGAAGTAGATAGAAGCATATATGCATATTAAGCTTCTACTGTTGTAAGTTTCCATACTACCCCTCAAATGACCTTTTATTCATATATATTTGCACATATATAAATGCAGTCTAAATGAAATCATGAAAAAATGGAGACAGAATCCCAAACGGACGTCTATTGTCACTAAATGAAGCTTCCAGTAAGTACCAAAATTGATTTATATCTAAGTGACTTATTGCCCAAGTGGTCTGATAGGAAATTCCAAAGAATTCAGGCTGTTGCCATGATTGTAGATTTTTCTCCACATAATGACAGGAAGTTTCTTTCTTTCTTTCTTTCTTTCTTTCTTTCTTTCTTTCTTTCTTTCTTCCTTTCTTTATTACGTCAGGTTACATCTCCATCATAGTGTCCTCTTTGTATCCCTCCCAGTCCCGTCCTCTCACCCTCTACACCCTATCCCTTTAATCCCACTCCTCCAGAGTGGAGTGTCCCTACATAATAGTCATCCACCCCAGTTCAAGCAGTCATATGAGGGCCAAGAGCCTCCTCATACACTGGGGATCTACAAGACAGCCCCACTAGGGCAAAGTGTCTCACTGACAGGAAAAAAAGTCTATGTTCATGTTCCCTTTGGTACATTTATTGTAGTATAGTTATCCTGTAATATATGGCTAAAATCTGACTATAAGTAAACAGATGCCATGTGCATCCTTCTGAGTCTGGGATACCTCACTCAGGATGAACTTCTCTAGTTCCATCCAATTGGCTGCAAATTGTATGATTTTGTTGTTTCTGAGAGCTGGGTACTATTCCTTTGTGTAGATGTACCACAGTTTTTTAATCCATCCTTCAATTGAGGGACATCTGGGTTGTTTCCAGTTTCTAGCCATTACAAATAAGGCTGCTCTGAACATAGATGAGGAAACTTCCTTATGATTCTGTGAGGAGACATTTGGGTGTATACCCAGAAGTGGTATGGATGGGTCCTGAGGCAGAGCTATTCCAAGTTTTCAAAGATATTGCCAGACTGACCTCCATAGTGGTTGCATAAGCCTGCATTCCCACCAGCAATGGAGGAGGGTTCCCCTTTCTCCACACCCTCCCCAGAATGTGCTGTCATTTGAGTTTTTGATCTTAGACATTCTTACAGGTGTGAGATGGAATCTCAGAGTCCTCTTGAGTTGCATTTCTCTGATGATTAATGATGCTGAGCATTTCTTCAAGTGTCTCTCAGCCATTAGGAATTCCTCCTTTGTGAATTTCTTGTTTAGTTCTATTCCCCATTTTTTGATTGGATTGTTTGGTTTCTTGGCATTTAATTTCTTGAGTTCTTTGTAGATTTTGGATATTAGCCCTCTGTCTGATGTAGGGTTGGTGAAGATTTTTCCCCAATCTGTAGGCTGCCGTTTTGTTTGAATGATAATATCTTTTTCCTTACAGAAGCTTTTCAGTTTAATGAGGTCCCATTTATCAATTGTTGATCTTAAATCCTGAGCTGTTGGTGTTCTGTTCAGGAAGTTGTCACCTGTTCCGATGAGTTCAAGCGTTTTCCCCACTTTCTCTTCTAGTAGATTCAGTGTGTCTGGCCCTGTGTTAAGGTATTTGATCCACTTGGAGTTAAGTTTGTACAATGTAATAAGTATGAGTCTAATATCATTCTTTTACATGTGGACATCCAATTGGACCAGCACCATGTGTTGAAGATGCTGTCCTTTTTCCATTATACGATGTTGGTTTCTGTGTCAAAAATTAGGTGACCATTGGTATGTGGGTTTATTTCTGGGTCTTCAATTTGATTCGAATGATCAACTGGTCTGTTTCTATACCAGTACCATGGTGTTTTTATTACTATTGCACTGTAGCACAGCTTGAAATCTGGGATAGTTATACCTCCAGATGTTTTGGGTTTTTTTTTTTTATTGTACAGGATTGATTTAGCTATTCTGGGTTTTTTGTTATTCCATATGAAGTTGGGTATTACTTTTTCCATGTCCATAAATAATTGTGTTGGTATTTTGATAGGAATTGCATTTATTCTGTATATTGCTTTTGGTAGGTTGGCCATTTTTATGTTGATTTCTACCTATCCATGAACATGGGTGATCATTCCATCTTCTGATGGCCTCTTCAATTTCTTACTTCAAGGACATGAAATTCTTGTCATACAGGTCTTTCACTTCCTTGTTTAGAGTTACCCTCAGGTGTTTTATATTGTTTGTGGCTATTGTTTCCCTAATTTATTTCAACAGAGGAAATCCAAAGAATCTTTAGGTCCTATTTTAAAAATCTATATTCCACCAAACTTGAAAACCTAAATGAAATGGATAATTTTCTTGATAGATTCCACCTTCTGAAGTTAAACCAAGATCATATTAACAGATTAAACAGCCCTAATATAGCTAAATAGCTAAATCAAGGAAATAGAAACAGTCATTAAAAATTTTCCAACCAAAGAAAAGTCCTAGGCCAGAAGGTTTCAACAGAGCATTCTACCAGACCTTCAAACAAGAGCTAATACCAATACTCTTCAAACTCTTTCACAAAATAGAATTAGAAAGAATACTGCGAAACTCAATCTATGAGTCCACAGTTATCCCAATTCCTAAACCACACAAAGCCCCAACAAAGAAAAAGAACTTCAGACCAATCTCTCTCATCAATGTAGATGCAAAAATACTTAATAAAATACAGGAAAACCGAATGGAAGAACATATCGAAAGTATCATACACCATGATCAAGTAGCCTTCATTCCAGGAATGTAGGGATGGTTCAACATATGAAGATCCATCAATGTAATTCACCACATAAACAAGTTGAAAGAAAAAAAAAACACATGATAATCTTGCTAGACGTTGAAAAAGCATTTGACAAAATCCAACATCCCTTCATGCTAAAAGTCCTGGAGAGAACGAGCATACAAGGACCATACCTAGAAATAATAAAGGAGATATACAGCAAGCCAGTAGCCAACATCAAATGAAATGGAGAGAAACTTGAAGCATTTCCTCTAAACTTAGGGATAAGACAAGGATGTCCACTTTTGCCATATCTCTTCAACATAGTACTTGAAGTTCTTACTAGAGCAATAAGACAGCTAAAGGAGATCAAGGGGATACAAATTGGAAATGAAGAAGTCAAATTATCCCTATTTGCACACGATATGATAGTATACATAAGCGACCCTAAAGATTCCACCAGAGAACACTTACACCTGATAAACACCTTCAACAAGGTGGCTGGATACAAAATTAATTCAAAAAAATCAGAAGCCTTTCTTTATACAACAAATAAATGGGCTGAGACAGGAAGGCTCTTGCTGAAGACAACACCTACACAACTGGTGGAACACAAAGAATATCAGCAGGGCTTACATACAGCTTTTACCAGTACATGATAGTTTTCATGGTTACAAGTACTCTGCACGGGATCCAAGATGTCGGCAGCCTGCACAGACGCATTTTGAATGTGGGGAAAAGAGCCATAAAAAGCACAGAGTTATTGGACACTGTGCAAAAACCAGAGGAACTAGACCCCCTGGTAACACATCCAGCCCCCAAGGGACTGTTCAAAGTCCCAGGGCAAGGCTCTCCCCTCATCTCTCCCAGACACGGAAGCCGCTGAATCTGGGAATCGGGAACTCCCATCTGGAGAGATGCTGGGTAAGATCGACTCTAATACACAGCAGGCAGAATCAGACCCCACACGGGATCACTCACCAGCCTACTAGGCACCCCACACCTCAGGCGGACCTTATAGCTATTTGAGAAACATTGCAGGCTAGTTGAAGTCTTAGAAACAACAGAAGCAGGGCACACGGCAGCAGTGGTGGATTGGGTTGAGACACCACACAGGATCACTCACTAGTCTACTGGGTCCCACAAACCCCATGCATGCTCTCCACCTATCTAGAAAAGGTTGCAGACCCCTGTAAGCCTTAGCGGCCAGCTACAGTGTTGCTGCAGGGGGCAGGGCAGAGGTGCGCAACCTCAGCGAAGTAGCCAGGCAGAAACGCGCACAGGGGGATGGGGCAGAGGCACGTGCCCACAGCTAAGGAGCTGGGCGGAAGCACGCAAGGAGGGCGGGGTAGAGGTGCACGCCGGCAGCAAAAGAGCCAGATGGAAGCAAGCACAGTGAAGTGGCAGGGCTGGGCACACACAGAGGCACACAGAGGAAGAGCTAGCTGCAGAGGCGCACAGAGGCTGAGGGCTCCAAAACGTGGAAGCCAGAAGCCGGAGGACCATAGCTGTATTCTGGAAAACCCAGACATATTAGGCGTGGAGCCGGGCCCTCTCAGTCTCCTTGGGGAAAACAAGAATACACAGAAACCGTGCTTGTGCAAACAGGTCATTACCATCGGAACCACTACAGGCTGATCACACAGTGTGCAACATAGAGAAGTCTGACTTGGGAGCAGTGAAAAAATCCCAGGCCATTCCTCATTACCTGGGAATAGGCTGCACCAGCTCATAGTGCTTCAGACTATTAGAAACACAGTGACCCTGAGATCCCCCTGTAAGCAACTGCAGATCACCAAGCAATTCGAATGCTACACCAAAGCATCCCCTGTGGATCCAAGCACAGAAGACGACGAGAGCAGACAGCTAAACGCATCCATATGGCCAAAGGTCCAAGAAAAAATAGAAATCAAGGAAATATGACACCAACAACGCAAAACTATCCTAGCCCATCCAATTCCGACGAACTCACAACAGCAGAAACACATGAAAACGATGACAATTCTACATTATGGAAAGTGATAGAGTCCCTTCAAGAAGAACTTAGATCTATGAGGAATTCAAAGAAGCCACAATTTGACAAGTCAAAACAATGAATAACACCATTATAGAGTCCAAGCCAAGGTGACTTAATTTGAACATGAAAAGGACAGGGCAATGAAAGATTTCCAGGCAAAAACAAGCAAACTGGAGCAGGAAATGTACAAAACTAACAATACCATTCAAGACATGAAAATAGAAATGGAAACAATAAAGAAAACACAGACAGAGTTAAAAGAGGAAATGGAGAATGAAGGGAAGAGAACAGGAACTACGGATGTGAGTATCAAAAATAGGGATGAAAGAGATGGAAGACAGGATCTCAGGCATGGAAGATTCTATGGAAGAAATCAGTACAACATCCAAAGAAAATGAGAAACCTAAAAAATCTCTCACCCACAACATCCAAGAAATCAAGGACTCAATGAAAAGACAGAACCTAAGAATTATAGGGCATAGAGGAAAGAGAAGACTCCCGACAACAAGGTCCAGGAAATATCTTCAACAAAATCATAGAAGAAAACTTCCCAAACCTGAAAAAAAGAGATGCCAATAAAAATCCAAGAGGCTTACAGAACACCAAACAGATTAGATCAGAAAAGAAACTCTTCTTGCCACATAATAATTGAAACACCAAATGTACAGAACAAAGAAAGAATATTAAAAGTTGTAAGATAAAAAGGTCAAGCCACCTACCATGGCAGATCCATCAGAATTACACCTGACTTCTCTTCAGAAACTTTAAAAGCTAGAAGGGCATGGACAGATGTCCTACAAGTCCTGAGAGAACATAGGTGCCCAGCCTGAAATCTATACCCAGCAAAACTCTCTATCAACATAGATGGAGAAAGCAAGATATTCCAGGATAAAATCAAATTTAAACAATATTTACCCACAAACCCAGCCCTACAGAAGATCCTAGAAGGAAAATTCCAACCCAGAGAAGAAAACTACACCCAAGAAAACAGAAGGAATAGAAAACCCCACAGCAACTAAACCAAAAGAGGCACAAGATGATCACCTATACCAAACTAATGGGAAATAACAACCCCTGGTCACTAATATCCATCAACATCAATTGACTCAACTCCCCAATAAAAAGACACAGGCTTACAAATTGGATCCGTAAGCAAGACCCGTCTTTTTGCTGCATACAAGAAACATATCTCACTATCAAAGATAGACACTATCTCAGAGTAAAGGGCTGGGAAAAGGTTTTCCAAGGAAATTGACCCAGGAAGAAAGCTGGAGTAGCCATCCTAATATCAAACAAAACATCCTAATATGAAAAAAGACAGAGAAGGGCATTATATACTCATTAAAGGGAATATTCATCAAGAGGACATCTCAATATTTAACATATATGCCCCAAATACAAAGGCACCTACATTGTAAAAGAAACGCTTCTAAAACTTAAATCGCACGTCGATCACAACATATTAGTAGTGGGAGACTTCAACATCCCACTCACAACAATGGACAGATCATCAAGACTGAAGCCAAACAGAGAAATATTGGATCTAACAGAGATCATGAACCAAATGGATCTAACAGATATCTACAGAACGTTTCACCCAAACACAAAGGAATACATGTTCTTCTCAGCACCTCACGGAACCTTCTCCAAAATCGACCACATAGTTGAACACAAAGATAGCCTCAACAGATACAAGAAAATTGAAATAACCCCTTGTATCTTATCAGACCACCATGGAATAAAGCTGGTCTTCAACAGCAAAAGAATCAACAGAAATCCTACACACGTGTGGAAATTGAAAAACTCCTTACTGGATGATTACTGGGTCAAGGGAGAAATAAAGAAGGAAATCAAAGACTTCTTAAAATCCAACCACAATGAAGGCACAACATACCCAAACTTATGGGATACAATGAAAGCTGTGCTATGAGGAAAGTTCATAGCACTAAGTGCCTTCCAAAATAAAATTGTGACAACTCATATTAGCAATATAACAGCTAAACTGGGTGAATTGGAAAAAAAAGAAGCAAACACTCCCAAGAGGAGCAGAAGGCAGGAAATCATTAAACTTAGGGATGAAATCAACAACTTAGAAACAAAAAGAACTGTACAAAGAATCAATGAAACCAAGAGTTGGTTCTTAAAGGAAATCAACAAAATAGACAGACCCCTAGCCAAATTAACTAAAAGGCAGAGGGAAAGAACCCAAATCAACAAAATCAGAAATGAAAAGGGAGAAATAACAACAGACATTGAGGAGATTCAGAGAATAATTAGGTCCTACTTTAAAAATCTATATTCCACCAAAATTGAATACCTAAGAAAAATGGACAATTTCCTCGATAGATTCCACCTACCAAAACTAAATCAAGATCAGATTAACAGATTAAACAGCCCAGTAACCCCTAATGAAATTGACACAGTCATTAAAAATCTCCCAACCAAAAAAAAAAAAAAAAGCCCAGGGCCAGATGGCTTTAGCATGGAATTCTACCGGACCTTCAAGGAGGAGCTAATACCAATATTCTTCAAATTCTTCCACCCAATAGAATCAGAAAGAACACTGCCAAACTCATTCTATGAGGCCACAGTCACCCTGATTCCTAAACCACACAAAGACCCAACAAAGAAAGAGAATTTCAGACAAATCTCCTTTGTGAACATATATGCAAAAATAATAAAACACTAGCAAGATGAATTCAAGAACACATCAAAAGTATCATACATGATGATCAAGTACGCTTCATCCCAGGAATGCAGGGATGGTTCAACATATAAAAGTCTATCAACGTAATTCACCATATAAACAAGATGAAAAAAAAAACACATGATAATCTCGCGAGATGCAGAAAAAGATTTGAAAAAATTCAACACCACTTCATGCTAAAAGTTCTGGAGAGAATGTGCATACAAGGACCATACTTAGATTAATAAAGGCAATATACAGCAAGCCGGTGGCTAGCATCAAGTTAAATGGAGAGAAATGAGGCATTTCCTCTAAACTCAGGGACAAGACAAGGATGTCTACTTTCACCAATCTCTTCAATATAGTACTTAAATTCTTGCTCGAGAAATAAGACAACAAAAAGAGATCATGGGGATACAAATTGGAAACGAAGAAGTCAAATTATCCCTATTTGCAGATGATAAGATAGTATACATAAGCGACCCCAAAAATTCCACCAGAGAACTCTTACAGCTGATAAACACCTTCATCAAGGTGGTTGGATACAAAATTAACTCAAAAAAAAATTAGAAGCCCTTCTATATACAACAAACAAATGGACTGAGAAAGAAATAAGGGAAACAACACCTTCACCATAGCCACAAACAATATAAAATACCCGGGGTAACTCTAACCAAGCAAGTAAAGGACCTATACAACAAGAACTTCAAGCCCCTGAAGAAAGAAAGGTAAGAGGCCCTTAGAAGATGGAAAGACCTCCCATGTTCATGGATAGGTAGGATCAGCGTAATAAAAATGGCTATCCTACCAAAAGCAATATATAGATTCAATGAAATTCCTATCAAAATACCAACACAATTCTTTATAGACCTGGAAAGAGCTATTCTCAATTTCATATGGAACAACAAAAAGCCCAGAATAGCTAAATCATTCCTGTACAATAAAAAAGCATCTGGAGGTATCAAGATCCCAGATTTCAAGCTGTACTACAAAGCAATAATAGTAAAAACAGCATGGTATTGTTATAGAAACAGACCAGTAGATCAACGGAATCGAATTGATGACCCAGAAATGGACCCACACTCCTATGGCCAACTAATTTTTGCACAGAGGCCAAAACCTCACAATGGAAGAAGGACAGCATCTTCAACAAATGGTGCTGGTCCAACTGGATGTCCACTTGTAAAAGAATGAAATTAGACCCATACTAATCACCTTGTACAAAACTTAAATCCAAGTGGATCAAAGACTTAACATAAGTCTGGTCACATTAAATCTACTAGAAGAAAAAGTGGGAGAAACCCTCGATCTCATTGACACAGGTGACAACTTCCTGAACAGAATACCAACAGCTCAGGACCTGAGATCAACAATCAATAAATGGGACCTCATGAAACTGAAATCTTCTGTAAGGCAAAAGACACTGTCATTCGAACAAAACGTCAACCAACAGACTGGGAAAAAATTTACACCAACCCCACATCTGATAGAAGGCTAATATCCAAAATCTACAAAGAACTCAAGAAACTAAATGCCAAGAAACCAACTAATCCAATCAAAAATTGGGGGACGGAGCTAAATAGAGAATTCACAAAGTGGGAATCCCTTTTGGCCGAGAGACACCTGAAGAAATGCTCAACATCCTTAATCATCAGAGAAATGCACCTCAAGACGACTCTGAGATTCCATCTCACACCTGTCAGAAAGGCTAAGATCAAAAACTCAAATGACAGCACATGCTGGCGAGGGTGTCGAGAAAGGGGTACCCTCCTCCATTGCTGGTGGGAGTGCAGGCTTGTGCAACCACTATGGAGGTCAGTATGGCGATATCTTTGAAATCTTGGAATAGTTTTGCCTCAGGACCCAGCCATACCACTTCTGGGTATACACCCAAATGACTTCTCACGGAATCCTAGGGAAGTCTCCTCAACTATGTTCATAGCAGCCTTATTTGTAATAGCTAGAAACTGGAATCAACCCAGATGTCCCTCAACTGAAGAATGGATTAAAAAACTGTGATACATCTATACAATGGAATATTACTCAGCTATCAGAAACAATGAAGTTATGCAATTTGCAACCAAATGGATGGAACTAGAGAAGCTCATCCTGAGTGAGCTAACCCAGACTCAGAAGGACGCACATGGCATCTATTCACTTATAGTAGGATTTTAGCTATATAGTACATGATATCTGTAATACAACCAACACACCAAAGGACCATGGACATAAACTTTTTTTTTCTTTTTCCTTTTTCATTTTCCTTTCTTTTTTTGTTGTTGTTTGTATTGTGGGTTTGTGTGTTTGTTGTTCTGGTTTTTAGTATTCCTTTCCCAGCAAGGAGACCCCTCTCAATGATGGTACTGCCTCGTAGGCCCCCAGTGTATGAAGAGTCTCTTGGCCCTCATATGATTCCTGAACTGTGGCGAGGGACTGTTATGTAGGGACACTCCACCCCAGAAGAACAGGAGGGAAGGATTAGGGGGTAGAGGATGGGAGGACGAGGCTGGGAAGGGGGGGAAAGTGGACAAAATGATGGAGATGTAACCTGAAGCAACAAATAAATAAATTTGTTAATTTTGAGTTGTTTAGGAATCAAGAGGGTGTTCTGGATCTAAGAAGATATTTTTAAAACTATGAGGCAAGTTAGTATGAAAGCTGAGTTAGATATAGAACTTTAAACTCATGGAGATGGTTAGATAGTAGAATGTTAAAGTCAGGTGCCAAATACATATGGACTGGACATTGGGAATGTATGCTAAGCCATATAACTCTTATAATCGTGGCCTATTTATTTCTGTTGTTTTGTATTGTATTTATAGTTATAAGAAAAAGAACCATTATTTGGACTCAAAGGGAGAGCTGTTGGGGGGAAAAATAAATACCTTAAACTAAAAAAAAAAAAAAAAAGAAGGGAAGAGGATGGTGGGGCTGAGGGGGAGGAGGGTGGAAGGGTGGGACTGGAGGGGGGAGTAGGGAGGGGATTGTGATTGAGATGTAACTTGAAGAAATAAAAAATAAATTATTAAAAAAAAAAAGCAGGTAACAGGTTTAAAACACTGTAAATAAATTAAAGGTTACAGCCATTCAACCTGGTTTTATAAACCTCCAAGAGTCGAAAAAACTTCGAGCTAAGGTAAAATACATGAAATGTGTGGTGTTAGCCCATGCCTTTAACTTCCGCAGAGACGGGAGGAGCACTATAGACTTAGTTGTCTTATAAATTCTAGAGTTACACGGAACAGGGTGGTGATGGTGCACAATCTTAATCCCATCATTCAAGAAGAGTATACCCTTAATCCCAACACACTAGAGACAGAAACAGGCAGATCTCAGAGCTCAAGGTCAGCCTGATACAAAACAAACTCTAAATAGAGAAAAACTTTGATCCAGGAATGGTGGAGCACATCTTTATTCCCTTCAGATAGGAACCACAGGTCTTTGATCCCAATACTTAGAATGCAGAGACAGACACATAGGATTTGTAAGGACTTAAGTTTAAAAGCTACTTATAAAAGGCCTATTCAATACAAACTTATTGTTCTTTGCGATCTCAAAATATATACAGTAAGGCTTGTTTAGCTCCAAAATAACAAAATAATTTCTTCTTTAATCCAGATTGAAAGATGATACTTTATATATTGTGAAAAAACCAAATTTGCTTCATGAGAAATATTACCTAACCCCCCCCCCAAAAAAAAAAAGGTCCCACAGTTAGGATTAGGGCAGGGCTCTGTTCTTATCTTTCCAGGAGATTTAAAGCATCCATTCAAGGAATCCAGGAACAACTGGACAATGGGAACCACAACAGAAAACAGATCCCACACCAAAGAAGATGAGTGGCCCAGACGATACAGCCTTAAGGACTTCCTCAATAGCTGTTTCCATCAAAAGTCTACAACCACAGCAACTCAAAATCGCTAAGATCATTCAGCTCCGCAGACTGCCCGAACCAGAACTTCAGTAAATCCCAGAAGATCAGCTTCTGTCTACAATCTTCTGAGGACATCTAAACAGCTGAGCACAAAAGGACTGAACATAAAAGGATTTTATTAACATTTTTAACCATTTTTCCATTCTGGATTGGGCCCCAAACAGGTTTGCTACATCCTAAATCAGCAGGAAGCCATTTTAAGTGAGTAACGTCCCATCCCCAAAAGGTGGGTAGGGTGTTTCTCCCCCACCTTTGGTTATTTGATGGATAACAAAAAACTTTGTTATTTAGGGGAAGAGACTACAAGCTGTTAAATGGTCTTGTTAAATGGGTTTTGGAGGTTAGACCCATGGACTTCCTTCTTTTTCTTTTCTGTGTCCTTCTTTCTCTCCTATGTAGGAGTACACAGACTTGAGAAAAACGGTACATAGACATAATATGGGAAGGACGAAGAAGAAGGGACAGATTATTGAATATGCCCTTATACCTTTGTATATTGATACAAAATTAGTATTATATTTGGCTAAAGTGGTATTGACCATTGTATATTGTGCAAAATTAAGATTGTATTGGACTACATCGGTATTGATCTTTGTATATTGATACAAAATTAAGATTATATTTGGCCACAATGGTATTGACCCTTGTATATTGATACAAAATTAAAGGTAATGATTCTTAAATGTATTGTACCTAGTAATGCTTAAAAATGAAATGTGAAGCTCTGGCCTCTTGATACCAACCGTCTTAAACTGTTTAGGATAGTTAAGAAATACAAATGCCTAGTCATGCAAGCGTGTCAATTTGTTAGCTACTATGACAATTTATCACAGATATTCTCTAAGCTACTCAGAAATCAAGTTGTTAGGAGACAAGCAATATTTGTTTATCTAAATACAAGAGATAGGGCATCTTCAAAAACCCCAAGAAATCTGCAGAATATGACATTCAAAGATGTTTTCTTAAATTAAGTTTTTTTTTGATATCGAGACATGTCAGCTCCTGACAGCACCTCCTATTCTACTCCAAGTAGAAGATGAGCATCAAAGAATCTCCAGTGTAAGATGGTTGAATTAGTGGCCAGCCTGTCTCTTGGCATGAAAAAACCCTTTCTTCAACTGTAGACAGACTGCTGTCCAAAAAGTACAAAACTTGGTAGCAGGTAAGTCGACAGCCTAGCTCTGCCAAGACAGGGTAGGCAAGTACTTCATAATTACTGCTCTACAATCAATGTCTGTCAGAGAAACGGGATCAAAAGCCTGAAGATTGATGCTTTAATGTATGGAGAGAAAATGGGAACTGTCCAGGCAGCCACTGCTATGTCATTTCTTAGTTTTGGAAGATGCAGACCCTGCACTTTCTACATAATCAGATATATTTATCCCTCTCAGGTCTCTGAGGTGGTTGAAGAATAGATAGCTAGAGTCTCATAGTTAAATTTTGAGTTGTTTAGGAATCAAGAGGGTGTTCTGGATCTAAGAAGATATTTTTAAAATTGTGATGCAAGTTACTATGAAAGCTGAGTCAGATATAGAGCTTTAAACTCATGGAGATGGTTAGATAGTAGAATGTTCAAGTCAGGGGCCTAATACATATGGACTGGACATTGGGAATGTATGCTAAGCCATTTAACTCTTATAATTGTGGCATATTTATTTTTGTTGTTTTGTATATTATTTACTGTTATAAGAGAAGGAACTATTTGTTGGACTGAAAGGGGGAGCTTTTGGGGGAAGAGGGTGGAAGGGTGGGACAGGAGGGTGGAGTAGGGAAGGGATTGTGACTGAGATGTAACTTGAAGAAATAAACAAATAAAGTATATAAAAAAAAAAAGTACTCTGCACATTTCCAAAAGAGAAACAATATCAATCCATCCAAAAACCATCTACAATGGTGTCCTGCCAGCAAGATATGCTAATGTAGAAGTACAAGGACATCTAAGTAAACTGAGACTGAGCAAAGCTCATGTGATCTCACAGGGACTGAAGCAGCAAGCACAACAGGGTCTACATGGATCTGTACCAGCTCCTTTGCACATATATTATGACTTTCAGTATAGTGTTTTTTCAAACCCCTGAAAACCTGACCTAATGACTCTCTGATTTTTGTGGTTTATCTTGAGACTCTTTCTTTCTGTTTGATTGCCATGTCCAACTTCTGTGTAGTGGTCTTTTGTTTGTTTTGTTTTATCTTATATTTCATTTTGTCAAAAAATATAAAAATATGTTTATTTTTATGTATATCCTCTCCCCTTCTCTCTTTACCCTATAGGTTCTTGTGTTAAGTATGGCTTTTACTTTTGGGATTTTATGTGCCCCTGAGTATGTAAACAAGTGGGTGTCTGCTTCTATATCTGTTTCTTGTCCGTTTTTTTGGTAATTTTCCTTGTTTGATTTGTCCTATTCTGCTGTATCTGTGATTTCTTTTGTTTTATCTTATACTTTATTCAATTTTATTACTATACATCATATGTATACTTGTTTTCTTTTTCTTAATTTTTTTATGTTTATTTATTACTTCAAGTTACATCTCCACCACAGTTCCCTCTCTACACCCCTCCCAATCCCACCCTCCAACCTTCTCCTCCTTCTCCCACCTACCCTACTCCTCCAGTGTGGTGTACCCCTATATATCAGCTCCCCTCAATTCAGCAGTCGTATGAGGGCTAAGAGCTTCCCCTTGCTCTGGGAGACTATATGGCAGCTATACTAAGGTAAAGTGTCCCACTAGCAGGTAACAAATGCTATTCCTTTTCCTTTTGGTCTGTTAGTTGTAGGATAATTATCCTATACTATGTGGCTAAAATCCAGTTATATGTGAATATATGCTATGTACATCTTTTTGAGTCTGAGTTAGCTAACTCAGGATGAGCTGTTTTAGTTCTATCCATTTTGTTGCAATTTGCATGATTTCCTTGTTTCTGATAGCTGAGTAGTATTCCATTGTGTAGATGTACCACAGTTTTTAATTCATTCCTCAGTTGAGGGACATTTGGGTTGTTTGCAGTTTCTAGCCATTACAAATAAGGTTGTTATGAACATAGATGAGGAGATGTCCTTATGGTTTGGTGAGGAATCATTTGGATGTATGTCCAGGAGTGGTATGGCTGGGTCTTGAGGTAGAGCTATTCCCAGTTTTCTAAGATATGGCCTGACTGATTTCTTGTTCTCTAATGAAAGAAAGAAAAGTGGTGGTCCCAGACAGGAAAGAAGGGGAAGGACCAAAAGGTGTCTACACCTGTTTTCTGAATAAAAAATCTTAATGGTTGAAAAAAAAACAGCTAAACTGTTTAAACAATTTAGTTTAACCAGTTTTATCTTCAATTGATTTTCAGCTGTTAGTCCTTAACCTGCCATTATAAATGAATACACATAGACACTGGGTGGATTTTAACAAGCCTAGGCCTGGGTTGTGCCCATCTAACCTAGCTCATAATTCTATTATCCAAATATAACCCCATATATACATACATCCCTTTGTACTGTTATTCTCCACACTAAGCTGATGTTCCAGGCCACGTGGAAGGATCTTTTTTATCTACCACATGGCGCGTCTTGCTTGTTTGTTCTTGGTTTCTCTTTTGCCTTTTTCTTCCCAAGATGTTCTGTGTCTCTCAAAAAGCCTGTGTACGTTAGTTCTGCCTACCTCTGTTTTGCCCAATCTCCAGGCCTCAGCATTTATTTAACCAATCAGAGTCAAAGTAAGTAACAGACAGCAAATAGGACCAATCAGCATTTAGAATGTTTAACACCACTCTATCATTGCACATTATTTTTTATTAAATCACCTTTTAACTTTTAAATGTCTTCTATTATTTGATCACCTTTTAGGTAGTTACATGTTTAAAGGGCTTATATAATGATCATGAATCTTTAATGAGTACTGCATAGAGTGTCTCTCCTCCGGTAATGAATCAGTGTTCATTGGCTTCAGGAAGAAGCTTCTCAGATGATGATGATTGGATAAGGGACTGATCTATCCGTGGAGCAGAGTACCTTAAGGAGGCATTGTGGTGATAATTTTATTTTTCAGACTAGCAATATTTGGTTATATCATAGGTCTCTGGGCTATCTAGTCTCTGGTACAGATGCATATATGCACAGTCAGGCATAAAGTAGAGGCTCTACATGGGAAGTCTCCACAAAATCCCTGCCCTTAGCACTCAGAATCCCACAGAAGCAAAGGCAGAAAGATTGTAAGAGCCATAGGGGTAGAGGACACCAGTTGCACAAGGATTTCTGAGTCAACTAAGCAAGGTGCACATGAACTCACAAAGACCAAAACAGCAAGCCTACATGGGGTTGTAACAAGACTTATGTGTACATATTATAGCTTATATTAAATTAGTATGTTAATGGGACTCGAGATTGTGAGAACAAGTGTGTCTCTGCCTTTTGTGCCTACTCTTGGGACCCTTTTCCTTCAGTTATTGTGTCCAATGTCGATATAATAGTTTTGCTTCATTTTATTATATGTTATTTTGTCATGTTTGGTTGCTATCTCTTAGAAGCCTGTTCTTTTATAATAAGAGACAGAAAGGGAATGTATTGGGATGGGATGGGAGATGAGGAGGAACTGAAGGAGAGAAGGTAGGGGAAATTATTATCAGGAAATATTATATGAAAAATTATTATATTTTCAATAAATAGGAAAAAAGAAAAATAAATCATTAGAGTTTGTATTGTGGCTGTTAGAACATACAATTACTATAGCAGGATTCAATAAACACAGATTTCTGCCTCAACAAAATCTTAATTTGTTTTTGTGTCACTAACATAGCCTCATTTTTAATCACTTTTCACTATTCTGATACCTTAAAATTATCTGCTTCTTATAGTTAAAGGCAATAATTCTAAATAGGTCATAGATATAGAGATATAAAAATGCATGCATGCATGCATAGATACATACATACATACATGCTGTATATTCCTTTGAGACTGTTAAAGCCACTGTTTTTGTTTTGATTTTCATTAATTTTAATTACAAAATTCTTTCTATCTGTTTATTATGAATGTTGAATTTGAAGTCCACAAAACAAAAAAGATCAATTTCTGTCTGTTAATTAAAAAAATTAACTGTATGAACATAACCCAACTCTAATCAATAATAAATAAAAGATAAACTGACATTTTAAGAATTATAGGAAAACATTTCAAGTAAACAAAAGCTTAGATATTCTGTTCAGGTTATATTTGACTTCATTCCTCCAAACTTGTAAGGATCTAACTTAAAAAAAAAGAAAAGAAAATGAAAAAAAAAAAACTTGATTTATGTCTCTGAGAACAAAGTATAAGCCAAGGATAATTCATGGACCTGACAAAAACTCCTGCGAAAGAGAAAAAGTCAATGGGATTTGGTGATAGTTTATCACTCACAGTGACTGGGTTTATCTCTGGGCCAAAATCAATAGTGTTCGGGGGGAAAAAAACAACTTAGATGGAAGAATGCACAGACTGTCTTATAGTTAATATGTCTATCCACTTCTCTTTTACTCCTTTTAAATCTAGTTAATCATCCTTAAACTATCTTCAATAACTTATTATGTAAAAACATAATTTATCTTTTAATGATGAAAGAAAGAAATTTCAAGGGAGATTTTCCTTTTTAAGCTGTCAATATATACAGTCACATTTGCATTCATAAATTAAAGTGGACAAGATATTTATCTTAATTACTGTTCAATATCAAGATTATAGCTCCATTGTGCATTGTTCATAATACTATGTCAATTGAAATTTAATGAAAATTCTGATGAACTGTTTTTATGATAATTAGGCTAAAACTGTAAAGTTAGAACTTATTTCTGTCCACTAGTCATGGATATTTCACTGAAAATATCATTTTATTTTTCACGTAAAGATAAACTCTGATGTTATTTTCATTTTTTATTATACATGTAATATGTAAGGAAAAGAGAACCAACAATTACTCAACATTCAATTTCTTCATCGCATAGAACATACATTTTTTTCTTCCTGTTATTTCCCAGATTTGAGATTAGTCATTATATGTAAAACAATTTTACAAGTTAGCAAATATTTTCAGTTTTTATTTTAGTAAATTATATTAATCCCTTTATAAATGACATACAATTGTCTCAACACTTGTAATATATTATATTAGGTCATCTAAGATCATTATAAAAAATGTGATCATAGATCCTTGCAAATGAGGAGATTGGTGAGACAAGCCAAAACTCCAAACATATCTGTTATCTTCAAACTCCTTGTGTATATGTCACATGTGCTAAATAGGAGCAAATAAATGTACCCCACAACCTATAAACATAAGTATAAGAATGACTGAGAAAACCACAGGTGATGTTGCCCTTATGATAGTATTTCCATTGCCAAGAACTCTATGGAACATGACATTTTACCCTGTTTGTTATCTGTCAACTTGGGCTGCCCCATGATGTATAATCTGTGAGAAGACATTACTTTTTGGTCAAAGAAGAAAGATGCCCTATTCTTCACAGCAAGTAGACTGATTCCTTAATCCTAATTTGCATAAAATAAATATCAAGAAGCCTATATGATACTGTACACATACACCATTACAGCAGGAAAACCCTATGCTTAGAAGACCTAAAGGTTTTAGAGTCGGTAGTTGACAGATAAGCTGTTTTTCACATATGCATTTAAGATTTTGCATAACTTTCCACACTGTTTTGTATAGAAATATACAAAAGTAGTATGAGACAAATGTAAGTCAATGTTTTCTTTCATGAAATACACAAATATATCAGAGATCCAGGTCAAATTATTTCCCAATAATTCAAACTTCTCAAACCTGTGATAATTTTCAGATTCAGGAAGCATTTCCTGTCTTCTACGACACATTCACAGGAAATGCATCTCCACTCTGATATTTTTTCACCAATGGAACTTACAATTATTTCTTTTTTTCCCTCTCCCCTTTTATTTTTTATTTCTTCAAGTTACATCTCAATCGCAGTCCCCTCCCTATTTCCCCCTCCAGTCCCACCCTCCCACCCTCAACTCCCCATCCTCTTCCCCTTTTTTTTTGAAGTTTAAGGTATATCTTATTTCACCCTACAGTTTCCCCTTTCACTCCAAAAAATGGCTCTTTCTCTTATAATAATAAATATAATACAAAACAACAGAGTAATTAGGCCACAGTTATGAGGGTTATATGGCTTAGTGTGTATTCCCAATGTCCAGTCCATATGTATTTGGCACCTGACTTTAACATTCTACTATCTAACCATCTCCATGAGTTTACAGTACTATATCTAACTCAACATTCATACTAACTTGCAACACAATTTTAAAAGCGTCTTCTTAGATCTATAACACTCTCTTGACTCCTAAACAACTCAAAATTTAATTATGAGACTCTAGCTAACTATTCTTCAACCACCTCAGAGACCGGAGAGGGATAAATATATCTGATTTTATAGGAAGTACAGGGCCTGCAGCTTCCAAAACTAAGAAATGACATACCAGTGACTGCCTGGACAGTTTCCATTTCCTCTCCATACATTACAGCATCGATCTTCAGTCATTTGGCCCCGTCTCTGACAGACATTGATTGTAGAGCAGGGGTTATGAAGGACTTGCCTACCCTGTCTTGGCAGAGCTAGGCTGTCGACTCACCTGCTTCCAGGTTTTGTCCTTTTTGGGCAGCATTCTGTCTACAGTTGGAGCAAGGGGCTTTTCCTAACAAGAGATAGGCTTGTGACTAATTCAATCATCTCCCACTGGAGATTCTTCGATGCTCATTTTCTACTTGTGGTAGAATAGGGGGTACTGTCAGGAGTTGATATGTCTTGATATAAAAAAATCTAAAGTTACAAAAACATCTTTGAATGCCATACTCTACAGATCTCTTGAAGTTTTTAAAGAGGCCCTATCTATCTCTTCTATTAGGGTAAGCAGATGTTGCTTGTCTCTTAGCACCTTTATTTCTGATTAGCTTAGAAAATAACTATAATAGGCTGTCATAGTACCTAACAGAATGACCGGCTTGCATAACTATTAGTTTGCATTTCTTAATTATCCTAAACAGTTTATGACAATTAGTAGTAAAAGGATGAAACATAACATTTCATTTTTTTTCTTCACCTTCTAACACTTCCATCCCATTTCTCTGGGGTGGGTTGTCCTTATATAACAGTCCCTCATCTCAGTTGAGAGGTCGTATGAGGGCCAAGAGCCTCCTCATTCATTGGGGTTCTACGAGGCAGTACCACCAGTGAAAAGTATCTCATTGCCTGGGAGAGAGAACTAAAAAACAAACAAATAAATAAGCAGACAAATAGATAAAAGAGACTAAAAATTAGAAAAGAAATATAAAAAATAAATAAAAAGTCTATGTCTAAGTTCCCTTTGGTGTGTTAGTTGAAGTATCCATACCTTCTACTAGATAGCTAAAATCCTACTATAAGTGAATAGATGCCATATGCATCCTTCTGAGTCTGGGTGAGCTCACTCAGGATGAGCTTTTCTAGTTCCATCCATTTGGCTGCGAATTGCATAATTTCATTGTTCCTGATAGCTGAATAGTATTCCATTGTGTAGATGTACCACAGTTTTTTAACCCATTCTTCGGTTGAGGGACATCTGGGTTGTTTCCAATTTCTAGCTATTATAAATAAGGCTTCTATAAACATAGATGAGGACACTTCCTTATGATTCATTGAAGAGGCATTTGTATACTCAGAAGTGGTATGGCTGGTCCAGAGGCAAAGCTATTCCAAGTTTTCTAAGATATCGCCAGACTGACCTCAATAGTGGTTGCACAAGCCTTCACTCCCACCAGCAATGGAGTAGGGTACCCCTTTCTCCACACCCTCGCCAGCATGTGCTGTCATTTGAGATTTTGATCTAAGCCCTTCTGACAGGTATGAGATGGAATCTCAGAGTTGTCTTGAATTGCATTTCCCTGATGATTAAGGATGTTGAGCATTTCTTCAAGTGTCTCTCAGCCTTTAGGGATTCCTCCTTTGTGAATTCTCTATTTAGCTCTGTCCCCCCATTTTTTGATTGGATTATTTGGTATCTTGGCATTTAATTTCTTGAGTTCTTGGTAGATTTTGAATATTAACCCTCTGTCAGATGTGGGGTTGGTGAAAATTTTTTCCCAGTCTGTAGGCTGCCGTTTTGTTCGAATGACAGTGTCTTTTGCTTTACAGAAGCTTTTCAGTTCATGAGGTTCCATTTACTGATTGTTGATCTCAGGTCCTGAGCTGTTGGTGTTCTGTTCAGGAAGTTGTCGCCTGTGCCAATGAGTTCGAGGGTTTCTCCCATTTTTTCTTCTAGTAGATTTAGTGTGACCGGCCTTATGTTAAGGTCTTTGTTCCACTTGGACTTAAGATTTGTACAAGGTGATAAGTATGGGTCTAATTTCATTCTTTTGCAAGTGTACATCCAGTTGGACCAGCACCATTTGTTGAAGGTGCTGTCCTTCTTCCATTGTGCTGGTTTGGCTTCTTTGTCAAAAATTAGGTGGCAAAAAGCGTGTGGGTCTATTTCTGGATCTTTAATTTGATTCCATTGATCTACTGCTCTATTTCTATACCAATACTATCCTGTTTTTACAACTATTGCTCTGTAGTACAGCTTCAAATCTGGGATGGTGATACTTCCAGATGTTTTTTTATTGTACAGGATTGATTTAGCTATTCTGGGCTTTTTGTTGTTCCATATGAAATTGAGAATAGCTCTTTCCATGTCTATAAAAATTGTGTTGGTATTTTGATAGGAATTGCATTGAATCTATATATTGCTTTTGGTAGGATGGCCATTTTCATTATATTGATCCTACCTATCCATGAGCATGGGAGATCTTTCCATCTTCTAAAGGCCTCTTCCATTTCTTTCTTCAGGGGCTTGAAGTTCTTGTTGTACAGGTCCTTTACTTGCTTGGTTAGAGTTACCCCCAGGTATTTTATGTTGTTTGTGGCTATTGTGAAGGGGGTTGTTTCCCTTATTTCTTTCTCAGCCCATTTGTTTGTTGTATAAAGAAGAGCTTCTGATTTTTTTAAATAAATAAATTTACTCATTTGTTGCTTCAGGTTATATCTCCATCATAGTGTCCTCTTTCCCCCCTTCCCAGCCCTGCCCTCCCACTCTCTACCCCTAACCCTTCCATCCCACTCCTCTGGAGTGGAGTGTCTCTACATAACAATCCCTCGCCCCAGTTCAGAAGTCATATGAGAGCCAAGAGCCTCCTCATACACTGGGGGCCTAAATGGCATTACCACCAGTGAAAAGTGTCTCATTGCCAGGGAGAGAAAACTAAAACAAGCAAACAAACAAACAAACAAAAGATTATATCCATGTTCCCTTTGGTGCATTGGTTGTAGTATAGATATCCCGTACTATATAGCTAAATTCGTACTATAAGTGAATAGATGCCATGTACATCCTTCTGAGTCTGGGTTAGCTCACTCAAGATGAGTTTCTCTAGTTCCATCCATTTGGCTGCAAATTGCATAATTTCATTGTTTCTGATAACTGAGTAATATTTCATTGTATATATGTACCACAGTTTTTTAATCCATTCTTCGGTTGAGGGATTTCTGGGAAAGTGGGTATCCTTGTCTTGTCCCTGATTTTAGAGGAAATGCTTCAAGTTTCTCTCCATTTAATTTGATGTTGGCCACTGGCCTGCTGTATATTGCCTTTATTATTTCTAGGTATGGTCCTTGTATGCCCGTTCTCTCCAGAACTTTTAGCATGAAGGGGTGTTGGATTTTGTCAAATGCTTTTTCTGCATCTAGCGAGATTATCATGTGGTTTTTTTCTTTCATCTTGTTTATGTGGGGAATTACATTGATAGACTTTCGTATGTTGAACCATCCCTGCGTTCCTGTGATGATGCCTACATGATCATGGTGTATGATACTTTTGATGTGTTCTTGAATTCTGTTTGCTAGTATTTTATTAAGTATTTTTGCATCTATGTTCATGAGGGAGATTGGTCTGAAGTTCTCTTTCTTTGTGTGGTTTAGGAATCAGGGTGACTGTGGCCTCATAGAATGAGTTTGGCAATGTTCTTTCAGATTCTATTTTGTGAAAGAGTTTGAAAAGTATTGGTGTTAACTCCTCTTTGAAGGTCCAGTAGAATTCCATGCTAAAGCCATCTGGTCCTGAGCTTTTTTTTTTTTTTTTGGTTGGGAAATTTTTAATGACTGTTTCTATTTCCTTAGGGGTTATAGGGCTGTTTAATCTGTTTATCTGATCTTGATTTAGCTTCGGTAGGTGGAATCTAACAAGAAAATTGCCCATTTCACTTAAGTCTTTATTTGGTGGAGTATAGATTTTTAAGGTGGGATCCAAATATTCTCTGGATTTCCTCAATGTCTGTTGTTATTTCTCCCTTTTCATTTCTGATATTGTTGATTTTGGTTTTTTCCCTCTGTCTTTTAGTTAATTTGGCTAAGGGTCTGTCTATTTTTTTGATTTTCTCGAATAACGAACTCTTGGTTTCATTGATACTTTGTGTAGTTCTTTTTGTTTCTAAATTGTTGATTTCAGCCATAAGTTTGATGATCTCCTGCCTTCTGCTCCTCTTGAGAGTGTTTGCTTCTTTTTTTTTTTTTCAATTTACCCAGTTTAGCTGTTAATTCGCTAATATGAGCTGTCACAATTTTCTTTTTGAAGGCACTTAATACTATGAACTTTCCTCGTAGCTCAGCTTTCATTGTGTCCCATAGGTTTGGGTATGTTCTATCTTCATTTTCGTCGGATTTTATGAAGTCTTTGATTTCCTTCTTTATTTTTTCCCTGACCCAGTGGTCCTCTAGTAAAGAGTTCTTCAATTTCCATGTGTGTGTATACCTTCTCTTGATTCGTTTGCTATTGAAGTCCAGCATTATTCCATGGTGGTCTGATAACATACAAGAGGTTATTTCAATTTTCTTGTATCTGTTTGAGGCTATCTTTGTGGCCAACAATATGGTCGATCTTAGAGAAGGTTCCATGAGGTGCTGAGCAGAAGGTGTATTCTTTTGTGTTTGGGTGAAACGTTCTGTAGATATCTGTTAGGTCCATTTGGTTTATGATCTCTGTTAGACTCATTATTTCTCTGTTTGGCTTCTGTCTTGATGATCTGTCCATAGTTGTGAGTGGGGTGTTGAAGTCTCCAACTATTGAAGTGTTTGGGTCGATGTGTGATTTAAGTTTTAGAAGCATTCCTTTTATAAATGTATGTGCCTTTGTGTTTGGAGCATAGATGTTCAATATTGATTTGTGCTCTTGTTAGATATTTTCATTAACGAGTATGTAATGCCCTTCTCAGTCTTTTTTCATTAACTTCAATTGGAAGTCTATTTTGTTTGATATTAGGGTGGCTACTCCAGCTTGTTTCCTGGGTCCATTTGCTTGGAAAACCTTTTCCCAGCCCTTGACTCTGAGATAGTGTTTATCTTCAATAGTGAGATGTGTTTCTTGTATACAGCAAAAAGATGAGTCTTGTTTAAGTATCCATTCTGTAAGTCTGTGTCTTTTTATTGGCGAGTTGAGTCCATTGATGTTGATGGATATTAGTGACTAGGGGTTGTTATTTCCCCTTATTTTGGTATAGCTGGTCGTCTTGTGTTTCTTTTTGTTTAGTTGCTGTGGAGGTTTCTATATCCTCTGTTTTCTTGGGTGTAGTTATCTTCTCTGTGTTTGAATTTTCCTTCTAGGATCTTCTGTAGGCCTGGGTTTGTGGGTAGATATTGTTTAAATTTGATTTTGTCATGGAATATCTTGTTTTCTCCATCTATGTTGATAGAGAATTTTGCTGGGTATAGTAGTCTGGCTGGGCACCTATGTTCTCAGGGCTAATAGGACAACTGTCCAGGCCCTTCTAGCTTTTAAAGTTTCTGAGGAGAAGTCAGGTGTGATTCTGATGGGTCTGCCATTGTATGTGACTTTGCCTTTTTCTCTTACAGCTTTTAATATCCTTTCTTTGTTCTCTACATTTGGAGTTTCTATTATTATGTGGCGAGAGGAGTTTCTTTTCTGATCTAAGCTGTTTGGTGTTCTGTAAGCCTCTTGGATTTTAACTGGCATCTCTTTATTTAGGTTTGGGAAGTTTTCTTCTATGATTCTGTTGAAGATATTTCCTGGACCATGGAGTCGGGAGTCTTCTCTTTCCTCTATGCCTATAATTCTTAGGTTCCGTCTTTTCATTGAGTCCTTGATTTCTTGGATATTGTTGTTGAGAGATTTTTTTTTGCTTTCTCATTTTCTTTGGATGTTGTAGTGATTTCTTCCATCGAATCTTCCATGCCTCTGATCCTGTCTTCCATCTCTTGAATCATATTTTTGGTACTCAAATCCATATTTCCTATTCTCTTCCCTTGATTCTCCATTTCCATTTTTTAACTATGACTGTTTTTTCTTTATTGTTTCCATCTCCATTTTTATTTATTGAGTGACGTTATTTGTTTTGTACATTTCCTGCTCCAGTTTGCTTGTCTTTAACTGGAAGTCTTCCATTGCCCTCTGTTTTTCTTGTTCAAGTTGACTCACCTAGTTCTGAAATTCTCTAATGGTGTTTTCCATTGCTTTCCTATGTGCAATTGTGGCTTCTTTGAATTCCTTAATAGATTTAAATTCTTCTTGAAGGGACTCTATCACTTTCCATAATGTAGAATTGTCATCGTTTTCATGTGTTTCAGCTGTGGTGAGGTGGTTCGGGCTGGATGGAATAGTGTTGCTTTCTTTTGTTGGAGTCATTTCGCTCTGTTTTTTTGTTTTGTTTTTTTTTTGTTGTTGTTTTTTGTTTTTTTTGTTTTTTTTTTGGTCTGGGGCTTCTGGTCATGTGGAATTTTTTAGCTATCTTCTGGACTTGGGTCCAAAGGGGGCACTTTGGTGTAGAAGTCGAGTTGCCTTACTCCACCCCTATAAGGTGAGTCATTCAGCTCCGCCTCCTACATGGAGACCTAACTATTCCAGGGGGTGGAGCTGTGTACAAATAAGCTCTGGTTCCCCGCCAAAAGGGCCAGTACTAGTAAAAATGTCCGATATACAACAGTTTCAAATACCTTGCAGTTTGCCTGGGGTTGGTTCCTGTGGTGAGTAAATCTCCCCTTCACCCCCAATAGCCTTGCTGCTCCCACGGCCTGGAAACTGGCCAGTGACGTCACAGCAGTGGGTTGAAATCTGCAGTCTGAAGGCACTTTGCAGCCAAGCTGCACTCACTTCCAAGGGTTGCAACCTTTCGCCAGATAGCTAGATCGTCTGTGGGAGACCTGGGGGTGCCCAGTAGGTTGAGGATTATCTCTATGTGGGATCTGAATCTGCCTGCTGTGTATTAGATTGGAACTTACCAGGCTTCTCTTTGGTGGGGGATGGGATGATCCCGATTCCCAGGTCCAGTGGCTTCCTTGCATGTCTGAGAGTGGGAGGGAACAACCTGCCCAGGATCCTCAGTGGTCCCTGGGTAGCTGGGTGAGATTTAGAGGGGTCGAGCCGTTTGTACAGCATCCTGTAACACTCGCCGCCCTGTGACTGTTAACCCTAAAATCAAAATATGTCTGTGCAGGCCGCAGCCATCTTGGATCCCCCTTACCATTATTTCTAAGATTGTTACAAATCATGTCATTGCTCTTTACAGCTGAGTAATATGCCAATGTATAAGTGGAACTACAAAAGATCATCCAAAGTGTGGTAACCTAGAGCCAGAAACACAAACGTGTATGTACTCACTTATACGTGTATATTAGTTGTAAAGTAAAGAATAATCAAGCTACAATCCACAGAGCTAAAGAAGTTAAGTAGCATGGAGGGCTCAAAGAAGACATATGAACCTCGAAGAGAAAGGGAGCAGAATAGGGATTGTGGATGGATTAGGGACGGGACTGGATGGGGACAATGGTGAATATGAAGGCTGTAACAACCATTTTCCTGTAACCAGGCAAGTCTTCCAGTGGAGGGATTAGGGCAACAAGTCAGGCAAAAAAACCTTTGACTAGCAATTTGTCCTGCGTATAAGATGTGTTGGGGTAATAATTGTGTAGAAATTGTGGGAGTGACCAACCAATGACAAATCCATTTTGAGACCCACGTCATGAGAGAGCCCCACCCTTGACATTGTCTGGAGTGTCAAAACCAAGAGATTGGATAGTCAAATGTCCGAGCATAGAACTAAGCACTACTAACAAAATAAAGAAAGAAAGGAAGGAAGGAAGGAAGAATAAAGAAAGAAAGAGAGAGAGAAAGGAAGGAAGGAAGGAAGTAAAAGAACGAAAAGAAAAGGTCAGTACAATGATTCCTAATGAAATTTTGCTACACTTATAGATTGGTGCTTAGCCCAATTGTCATCAGAGAGGTCTTACCCAGCAATTGTTTTAAACAGAAGCAGAGGCCCACAACTAAACAGTAGGCAGAGATTGAGGAATACTATGAAAGGGGGGAGAATGGAATATAGGATCCTGAGTGGTCAAGGACACCACAAGAAAACCCACAGAATCAACCAACCTAGGCTCACAGGGTCTCACAGGGTCTCACAGGGTCTCACAGGGACTGAACCACCAACCAGGAAGCCTGCATGGGAATGACCTAAACCCTCTTGTTTTTTTGTTTGTTTGTTTGTTTGTTTGTTTTTTTGAGACAGTTTATCTGTGTAACAGCCTTGGCTATCCTGGAATCACTTTGTAGACCAGGCTGGCCTCGAACTCACAGTGATACACATGCCTCTGCCTCCCAAGTGCTGTGATTAAAGGCGTGCACCACCATGCCCGGCCTGACCTAAACCCTCTTAACATACATTACAGTTTATGAATGAGCAAACTAGTATGTGTATTTGTAAACCTTTATGTTGGCTTTGAGTGTCTTTCTCAGTTTCTCTCCACCTTTCTTTTAGACAAATCCTCTCTCTAACACTCAGGCTTACTGAATAAAATAGATTGGTTGTCCAGCAAGTTCAAATGATCTTCCTTATTTCAGCTTTTCCACTATTGGGATTATGGATGTATCAGCACCTGGATGTTTTACATGGATGCTGGAAGTTAAACATATTTACTCAGCCCCAAAGCTTTTTTTTTTGGGGGGGGCAGGTATTTTTTATTTATTTATTTTTATTTTTAAAATTTATTTATTTACTGCTTCAGGTTACATCTCCATCATAGTGTCCTCTTTCTACCCCTCCTAGTCCCTCCCTCCCATCCTCTACACCCTAACCCTTCCATCCCATTCCTCTGGAGTGGAGTGTCCCTACATAACAATCCCACACTTCAGTTCAGCAGTCATATGAGGGCCAAGAGCCTCCTCATACACTGGGGACCTACAAGGGAGTACCATTAGGGAAAAGTGTCTCATTGACAGGGAGAAAAAAGAAAAAGTCTATGTTCATGTTTCCTTTGGTGTGTTGGTTGTTGTATAGATATCCTGTACTATATAACTAAAATCCTACTATAAGTGAATAGATGCCATGTGCATCCTTTTGAGTCTGGGTTAGCTCACTCAGGACAACTCCCTTCACAATAGCCCCAAACAATATAAAATACCTGGGGGTAACTCTAACCAAGTAAGTAAAGGACCTGTACAACAAGAACTTCAAGCCCTTGAAAAAAGAAATTGAAGAGGTCCCAAAGCTTTTTTAATGTGCATGTGCTATTGTTAATGATAGATAAGCTCATGTGGAGTCAGCATGTAAACATTTTAATGAATATTTAGGGATTCAGTAGTTAGAAATTGCTAGAATATTTTCCCCAAATAAAAAACAAATTACTGAATCTTGTTTCCATTGGTAATCACACACACACACACACACACACACACACACACACACACACGTATATACAAATGTATGTGATTATACCTGTCATCATTTTTTTAGGTTATAAAGGAAACATATTTTAAACAGTGAAATGTTTTTAGTTACTGTTTCCTGGATGATGTCTCCTACTTGTTTAACATGTAGAGTACTATATAACTCCACAGAAGGTCAAGGTACCGATACAATCAGCCTTAACATATTAGAGTATGTGATCTCTCTAATGTTCAGATTCTATTAAATTTCTCTGTATTTGAAATGGTCAAGTATCTAGAAGATTGTACACAACACGAATTCTACCTAATATGTCCCTATTTGAATTATATAAATTTGACATTGGTAAAATATGCAAATCAATCAATAGAGGATAATACTGTTGTGATGAATATTCTTGGTTGTCAACTTGAGTATATCTGGAATGAGCTACAATCCAGAATTTATAAAGATCTTGTAAAAAGGAATTAAATAAAAGGTTGGGTCCCAGCATGGTGGTACACTCTGTTAATCCCAGGATATAGATTCAAGCAGTTCAGTGAGTTGAGGCCAGCCTCGTACACAGCAAGTTCCAAGTAGAGAAAAGCTCAGGTGCATGCCTTTAAAACCCAGCACTCAGGAGACAAAGGCATGCGTATCTCTGAGTTCAAGGTCAATCTATAAAGCAAATGCCAGGACAGCCAAACTTAAGCAGTGAATGAAATAATTGAAGACAGATATAATAGATACAATAGATAAATGGGAAAGTGTTCCAGGCCCAGCAAGCAGCAGAATTTGGCAGGTTCAGAGTTGTCTCTGGCTTTGGAGTCAAGAATAGAAGGGGTCAGTGGTACAATTGATGCATGTATGTGTGTATATATATATGTAGATATATACTGAGTTTTACATAAAGAAAAATTTGCCAAATTATTTTTTGTATATGTTGAGATGATTGTATTAAAACATTTAAATCATTTTGTTTTAGAAATGCAAAGAAGAAATTATCACAGCTGTCCTAGTTTGAATTTCCATTGCTGTGAAGAGACACCATGACCAAAGCAACTCTTATATCTACATACATGCACACATACATACATACTATATACACATATCAGAGATATTGCTCTGGTGAAATATTTTAATTTTCTTGAAACTTACTTTCCTGGATTTAATGTCAGAGATTGAGTTTCTGTTTACTTATCTATAGGCTTTTTCTCCATTATATTTAGAATATTTTCTATTTCCACATTTCTAATTTTATAAAATTTCTTTCCTAGTAATATTTAAACTGCTTTGGTAATTCCATAGAAAAACACTCCTGAAACTTCCTCACAGACAAGTGTGGAAATGTGTCTCTTAGGTGATTCCAAGTCCAGTCATGATGAGCCTGAAGATTACCCTTCATAGGCGTTGTGTGTGTCCATGTCCTTCTAGTCAATTTTAACTTTCGAGTCTGATAAATTACTGGGGAATGGTTGTTTGATAAGTATGCCTGAGGCATTTTATAATCTCATAGAGCCATACTCCTCATATCAAGAAAATAACTTCAAACATAATTCACTTAATTGCCTATAAATTATGACAGTATTTATTTATTACTAGTGTGGTTACAAACCATTAATAGAAAGTGGGTTTTCCAAGTTTTCTAAGAAATCACCAGACTGATTTCCATAGTGGTTGTACAAGTTTGCACTCCCACCAGCAATGGAGGAGTGTTCCCCTTTCTCCACAGCCTCGCCAGCATGTGCTGTCATTTGAGTTTTTTATCTTAGCCATTCTGACAGGTGTGAGATACAAATGAAGAGGTGTTACAAGTTAATGATAATGGAATTATTATACTGTGACATGAATAGATGCTTTTAATTATCTATAAATAACTTAGCCATTTAATAAACTTCTTGAGTAGAAAAGAGTAGTCTCACCCCCTTACAAACTCCAGCATGATTTTTTTAAAAAGTTTTGAGGCAATTGATTTGGCATGTACCCCTCTAAGTGACAAATAGCAGCTTTGGACATATTTTAAGAAAGTTAATTTAATATCTACCAGAGAGCATATTGATTTATAGTCTAGTTAATACTGAGGGAGATTTCTTGAAGCTTTCAAAATTCTGGATAATGAAGACTATTCTACAAACTTTAGATAGGCAAGTCATGTAAGTTTTGTATATTGAACAATGGCATACAATAGATGCAGTCACTATTGTTTTCTAAAAGATAGGGGATTTAGCCAGGCATGATGGTGCACACTTAGTCCCAGCACTTGGGAGGGAGACACTGGCCAATCTCTGTGAATTCAAAGCCAGTCTGGTCTACAAAGTGATTCCAGGACAGCCTGGGCTATTACTCAGAGAGACCCTGTCTCAAAAACAACAACAACAACAAAACAAACAAACAAACAAAATGACAGGGGATTTGCAAATATGCAAAGTGTCCTACTACATCTTACCTTCCACATTTACTTCTTTTCTGGGAAGAGTAATCTCCAAAAATATATTCACCTATGTGTAATACCATATTATTAACTAGTAGTTTGTCATGAGGTCAAACAGAATGAAACTGTTATAAAAATATGGCGTGCTTTTTAATATGTTACATTGTCTCTTGCTTTTTGACTGACACAAGTTTTGTGCTTTTTTGTTCTTCAAGTTGTATTTTTAAGACTTCATGGCTGAATGTAAGATAATCACATGGAAACTAGTCATTTTCTCATACGCTTGAGATAGCAATGTCCAAGTGTTCCAGGCACACACCATTAAATCTCTTTTTAGTAAACAACTATTTATATTATGCTTTAAAGATAGCATGGTATGTTGTCATTGTCTTTCTAATCATTAGACTTGCTTGGTATAACATGTTATTGTTCCTGCTCTGCAGATAAGAAAAGCTCTAAGCCAGTGGTTCTCAACATTCTTAGTGCTGTGGTACTTTAATACAATTCCTTGTGGTATGGTGACCCCCAACCATAAAACTATATTTGTAGCTAATTCATAGCTATAATTTGGCTACTGTAATGTAAATATCGTAAATGCATGATATCTAGTATGCAACCCCTGTGAAAGGTGATCATTCAACCCAAAAGAGTTGCTTTTAATTGCTAAGATTGTAATTAATAGTCAAAGATGTTAATCTAAGGCTTCATGATTCATATTTTATTCATAATGGACTGAAAGTTGTGTATCATTTTTATGCAATTTAGCAGTGTAGGAACATATATAGTCAGTTGTGAGCTGATTAACATGCCTTTTTAAATCTAAAAATTTAACTATTTTGCTCATCCAAAGGAAGAGGAAGTGTCAAGTTTTTGTTATATAACAAATATATCATAGTATTAAAATATAAACAAAACAAAACATGTAAATCAGGAAAAGTGATAAAACTGTACAATATTTTTATTTTTCAAGAGAAATGGAGTAGCATGTAGTACACTTACTAACTAGTTCTAATGGTTTTAATAGAGAGGTCAGGCCAGTCTGATTATTTATGACCTCAGGCATCTAGAGTTCTTTCATGACCACATACATTTTAAATAAAACATACCAATTTATCTATTTTCTTTAAGTTATGTGGTAATTTTTTTAACACGTAGAATATCTGTTAGAATGTACATTTGGTACTTTTTTACATTTTTCAATGATTTCTAGGGAGAGTGTAGGGACAAATAATAGGACAAATGGGGAAAAATAACTACATGAGACTAGAAAACAGAGAGTAAAATAAGACAACAAATTATAGGAGTTTAGGGAAATACTTGGAACAATTTGACTATAACTCATAAAAGGAGTTTGAATGATTGAAAACTACTTATTTATTAATTTATTTACTTGAAGTTTATTACCATTTCTGGAGATCTGAACTTGTGTTTGTTCTGGTGATAGAATAGCAGCAAAAAAGAGAGATACACTTCAAAATGAGCTTCTCATAGTTAAAGTGTCTGCTGTTGACTTAAGGTATATGGTCCCATTCCCTGCAACTACATTCATGAACAAACCTCAAAAGTAGTTTTATGATACGTTAAGAGCAATTCATCTTCTTGAACCATTACTGAATGATGAATTCTTTTTCCTAGTAACATGAGTTCACATTACCAGCGCTATTATTATGAGATATTGAGAGCATCTTTTCTTAGTGCTTTATGACATTAGGGAAGTTTACTATATTTTGCAGAGTAGAATAGTCTTAAATGCTAAACAATTGTCACAGAGCTATTGGCACAGATGGCATCCAGACCATAAGCACATACCCTTCGGAGGATATGATTAAGTGACTATGAATCATACACTTGGACCTTTCAAGTTCCACCTTCTAACTTCCTAATCGTTTTCTTATGGAAATAATACTAACAACTTATTATCCTGTTATCATGCTCTAGGGTATTTTCAAGTGTTTAGGGAATAATCTAGGATTACAGCTGCATCCACTCGTGATGAGCTACCTGTTTAGCTAGTTATTTAAGGGAAGCTATTTCCAGGAAAATATCCTGACATATGGTGTATGTAGTGAATCCATCACATTGCCACTTTTCCTATTGCTTTATGGGCAGAGGAACAAGGCACACTATATCTATAGGGAGTAATTATTCACAACAGGTTCTGCTTTTAACTTAGCCTGCTCACTAAATTATGAAGGCAAATTGTTTCTTGATGTAAGCTGAAATTTATGGCATGTGCATAATTTTCTGTAAATGTCATTTCAACTGAAAGATGCTACACAAAATACAGAGGGATCTGTGTTGAATGAGGTATGGTTGGAAGAGTGTTGAATGATTTATGTAGAACTGTGATTGATATTTTCTAAGTAGCTATGGAAAATATTTTAACCAAGATTCAATAAGTATCCCCCAAAATATGTAAAATGAGTATAGCCAGTGTACAGAAAAATTACAAAGCATAAATTTAGTTACAAAGATGTTCTCTTATCTATCTAAACCCTTCCCTCCCTATGCACTCATATCTTTTATAATTAAGGACCAATATTTTCATTCCTCAAAAATCTATAAGACATAAAATGCAAGTACTCCCAGCAAAGGCAAATTTACACTCAATTTCACAGTACTTTATAATTGTGTGATAGCATGTGATATGTGATCTGGTTATCCTGAGCTCTTGGCTACCCTGAGAAATCTAAGCCCTGAGAAATCTATACCCTAAAGCGGCCAGTGCTGCATAAAGCTTCACTACTCATACAGTTTTGCATTTAGATTATCAGTAGAAATGAATTAGGTATCAAATTTTCCTATGCAAACAGGCAGAAAAAAAAGAGATGTAGATCTTCAATTTTACTTCTTGATGATTTTTCCACTGACTTCTCTAAGCCACTTTCTCCTTTACTCAGATGAATTCTCCATAGTCAACTTAATTTATGACTGTGGTGGATTATGCTTCAAAGATATACAGGATCAGTTTGGAAGTCTGAATTTCTCCATCTTTCATCAAGTAAATTCAATAAGTCCCTCTATACAAATTCCCAAATTATATGCTGCAAATTAAATTGTGTCAAAAACTTTTAAATCTCTTGACTTTTTCTTTTTTTAAACTAATTTATTTTTTCAAGTTAGGTCTTGATCAAACTCCCTCCCTTCTCCCCTCCAGGTTGAAATTTAAGGGAAAGTTATTAAAGCAACAAGTGAAGTGAAAATACTTTAATAATATTTCATGTAAAAATTAAAACTTAAATGTATGCTAAAATACGTTGATGAAGCACACATATCTTAGTAATAGTTGGAAAATAGTTCTGAAGAAGCATAATTTGTTAGAAAAACTAATAGTAAAAGAATTAAGTAAAAACTCTAGATAGTTCCTAATAAATTTTGAGGAAAACATGACTTTTGAAGTAAAGAGCAGTAGCCTATTTTTTGAGAAATATTCTAGACAACATTTATGAAACCTTTTCTATAGTGAATGTTTAAGCAAAATTATTGTATTTCATTGAAAAAATTAACATTTTTATTATACTTCATATACAGACAAAATAACGTTAGCCTCACTTCACAGAATGACTTGTATGAGCTTATGAGAAGATGAGTTATAATCATCATCTCTTATATTTTTAATATTTGAAAATATATAAACCTTATTTAAATATGAAAATATTAATCAATTATGATACGATTGATAGTAAGACATTAGGTTTATGGAAATAAAAACTTAAAACTGTAAAGTTCTGGATTTTATTTGTCATGGTATACAAAACTTGACTTTTACAGATAATCAAACTTCAAAATCTTGGTGATAAGTAAACTTCTGTGTTTATATAAAATAAGTTTTGCAGGTTTTTTTTTTTGTGAAACAAAGTAACACTCTGTAGCCCAAGTTAGCTTTCTCCTTAAAATTCAACATTGTCTTTCCTCAAATTTCTGAGAACCAATTTTTTACATTTTATCTACCATGCCCAGTTTTTAATCTTTCGTAAGAATCCCTATCAGTAGAAATAACAATAGTAATTCAAAATAATAATAATAACTCCAAGAAGATGGATGGAAAGCTTTGACTTGAAAGATCCACCTTATTTTTAATTAGTTTGTGTGTGTGTGTGTGTGTGTGTGTGTGTGTGTGTGTGTGTGTGTGTGTACGCATGTGGATACACATTCACATTTCTACAGGAGCACACTATTTTGAGAGGCTGTGCCTGTTGTGTGAACGGTTAGAGGGATTTTTTGGGTGTTGTTCCTCAAGCACTGTCTCCTTCTGTTTGAGGCAGACTCTCACAGGAGCCAGAAATATGCCAAGTAAGCTGGGCTAGCTGGCCAGGATGCCCCAGGAATTATTCCTACCACTGAGATGTGCTATCACATCGGGTTCATTTTTAGAGAGGTTCTCCCACTGAACCCAACTTCTCATATTGGCAAGGCAAGCATTTTCCTATTTGAGTGATTTATATGGTGATGCTATAAAGCAGTTTAGTTTTTTATTAATTTTATAAACGCTACAATAAAACGTTTGAAGAGATCAAAATTTATAGATAAGTCATATGTAAGAATTTTTCTCTTAATCATGATTAGGTTTATAATCATAAATGAGTGTTCATTATATGGCCCTTTTCTCAGAATTTCTTCTATAATGATTAAAATATAACAACTTAAAATATAGTAGAGTGAGAACTCAATGTCTCTTTGATAGACAGCATTAGAAATTTAGAGTTCATTGTTTGCACTTGTGTGTTTCATAGTTTCATAAAAGTCTTCTGAATCTGTAACATCTTCTACTCTTGTAATGTAACCTGGGTGAAACTCATTTTGAGATCTTGTTGCAGAGATACATTGCCATTGGGTAGTGATTTGATTTGATTGTTCAACAAATACACAGTGGGATCATTATGAATCTCTAGAAAAAAAATCTAGATTTAAAAATATTACAATAATAGAATGTTATTATATATTAAAACATTAAAATAATTCCCTCTTGAAATGTATTATATGAAATAAAATTATATATTCATAACTCATAACTAAATTAGAATGTGAATATGAAAACTAAATTATAAATATTCAGAATATTAATACGATTCAATTAATCTTCTTACATATTGCTGTAGTCATTCCTTACTACTGAAGAATAGATTTTAATGACTTTGAAAACTGGAACATTGTTTTGCCCTAGATATACAGTACTTGGGGAAATTTTATTTTTCTAATGAGAAAACTATAAACATTCTAACTAAAATCTTTTCTTAAATTTATGAAATGGATTCAGAAAAGCAGGAATATTTTGTATCCCAATTAGTAATATCCCATTGCTTCCTAAATAAATTATATATTTATTTATTACATATTACATATATATATTTCCATCAAACATACTAATAATGTTGGTACAAATACTTTTACTGCCACTGTCACTTAATTTTTTTTCCATTGACAGGCATAAAGCCAGAACCAGTCAAACATGGGATGAACTTTACAATATTCTGAGGCAAAGTGAACTATCTTTATAAGTTGACCATTTTCATCTTCATTTTACTAAACAAAAGTGATTAAAAAATGACATATCTTTGCTTTTTCTACGAATTCTATTAATGCCACGCATTGTTCCATGTACTGAGATATTGCTTATCAGAATCAACACCAATTTTCTTAAATGTTTTGTCTTAGCTTTGCAATTTTTAAAATACTTCTAAATTTTAACCATTGTTTCTTTGACTCTCATAGTTTATGAATGGTGTTTGTCAGGCTGCTTAAATACCCTTTCCTCTTTTACAATTGTTCTTCATCCCAAATTACCATTAAAGAAATATCCCCCAATGTTATTCACCAGCATATGCTTTGTTCATGTCACTGCCATTTTCTTTTCTTCTTCAGGTAGATTTTTTTCAGTTTTCAATATACTTTTCACGGTTAACAAGAATTTCATGCATACTTTCTTATACCTTGCATACTAACAAAGATTATTAGTTTTCAGGGGGAATATGAAATACTTATTTTGCAATTCATAGGAATTTTCAGATTTTGCTTCATGTAAATATATGAAATAGATGTGAAAATGAAATAAGTAATATCTTCTAGAAGTGATTAATATCATTTGTATACAAAACAACCTTAATGAATATTAAGGATTTCCTCACAAAATGTGCCAAGATATTACTGTGTTAGAATTTGCAGAATAGCTTTGTGAATTGAAGTTCAAAGCCAAGTTTTAATTGTTTTCAAATTGGAGTTTGTAGAAAAGAATAAAATGAATTAAAAGAAAATCTTTCCAAAGGGATAGGCCGGATATTAATTTTCTTATCATTGAGATAGAGAAAAGATCTGGATCTTTGAAGAATTCTAATGCTCCTCAATCAATTAATCTGTAAATAATCTTTGTGCCACAAAGGACAATTGAGAGAAGAAAAAGGTCTCTAAAATTCATGGAATATTTTCTTGTTGTTTAGATCGAGATTGGACTGAAAGTGATGCAACAACTGCCCTTAAAGATCTGTCTCTGTTGCCTGTTAGTGGAACACCTTATCCTAGCTGGGGTGCCATGTTGGACCCTAATGTGAGAAGAAGCTCTTAGCCTTCATGGGACTAAGGAACTGAGGGGGCTTGATATGTGTGGCACCCTTCCCTTCTGAGAAGAGGGAGAGGAAGGAGTGGGGTAGAGGAGGAGGGAGAGGGGTTGCAATCGAGATGTAACTTGAATTAATAAATAAATGTTAAAAAACAAAAGAAAACACAAAGACGTGTCATATGTTGATCCCCACTTGAGTTAGTGTATACTTCCTACTTGGCCACTCAATATAAGGTATAAGATAATACTTTATGTGTAGAAGCTCAGTTCATATTCACTGGAGAAACAATGAAGTCAGAGGATACACCCAGTAAGACATACAAGAAGTGAACCTATCCTAACTATGATAAAAGAGTTCTGTCCAAGCTGAATACATGGAATCTGGTATGATTTGAAAACAGGAAACTACCAAAATATGGTTGTACATAGCTTAAATAATATTTATATTAATAACAAAATGATAGCAACAACCCAAATACTACAAATAATCCCTTTCCTTATTTCTGAAAAAAAATTTCAATCTTAATTGACTTGGTTTTTAGACCATTTCTTGACTTTTCCACCAATTAATTTGTTGAAGAATGATGGTTTTGCCTTTCATCCAATATCCAAAGAAAAATATTAATAGTACAGCTATGCTCTGATGAATGTGATTTTCCCATACAGTTGCTTCCATGGAATAATAACACTTCAAATCCCTTGTTTTTTTTTTTTTTCTTCTTAAAATTCAACCTGTTTGTTAGTTGCTATATCATTATACTTTTCAGACAACTATTTTTCTTGTTATTATTACTTTACTTTGTAATTATGCTAAAGACACAAAAATGCTTCACTGACTATAAATTGATATAAATGAAAAAAAATAAAAGTTGAATTCTTGTTCCCAAATAGAATAAGCAATCAGTGGGAAAACTTGATATATCCTGAAGTTGTTTTTTTTTCTTCTGTCTTAGTTTAACATTGCTTCCCTAAGTTTACAAACTAATGAATGCTAATTTTATATTCACCAACATTCTTCAGCTTTCCTTTTGAACTCTTGATTGTAGAAGACCCACTCAGTTTCCTGACAAAATGTCTACAGAAGCAAATTAATTTGTAATATTAAGAAATAAGTATATGGTCATTCATAATTTCTTTTTTTTAATAATTTATTTTTTATTTCTTCAAGTTACATCTCAATCACAATCCCCTCCCTACTCCCCCCTCCAGTCCCACCCTTCCACCCTCCTCCCCCTCAACCCCCCTTTAAGAAATAAGTATATGGTCATTCATAATTTCTAAACTTTCTTCTGCAGCACTATGGAACATTAGGAGCCAGAATTACACAATGAGATAAGTCATTGATGGAACAAGAAAATAAAATCTTCAATTATTTTTGATCATCTGACTGAAACTCTGCAGCTGTTACTGTTAGTCTGAGATTAACATAGCAATATATTATGTAAGGATATAGATAATTGTGCCTTTCAAAAGGACATTGAATCAGTTTCCAATATGAGGACTGAATCTGAAATAAACATAAATTGTAAAACCAAAAAAATTTCAAGAAACAACTGAATTCTAATGGATAGTTCTTTAAACTAAAACAAAAAAAAATGTGAGTTTAGAAAATGGTTATATTTATCCAAACTCTCAAAACTGGTCAAGTATCCCCAATACTCTAAATTTTAATTATTTCATCTTTGTGTACCTTTGAAGGGTGTCTGAATAGAATAGAAAGAAATAACTCAGTTTGCATTTTGGTTCTTTGTTGTTTTGAGTAGGATAGGATAAGCAACACTTTCATAGTGAAAAATAGAAGGTAATATAGTGAAATGACTTTAGATTCTGGGTAATTATACTTGTCATATTTTTATTTTTAAACCATGCTTGTTAGTGCTCATGTAAAAGATCACTATTAATTATTATCAAATAATATTAAGCCATGATAATTTAAGAGCAATGCATTACCATTATACTTTTCCAAGTGATATAATAAGTCTTCCAAATGTTATCCATATTTATTATTAGATTTTTAAATTAGAGAATGGGTGATGATTTATCCTTTTAGACCATCACAATTGTGTTCATGTTTAAATTATAATACTCCAGTGTAAGGTAAATAGTTACTTATAAAATTTAAGAAATGATTATTAGCAAAATAACCCTAAGATGATCACGTAGGGTTACACAATTAATATTTCTGTTAAGTTTGTCCTTACTTTAGTTTGAATAGGCAACTGAAGCTGTGTAAGACTATTTATACACTGGATTTTTCTTTATAATGCCATCCTCACCTAACATTGTCTATGTAAATAATTATGAATAAATAAAAACGCTTTAAAATTCCAAGTTGAAAATCAGTTAATGATTTTGGGTGACTTAACTTAAAATATTTGAGAATTTCAGATATGAGTACTTTACATACATATACATATGTACATATATGCCTACACACACATGTGTTTGTGTGTGTGTGTGTATGCGTGTGTGTATGTTTGTGTATATCTGTCCCACATGCTCCCTTCAACAAAACCTCTAGTGTCTCAATCATCTCTATCCAATTTTATGACCTCTCCTTTAATGATTATTCATATATGAATATGTAAGATGTTAAACCCATTTAATGGTGTGTGTGTGTGTGTGTGTGTGTGTGTATGTGTATTTGTTTTTAGGGTTTAGAGTTGACCACATGGGATTGTATAACCCATTAAGGGACTAGTTCTTGCGAAAGACTGATCAGTCTTCTCTTAGCACCCACCAATTACTTTTGGCTTTCATCTAGCCGTGGGTCCATGGGAGATTTCCCATGCTGATGCATCAGTTAGTTTTGAAATTTCTTGAAAATTTTATCTATCTATATATAATACATATTTATATAACATATATACTCATAAATTACATATATAAGTTATATATATATATATATATATATATATATATATATATATATCTGCCAACAGAAATCATGGTACACTGGGTCTTATAATCTTTTCTGCCATCCCTGTCTTTGATAATCTCTGGGCATAAGGTATAGAGATCGCATTGTAGATGTAAGAGTCAGGTTTGTAAACCTCACATTCAGTTGTTCTCTGCATTTTGACCAGTTGTGACTTTCTTTAATGGTCTCTGTGTCCTGCAAAAGGACACTTCTTTAAGGAGGAGTGAGAGTTCTGTGGTATAGGGAGAAGTACTTTGATTGAATTTAGAAATTATACTGATTTAGGAAAGTGGCAATAGTAAGTTCTCCTCTAGTTGTAGCTCCCTAGTTACAACTGTCATAGTTGTTTTTCTAGGTTTACAGTACCAGGCATAGATTCTTTATTTAATGGAATTTAAGTTCAATTAGAAGTTTGTTGGGTATCCTCAAGATACAAGGGCTAGTATTGCACCCTTGGTGATGTCTTGCTGAGGGGAGACTGCTGATTAGTATTTATTTTTTTCTCTGCAGCTTGCCATCCCCTTTGGATAGTATGGGAGCTATTCCTCAAGAAGGAGGCTTTATCATTTCTAGCTCAATCCCTCCAAGTCGTGGGTCTGACATGTTTTGTCTTCTGTAAGAGGACTTTTCCTTCAAGGTCAGTCATGTTTTGGTACTCAATTGCATTACATGTAAAGTAGAACATAATTCTCATTTTCAGAAGACAATCTGAAAATGGACATTAGAAAGATGCATGATAAGCTACCTGAGTTTTATATGTGATCAAGGTATGTAGTGATTTCTAGCCTTAAATATATGTATAGATTTGTACATTTTCTAAATAATAATTTTATCATTCCATAAGAGATGGTCGAATAATGGAAACAGTGCATCAATAGATAATCAGAAAAAGACCATTACATCTTAAAATAAACTTATTTTTAAAAGCAGCAAAACACAAGGAAAAACTGTGAAAGAGAGACTGGAGGAGTCTGGATTTGGTCTTTAGAGAAAAATGAAATAAAATGTCTATAGATCTTTGACTGTTCTTGAAAAGACATAGATGATAAAGTGTGTGAAACGTTCATGAGGTCTGCAGTTTAGTTAATAGGTTTGGCTCATGATATTTTTGTGATATTGATTAATGTATTATGAATACACAAGCTTTTAACAGTGTAAAGCAGGCAATGAGTATGTATGCATGGACTTTCTGAACTTTTCTATATGAAGAAAAAGTAAATCAAAATAAAATAATCATTAAAGTTCTAGCAAAATGTGGTTTTGAGGAAAAGTTATTTTAAATTTTAAGTTATATTTATTTCTTAAAATAACACGGCTCAGGATCTTTTTTGTAAAGAAAGGATTTCCCTCTACCCTAGCCTCCTAAGTGCTGGGATTGTACATGCCTTGCTGTTAAGGATATTTTTAGATTTTGATTGACTTGATACTCTTTTCTTATCAATACTGTAAAAATGTCCTAGCAATAGTTTTTGTTGTTTCTATATTTTGAAAGAAAGGGATATTTATCTGGCAATAACTAGTTAACTTTGAAAATTATAGAATAAATAAAGACACACAATTTAGGGAAAATACAATAGCTATAACAATTAGGTTGGGTAAATTGTGCTAACGTTTAAAATAAATAGGGCTTGTAAGGTCTTAAATGGTCCTTAGATTTATTTTAATCTACAAAGCATTGTGCACACATTAGTACACATTCAAAGGTGAAAATTATCTGATTTCTTTGTCACTCAGTGTGATTTTTTGTGGATGAGATGTGATATGTAAGTAGAATGGCTGAACATTTTCAACATCTTGATTTCTGCTTTCACTCTATCTTTATGTCTGCTTTTGGTGTCTCTCTGCTTGTCTTTAAGCTCAAAAGTAGCAGTAGAAATGCTTCTCTCACTTTTGGGGCTGTGTCTCCCCCCAGAGGCTTTTCAGCATTGCTTCTGGTGATTTGGGCACAGATGGAGAATCGCAGACACTGTTTTAAATTTCGTTTTAAGTTAAAATTCTGGGTTGGCAGTTGATAGAGTTGTCTCCAAGTTACTCAAACATTTTTGAAAAACCACAGGAAAGCACTGAAATAAATGAAAAAAAAAAAACCCAGATTCGTAATCATTATAATTTGAGAATGTATCCAGTTCTAATTCTTTATTTTGTTGCTTTGGCCATTTTTATATTGATTTTTGAGGGGGGAAAGTAAGACAAAACACGAAGGACATGTTTACATGGCTGCTGTAAGCGCACTACTTCTGGAAAGAAACATTTGTGGAGAACTATTATGTCACAAAGAAGTGTGTTAAGTTGGTTACTCTTTTTAAAATTCAATATTTTAGATTTAGCATTTTTATGAAACTAAACATTTTCTAGTCACTATTATCAGTCAGTTTATCTTTAAATAAAGAAAGGCTTATTTATAAGAAAGCACTCGCATTGCTACAGTTTGCTTTGCACTTAAGAAATGTTGTAGGAGGATGTTACCCAGAATTTGCCATGTATTTTGTGTCATTCCTGCCACCGCAAGATTTTTCTCATTATTGCTTCTTTCATTAGTAATCTGTCACATGTACTGAAAATTGAGGAAAGATTCAGATCCATCTACCACTTTAGAAACTTTCCGGGATTTTTTAAAGCAATGCCAAGAAACAGGAAATCAGGTAGTGTGTTCAATTTTTCACTGAGCAAATTACTTTTTTGAAGGGGACCAGCTAGCTGTTGGGGTAAGTAATTGGATAGAGAGCTTCTCACCTCTGGTGGCCTTTGGACCTAGAGGGGGTCAGTGGTGACAGAAAGCCATTACCCTTTGATTACTGTTTGCTGATCTGTGTGAAATAAGTTGATGGCATCCGTTCAGTGCCTAGTGGACATGTGTACGAATCACATTCAGCATCCTTGGGAGCTCCGGAAAAGGAGAGATGGACTGAGCAGTCTGTGCACTTGCAGTGCTGACCTCCAGATTCGGATGGACTTTCTTTGGAGAACTTTGCTCCTTCTTGACCCACACTCCTCGCTGACTTGCTGGATACACTAGCAAAGCTCTTAGGGTATTAGAGACCTGAGATCAAGACCTGCAATACACTCTACACTTCCTTAGGAACTGAGTCAAAAATCCTTATTTTATGTCCAAAAGCTCTTTTTCATTCCACTATGGAGGTCAGTATGGCGATATCTTAGAAAACTTGGAATAACTTTGCCTCAGGACCCAGCCATACCACTTCTGGGTATACATCCAAATGACTCCTCACCAAATCACAAAGAAGTTTCCTCATCTATGTTCATAGCAGCCTTATTTGTAATAGCTAGAAACTGGAAACAACCCAGATGTCCCTCAACCAAAGAATGGATTAAAAAACTGTGGTACATCTACACAATGGAATATTACTCAGCTATCAGAAACAATGAAATTATGCAATTTGCAGTCAAATGGATGGAACTAGGGAAGCTCATCCTGAGTGAGCTAACCCAGACTCAGAAGGATGCACATGACATTTATTCACTTATAGTCGGATTTTAGCCATATAGTACAGGATAACTATACTACAACCAACACACCAAAGGGAACATGGATATAGACTTTTTTTTTCCTTTTAATGAGACTCTTTTCCCTAGTGGTGCTGCCTTGTAGGCCCCCAGTGTATGATTGCCGAACTGGGGCATGGGATTGTTATGTAGGGACACTCCACTCCAGAGGAGTGGGAAGGAAGTGTTAAGGGGTAGAGGGTGGGAGGGCAGGACTGGGACACTATGACTGAGATGTAACCTGAAGCAATAAATAAATAAATTTAAATGTTAAAAAAAGATCCATTGCTCTAGAGAAACTTGATGAATAATCTCTTCAAATTTGACTTGGGTGTAAATCAATTATCATATATGATGGTAAAATTTATGCTTATATAAATATTTGCAAAATTATCCCTTGTCATTCATTGGCTTTGTGATATTCAAAAGCATATATATCCATATTTGTACATACACACACCTATATGTATATATGTGTATATACATATGTATGTGTGTGTGCATGCACTGTTTAAACTTTCTCAGAAAGAGCATCCAAGATTATGGTGAGCATAAATAATTATGTATGGGATAAACATCATACTAGACATTACCAGAGTATTAAGATGTTTTAATCACAGAAAGTCCCTTCATATGAATTCCTGATTCAACAAATTAAATTAAAATGTAAAAGGGATACTAAAATGAAATTGTACAAAGTGAGGCAGTCAATAGGAGACCTGAAACTGAAAAGACACTAAGTTCTTTTGGATGCTAACTTATTAGTTTTGGCTGTTTTATGTCCTAATACACTATCTTAAAGATGATATAAATTCTAAATATTTCTATTGCAGAAAATTTCTAAAACAGAAAATAATCATCCTTAAAATCTGCTCCTCACCATCAATCAGCAAACAATGAAGTTAAAACTTAACCTAAAGAAGTCAAATTTCATAGTTTCATAGTACTTCTTGTTAACCAATATATATCATTTCTCTCTTTCTCTTCTACTTCATCGTTTAAATATGTATCATTTCTCTTCTCCTGCATCCTTTAAATATCAGTGAACTAGTTATACATCTATAATCTACCTATTGTCTATCATCTATATTTCTCATATATACATATATATAATTTATCCATTCATATATCTCTCATATATAGACTATTTCTTGTATATTTGTATATACTCTTTCAATCTGTCTATGTATTCTCTGACTACCACCTATCCATGCATTCATTACTTATCTGTCATTAGTTTGTCTATTTCATCATCTATGTATCTCTCTACATATCAACTATCATCTATCTATCTATCTATCTATATCTATCTCTCTATGAATCTATCTATCTACATATCAACCATCTATCTCATATCTTTATTATAGAAAAATCAGTTTTAACATGGTTATAAAAATTGAGAACCCTCTAGAACTGCTTATTCATTTTAAGATTCAAGAGAGCTGAGGGTGTAGTTCTATTTCAAAATCTGACAAGGTCCACAATCCACAGAAGCCATGTTTTTGCTTTGAATTTTATGGCAGGAAATATCAGTGTCACAACTCATTTAGGTAAGAAAGAAGAATACCTGTTGCTTTTATTACTTACCAAACACAAGAAGAAAACTGGGCTGACTCAACCAACAGATTTCAATGTTATTTTTACCTAGAAAGTAATAAACTCAGAAAATAAACTTAAACAAATGTCTTGTCATTATAGTCCAATCAAGTTAATACAAAAGAAATTATAAAATTTATACAAATGTGCTAAATTAATTAATGTTTTAAACCTTTAATTAAAGTAATATCACATCTGAAAGGAATTATGTAATATTTTACATTCTGTCAAACCAAAGGAAAGTGACTAACAAATGGTAAAATGTGCTTCACTAATATAATATTAAATTTGTATTAATACTATCAACCTAGATACTAGTTTACAGTGTAATCTATCTGTTGAGTGTTCAAGAACATTTCTCTGGATAAGTTTTCACATGTCTGGTTTAGCACAGGAATATACAAGTATCTGATTATCATTTGAAATGCCTATTAAGTATTTAAGTGTTGATGCTAAGAGGTGACAGGAAGAACATGCTTGTGGGTTAATAATACATATATGTCTAAGTATTCATTTCCATGATTAACTAAAATTATTTCAAAACTAGATGACAGAAATATCGGAAGAATTTGAGGACCATGTAAAATCATTAAAGAACTCATTCAAGCAAGTGAAAGTATTTATAGGTACTTTATTCCCTTTTTATTGGTGTAATAGAATATGTTAGAAATTAGTAAGAAAGATAATTTAATTTTAGCTCAAAGATCAAGTAGTCAGGAGTCCTGAGATTCTGTCATATAAATACAAGTCCTCTGTGGAGCAAAAGAAATGAGGTAAGAAGGTCAAACTAGTAAAAGCTAGGCATATTCATGTCTTGTGGAAATAGGCAGAGATTTCAGGGAAATTCAGCCACATTCCTTTTCTTTAGCCCAATCCTTACTCACTTCTAATGGTTGCTTCTTCTTATTGCTTTGGGATTTGTCAGCTTCTGTTGCATTGTGCTTTGCCACTTAGCACACTCAAGCTAGAGGTTGCCTGGTAGTTACTCTGTTTTCCATTTAAGATATAATTAGGGTCAGTTATCCTATCTGAAGGGCCATTTTTGGCCTATGCATGTATCCTGTCTTCAAAATGAATCAAATAAGTGTGTGATAGATATTCAATTGTGCTACCTAAGCAGTCCTCAGTGAGTTGTAGGTAGATACCTCACTGTGAACATAAAGATGGCTATCACATGAAGGTTGCCATTGCTACCATTGTGACTTTCAAAACATTGTGATGTTCACCTGGTGTAGAAATATGTTTTCAAATTATTACCAGTATTTAATTATATATTTATCATTCTCAAGTCTCTGATGTGGTTGAAGAATAGATAGTTAAGTCTCACAATTAAATTTTAAGTTATTTAGGAATAAAAAGAATGTTTTATTTAATTTAAGTTAATTTGAAACATCTAAGAAGACAGTTTTAAGTTGGAAATGCAAGTTAGAATGGAAATTGAGTTAGGCATACAACTTTAAACTCATCGAGATAGATGATAGAATATTCTTCCTAGTTGCCAAATGCATGTGGACTGGACAATAGAAATATATGTCATACTTTATAGTTTTCATAATTGTTTACTAATTGTTCTTATTGTTTTGAATTGCATTTTTATTTATTTATTTATTTATTTACTTACTTACTTACTTATTTTTGCTTCAGGTTACATCTCCATTATTGTGTCCTCTTTTCCCACTCTCTACCCCATATCCTTTCCATCCTACTCCTCTGGAGTGGAGTGTCCCTATATATCAGTCCCCTGCCCGAGTTCAGAGGTCATATGAGGACCAAGAGCCTCCTCATATACTGGGGGCCTACAAAGCAGCACCACTAGGAAAAAGTGTCTCACTAAAAGGAAAAAATAAGTCTATGTCCATGTTCCCTTTGGTGCATTGGTTGCAGTATAGTTATCCTGTAATATATGGCTAAAATCCAACTATAAGTGAATAGATGCCATGTGGATCCTTCTGAGTTTGAGTTAGCTCACTCAGGATGAGCTTCTCTAGCTCCATCCATTTGACTGTAAATTGCATAATTTCATTGTCTCTGATAGCTGAGTAGTATTCCATTATGTAGATGTACCACAGTTTTTTAATCCATTCTTTGGTTGAGGGACATCTGGGTTGTTTCCAGTTTCTAGCTATTACAAATAAGGCTGCTATGAACATAGATGAAGTAACTTCCTTGTGATTTGGTGAGGAGTCATTTGGGTGTATACCCAGAAGTAGTATTACTGGGTCCCGAGGCAGAGCTATTCCAAGTTTACTAAGATATCACCAGACTGACCTCCGTAGTGGTTGCACAGGTCTGCACTCCCACCAGCAATGGAGGAGGGTTCCCCTCTCTCCACACTCTCACCGTATGAGCTTTTGATCTTAGCCATTATGACAGGTATGAGATGGAATCTTAGAGTCATCTTGAGTTGCATTTCTCTAATGATTAAGGATGTTGAGCATTTCTTCAAGTGTCTCTCAGCCATTAAGAATTCCTCCTTTGTGAATTCTCTGTTTAGCTCTTTTCCCCATTTTTTGATTGGTTTATTTAGTTTCTTGTCATTTAAACCTTGAGTTCTTTGTAAATTTTGGATATTAGCCCTCTGTCAGAAGTGGAGTTGGTGAAGATTTTTTCCCAATATGTAGGCACCCATTTTGTCGAATGTCAGTGTCTTTTGCCTCACAGAAGCTTTTAAGTTTCATGAGGTCCCATTTATTGATTGTTGGACTCAGCTCCTGAGCTGTTGGTGTTCTGTTCAGGAAGTTGTCACTTGTGCCAATGATTTCGAGGGCCGCTTATGTATACTATCATATCTTCTGCAAATAGGAATAATTTGACTTCTTTGTTTCCAATTTGTATCCCCTTGATCTCCTTTAGCTGTCTTATTATTCTAGCAAGAACTTCAAGTACTGTATTGAAGAGATATGGTGAAAGTGGACATCCTTGTCTTGTCCCTGAATTTAGAGGAAATGCTTCAAGTTTCTCTCTTTAATTTGATGTTGGCTACTGGCTTGCTGTATATTACTATTATTATTTTTAGGTATGGTCCTTGTATGCTTGTTCTCTCCAGAACTTTTAGCATGAAAGGGTGTTGGATTTTGTCAAATGCTTTTTCTGTATCAGGCGAGATAATCATGTGTTTTTTTTTCTTTCATCTTGTTTTTATGGTGAATTACGTTGATGGATTTTCATATGTTGAACCATGGTTGCATTCCTGGGATGAAGTATACTTGATCATATTATATGATACTTTTGATGTGTTCTTGGATTCGGTTTGCCAGTATTTTATTAAGTATTTTTGCATCTATGTTCATGAGGGAGATATGTCTCAAGTTCTCTTTCTTTGTTAGGTCTTTATGTGATTTAAGAATCAGGGAGACTGTCGCCTCATAATATGAGTTTGGCAGTGTTCTTTCTGATTCTATTTTGTGAAAGAGTTTGAAGAACAACTCTTTACTGGATGACTACTGGGTCAGGGAAGAAATAAAGAAGGAAAAACAAAGACTTCTTAAAATCCAATGAAAATGAAGGCACAACATACTCAAACCTATGAACACAATGAAAGCTGTGCTATGAGGAAAGTTCATAGCACTAAGTGCCTTCAAAAAGAAAATTGTGATAGCTCATATTAGCAAATTAACAGCTAAAGTGGGTGAATTGGAAAAAAAAGAAGCAAACACTCCCAAGAAGAGCAGAAGGCAGGAAATCATCAAATTTAAGGTTGAAATCAACAACTTAGATACAAAAAGAACGATACAAAGAATCAATGAAACCAAGAGTTGGTTCTTCGAGAAGATCAAGAAAATAGACAAACCATTAGCCATGTTAACTAAAAGGCAGAGGGAAAAAACCCAAATCAACAAAATCAGAAATGAAAGGGAGAAATAACAACAGACATTGAGGAAATCCAGAGAATATTTAGGTCCTACTTTAAAAATCTATACTCATCCAAAATTGGAAACAAAAGTGACATGGACAATTTTCTTGATAGATTCCACCTATCAAAGCTAAATCAAGATCAGTTTAACAGATTAAACAGCCCTATAACCCCTAGGAAATAGAAACCATCACTAATCTCCCAACCAAAAAAAGCCCTGGGCCAGATGGTTTCAGCACAGAATTCTACCAAACCTTCAAAGAAGAGCTAATACCAATACTCTTCAAACTCTTTCACAAAATTGAATTGCATTTTTTGTTATAAGACAAAGAATCTTTTAATGGACTTAAAAGGGGAGATGTTGGAGAAAAGTCTTGTGCATGGTTTTCAAAAGCTGATTTCAATGCTCTGAGATCTGGTTACTGGCATTTCTGAGACATTCTCTGATTGGATAATAAAAGTTGCTGATTGCCAATTAGCTGGGCAGAAAGAGTACAGGAAGTTGTGACTTCCTGTGGGGGAAGAAAGGAACCCTGGAAAGAGACAGAGGAAGCTCTCTGATTTTGCCAGGAGACATGGATGGAAGTGGAAAGATTTGTCTGAGAGCTGTGAGGTTACATCAAGCCACATGGCTGATTGGGATTAGGTGGTTGGGTTAAGTTAGATGAATTAGTTGAGAGTCTGCCCAGCTAAGGATTAAACATTGAAATATTAAAAGGGCTTGTGGTATTTAATTATTGGGGAGAAATGTGGTCCTTAGTCTCAGGTCTTATCACCAAGAAACCTAAGTTTGGTCAGACATCCTACAAGGTCCAAAGGCCTACTCTGAAAACCTGGAGTTATGTGAATCCTGCTGGTAGGTGTGGAGATCACTGAGCCAGAATGAAAAAGAAGAATCCTGAGACAGCCCTGGGAAAATAGCCATGGGAAGTGTCATGGGCTTGTTTATTTAAATAAATCTGTTCTAATGTTCAGGTTTTAGATTTCTGAAGTGAGTTTAAGGTTTTGCTTTCATTACTTACTCTTCATATCAGCAATAAATTTCCCAAAGAATATTTATGCCCTAATTCAGTTTCCTTTGATGAAGATAACTTTTTACTCCTTTCCCCTTTTAGTTATAAGTTGGGTCCTTAAATCATAATTTTGCTTCCATAAATCTTACATTATACATAAAACATCCTGATGCTCAGTTCCTCAAAATATTTTCTTTGGCAGATGCTGTAGCCCTTCACCTAAATTCTCCATCTCCTCCAGTCTGAGAAAATAAACACAATTCTGACAAGGTCTTTGAGATTTTGCAACAGTGATGGCCTTTGCTAACCTTTCAGATACCTCTGTCTGCATTTTTATGGGACCTTTTCTGGGTAACCTTTACAGTCTAGTCAGCACTACTGTGAATGCAAAGCACAGCTCTTGCTCCAAAAGAATGAAAACGAAAGATAAGTGACCAACATCCAGAAAAACAAGAACTGGCTTTCTTAAAAATATATCCTGCTCTGGAAGAGGCTAAATAATTGTGACAGTGAAAGAACAAAGGAAAGTAATAAATCAATGCATTTTCTACAGAGAATGCTTGAATCATTATGAGTGTGAGCTGCAATAAAGTGAGTCTCTTCTACATTTACCAGATATTAGAAAACACTTAGCATTGCATGAGTAGAAACTAGAAATCTGTTAAGTTTAGCAGTGCAAATCAAAAGTAGTACCTGTTAGTCACAATGATTAATCAAATATAAATATCAGTTATAACGGCTAATAAGGACAACAGAGAGTTTTGAGATAATTTAAGCTGTTGCCTTATAATACTCTATCTCTCCCAAATCAGAGTTTTTGAGTGAGCAAATCAATCTGTAGAAATTAACTTTACATGTGGCTCTTAGAAAAAATAGACTTTCTATTTAATTGTCTTAATATTTCCTGTGGGTGCTTATGTCCCTAGTAGACCACTCTAAGAAGTACAAAAAGCAAGTTGAATAATCCACAGTAAATGAAATCCAGTAAGCAGCATTCCTCCTTAGATTTTTCTTTGGTTCCTGTCTCCAGGTTCTTGTCTTGAATTATTTTCCTGAATTCACTGAAGAAAAAAAGAAAGAAAAAGAAAAAACAAAAGAAGAAAAAAATTCTGACTTCTTCAATCACAGCAATATAGCCTATTTTTGGCATTCTTTTCCAAAATCATTTCAACTGTCTTCTATAAATCAATCACAACAAGGTTGTAACCTTATCACGTATTTGTATAATAAAAATTCCATTGTTAATGTGTCAACATTTTCACTTTATTCTTTTTCAGTTGCCAAAATTTAATGTCACAAATTCAGCAATTCACTCAAAATAAATTATTTTTGGAGGTGTCAGGATTCTGGCAGCTAAGAAGTGTAAGAGTACAGTGCCAGCATTTGTTTGGCATCTAATGACATTCTTCTTGCTGACTATTGATGCAGAAGTGATGTCACCTTGCAAGACATCACCCAAGCATGCTGTCTTGGACATCTCCACTTCTTTTCATGAACTCCTCAATGCTGCAAGAGGAGGTCTCAATCTTAGGATTTTTTTTCTATTTCCAATTTCCACTGAATATCCACATTACATTCACACATAAATGTATAAATCATACTTACAAAACACGAACCTTTATCGAACCACATTTAAGCCTTACCTGTGCTACCCCCTACAATAATTTGTATCACTGCAAATAAAATCCTTATTCTGATAAAACTCAACTGTGTTCTCTGATGAAATAGAATCCACACTTTTCTTTCGGATTTTTATTGAAATTGTCATTTTGCAATTTTATAAAGTTTTCAAAAAAAAACCTGTTTTAAAATACTCATTCTATCAAGGCTAATGTTTTTCCTTCATAGGTGTCAAATATGAAACAGGTTGAGGCTGGCTTGAAGAATGACTATGAATTTGTACCAGTGATTTTCCTTGCCATAAATATATATGTACATATATACATGGATATATATATATATATATTCAAAGCACTTACCTATAATTTTCTATGTATGAGATGTCTTCCTCTTTGACCTGCAAATTTATTATACATTACCATTCATATCTGTATTCCAATAATTAACATGTGCTTTTCAGGATCTGAAATAATCCTCAGGTCAACATATTATTGATTGTAACATTCCACAAATTATATAAAATTGACAATAACTAAATGTATTTGCATATAAACTGAAATGGTCAACAACAATATGCTCCTTTTGATTCAACCACTGAATGAGCTTCATACTTTTGAAGCAGGCAACCAGAAGAAATCTTTAGGTAAACTGGGACTCCATTTGCCATGAGCAATACACACACACCCCTCCCAACCAATGTTTAAAACAACTAGAACCTAGAACCCAGCCCACATGCATTGTTGGGCAGGTATACCTGATTTAAATCATCCAAATGTATTATTCCCCTTAGCAACCCTGACGTATCTATTCAAACATATCCTGGAACAGAATATTAATACTATAAGCTAATCTTGCCTAAAGTGTTTTTTGTAATATGTGTGCAATATGATGAAAATGTATCCCTGTATGTATTGACTAGTTTTACACCAACTTGAAAAAAGCCTGATTCATCTACAAGGAGGGAACCTGAACTCAGAAATTTCTTCCATAATATCGGGCTGATATTAATGAGTGGTTTGCGAAGTCTCAGCCCGTTGTGCATAACCAGTTGTGCTTAATCAGCTACAGCTGGGCTGATTTTCCCAGGTGCTATAAGAAATCATGCTGAGCATGCCATGAAGATCAAGCCAGTAAGTAGCACGTTTCCAAGGCTTCTGCATTATTTCCTGCCATCAGGTTCACAATTGTGTGAGTTTCTGCCTCTGACTCCCTTCATGATGAACTGTAAAAAGGAAGAGTAATGAAATAAACCCTTTTCTTTCCAAAGTTGCTTTTGATAATGCTGTTTCATCACAGCAATACCAACCCTAATTAAGACCCCAAATAAAATTTTAGGGAGAATAACTATTTACCCTCTTTTACTTATGCATAAATAAGTGTGCGTATGATTCACGTTAGTTGTACTACAGAAAGGAGCATGCAAAATAGAAAATAGGCTGTATGCTAAAACTTAATCTGAGAGTTGTGGTAAAGAACCTCTCACATTATGCCCTTTGCTAACAAATTTATTCTTACTCTTACCTTAAAACCCCCATAAGAAAGCCCTAAATAATAATATGGGACCTTGAGCATGTACAGTCATGTGGTCTGCTGTGTTCTCTTTCTCTCTACCTTTGAATAAAGTTTACACAAAATTTACTACTGCTTTGAAATCTATGTGAGCTTTTACTTCTTTCTTCAATAAGAAACTAACAAACTGCAAACACCTAGCCCTAGACCCCAACCACCAGCAGCATTTAACTTATTCAGTCCACTTCACTGTTTTAAATTAAGCGCTCACTCTCTCCCTTTCTGTGTCTGTCTCTCTCTCTTTAAATCTATCATTATCTAGCAATCCCAGTGCATTTTCAAGTTACTTTTCAACTTGTTTCTCAATGTGCCCCAAATAAATGATATATTTCTTATAGATTGCAAGACCTCTTATTGCCTAAGACAGGCATTTTCCACAATGTACATGTGACATATAACACAAATTACTCTATTTGGGAAGCAACCTTAATACATGCTATTCCTCTAGCACACAGTATCTCAATTTCAAGCATAAATCTATCTATAAGGTTCTCGTAAGGAGGAAAGTTAATCACTTTCTTTTTGGGGTATAGATATCTTTAATATTATCTCTTGAATGTCTCCATAATTAAAATTAGAGGTGTTTGTTGGAAGCTACCAATATGTGTGTGTATGTATGTGTGTATGTATATGTAAATGTATTATTTTAATCGTGAGGTTTATTATGCCAGCATGCTTAGCAATACTATATATTTAATTTATTAAAAGTTTAGAACACATAATTATGTGTGTAACATTAAACATTTCTATTCTGTGTTGTCAGAACTTAGTTTAAGGAAAACTAATTATTAAAATATATTTCTCATATTCTTTTCCTGTTACGAATTATATTTTGTCTTCATAAAACATGTTCCTTCTTTATACCTACTTCCCATAAGGCACCTAAATTTATATACATGTATAAATATATATAATTATACATATAATTATATGTATATATAATTTATATATTTACATACACATTAAATATATATGTGGTGTTTGCTTAGAATAGACAAGAACTCTTTAGAAAGGGTAGGGTAACTGTAGACATAGGCTGGTGAAAGTAGGAAACTGTGGCAATAAGATACAGAATACAAACAATTCTTATTGTTGCTTTGGTTAATGAGAAGTGTGTTTCACACTTTTCCTGCTTCATACCTGGTACAGCAAACTTTGCCTAAATGTTTGTACAGCAAACTTAGCCTTAAAAGCTAATTTTTTTTAGCTTTCCATGTTTTCTCATTCCAAAGAGATTGCCTAAATGTTTTGATACTACCACAGAATTCTTTCCCTAAAAAATTTTATGCTATCCTGTGAACACACTTAGAAAGCAAAATACAGTTGAACAATCCTGTGAGCCTTGTAAATTCTTTGAATGCCATCAATATATGTTTCTATGAATTGACTAGATAACTGAGTATTCTAGTGGCTCAGTTTAGTTCTGTGCAGGAGAGTGTAAAATTACCAAGATGTGTGAATGGAAAATGACACACAGAAAAATTTAGCATGTAAATCTAGCATGAAAAGAAGCCATGGATTTCTCTTTTATGTGAACCACAGATGAATGCCTCGGGTTTGTGAGGAGGTTTACCCTTCTGTTCAAGGACAATATAAATGCTTCCTCTTTCTTCTTCCCAGTATCACATCAGCAAATGAGTGCAGGTAACACTAACTGCCTTCCCAGGGCGATTTCATCACCGCAAGCTTTGCAAGGGAAAGCTTTCCAGGACAGGCTGTTACTGCCCTCTATTGATGTTTCCAATTGTTCAGATTATCAGGAAAAGACGCCAGTTTGATTTCTAACTAGGTGCAGAGGAGCTTCCATCAGCAGCAATACAAATAACTTTTTAGTATTCTTGTGAGGCAGTTTTTAGCCTTTCAGAGTGGACACATGCAAAGGCTTTGTGCTCACCTCCTCTTTCCTTTCAGCAACCACCGTTTTCCCCAGCTTGATGCACTTACAAAGAATATAAAGACATGGGAAGCAAACACTATTGAAGAATGAAAAATCATTACGAAATTCAACAGATTAGTATAAAAACAATAAATTGAGCAAATAGTTGGAGAAACTACAGTCAGCATTCACAGCTCGCAGCACATCTGAATAGAAAGTCTTTCACAACACTATTTTGAAGTTATCTTAAAGTATGTGCAAAAAATGACTATACTCAACTTTGATACCATATTATCGTTATTCAATTTTTTTCTTCCTAGTGTAGGGCTGCATGCTTTAAATATCAAAATCAAGCTTTGATATTTTAAAATTTCACTCATTCAACAGTATTTCATTGATTGTTTTACATGTGAGTCTCTTTAAAAAATGATTGATTTTTTTGTCAAGATAAGGTTTTTCTATGGAGTCCAATCTCATCTGAAATTCACTCTATAACTTTGAGTGCCAATCAACTTGTCTGTTTTAAAACTGCTATGGTCACAAACAGATATGATGGTTCAATTTTCAATCATAAAGTTTTCATGTAAAAACCTTGTTTCATACAGTGAACTAATCAAGTCTGCGTAGAATTACTTATTTCTTTTGCATTTTATTATCTCCTAAAGTCACTCATTAATTTTTTTCTCTACTTTTATCCCAGTTGGAGGTTTTTGGACTTTTTATAATAGTTTGGAGGAATTGCAAATCTGCTTAATTGAGAGCTTTGCAATAATGTAGGAGACAAATATTCTGTCTCATAATGTAGTCAGGGAAATTAAAATGGTATATATGAGCAAGAATGAGACCTTACTTCTGTCTACAGAGATTTCTTTCCTTTTTCATATGACTGTGAAAAACTCATATTTCCAGCAGAGCTCCATGAATGAATAAAAACACATTTATATTTCAAAGACAGAGACAGGGACATAGAGATAGAGAAAAAGAAAATCTTGTCACAGAGGGAAACTTTCTGAATTTTCAAGTTAAAGCCTGTACTCTGACATTAATAAATACAAAGCTTCAGGTAGAAATTAAATTATAAAATTATTTCTTTCCTAAGTATGAGTCATTTTCCTACTTAGGGAAGAAATCCCTAGAATTTTGTTGGATGTTGGAAGCAAGGTGCCTTACCTTGAATGAGATAATGAAGTGCTTGTAGTTTTGTTGTTGGATTCTGAAGTTTTTTTTATTTTTATTTTCAACTTCTTAGAGGATATGAGAAGTACCTTTCTCAGAAACCAAATCATATCGCATGAACAGATATTGTTAGAACAATTTGGAGCAAAAATTGAGACTGTTCATCTGTTCATTATTATTCTCATCTTATCTCATCTCTGGAAAAAACAAAACAAACAAAACATCAACTAAACAAAAAACAATGCTAATATTGGATGCAACAAATGCCTTAACTACACACCCATTTAATATGCACATCACAAAGCTGCAAAACTTGTTTCAATAGCATGCAGCTTGTAAGGCAGGCAATGCCTTGAAAAGCTTAGGCCCTTTGTAGGTCCACTGACTGATGGATATAATGGAAAAGTCAATGTTACTGAATTGTTTGGAAAAACCAGGTGGCTTGAGACTAGGCACCATCACAGATGCCAGAGTGAAGTTATATAGAAGAAAAAGGGAAACAACAATAAAATTTCAAACAGAGTATCACCACAAGGCTTATAAGACTTTTTGGGTAACACAGTTGAGAATTATCCCTTGGATTCTCAAAATGGCATTATCTTTTCCTGAAAGGAATAATGAAGTTTGAGGTGTGTGCACCACAAAGCAGAGACCACATAATTTTAAGTTATAATGATGTGATGGAGAAAATAACTGCCAGTATTTGATCCACAGTGAACCCATTCTATTCTGTGCTCCCAAAGTTTTCATAGGAGTTCACATGTCAATAAAACAAATGAACAAACAAAACCAAAGCCAAAAATCCTTGTTATTCACCATTAATTTTCTCTCACAGACTTTAGTCAGATGACTATGTTCTGATATTCAAAAACACTTTTCCTTGGAAACTGTTGACATAAAGCAAAGTAAAACCAAATTATTCTATTTTTTTTCATGTTTTCCTGTTTAAAAAATGGAGTTATTTGAAATATTTTAAAATATTTGAAAAAGTAATTGTGCAACAATTGAGCTAATTTTTTTTATAATTTATTTTTTATTTTTTCAAGTCACATCTCAGTCACAATCCCTTCCCTACCTCCCCCCTCCTGTCCCACCCTTCTCCCCTCTTCCCCCTCAACCCCCTCACCCTCTATTCTTTTTTTTCTTTAGTCTAAGATAGATTTCTCCCCCTAACAGCTCCCCCCTTCAGTCCAACAAATGGTTCTCTCTCCTATAACAATAAATACAATACAAAACAGCAGAAACAAATAGGCCACAATTATGAGGGTTATATGGCTTAGCATATATTCCGAATGTCCAGTGCATATGTATTTGGCCCCTGACTTTAACATTCTACTATCTAACCATCTCCATTTAAAGTTCTATATCTAACTCAGCTTTCATACTAACTTGCATCACAATTTTAAAAACATCTTCTTACATCCAGAACACCCTCTTGATTCCTAAACAACTCAAAATTTAACTATGAGACTCTAGCTATCTATTCTTCAACCACCTCAGAGACCTGAGAGGGATAAATATATCTGATTATATAGGAAGTGCAGGGCCCACAGCTTCCAAAACTAAGAAATGACATACCAGTGGCTTCCTGGACAGTTCCCATTCTCTCTCCATACATTACAGCATCAATCTTCAACCATTTGGCCCCATTTCTCTGACAGACATTGATTGTAGAGAGGGAATTATGAAGGACTTACCTACTCTGTCTTAGCAGAGCTAGGCTGTAGACTTACCTGCTTCCAAGTTTTGTCCTTTTTGGACAGCAGTCTGTCTACAGTTGAAGCAAGGGGTTTTTCTTGCCAAGAGATAGGCTTGCCACTAATTCAACCATCTCACACTGGGGATTCTTCGATGCTCATCTTCTACTTGGAGTAGAATAGGGGGTTCTGTCAGGAGATGACATGTATCAATATCAAAAAAGTCTTAATTTAAGAAAACATCTTTGAATGCCATATTCTTCATATCTCTTGGGGTTTTTGAAGTCACCCTATCTATCTCTTATATTTAGATAAGCAAATGTTGCTTGTCTCTTAACAACTTGATTTCTGAGTAGCTTACAAAATATCTGTGATAGACAATCATAGTAACTAACAAAATGACATGCTTGCATGAGTATGAGTTTGCATTTCTTAATTATCCTAAACAATTTATGACGGTTGGTATCAAAAGGCCAAAACTTCACATTTCATTTTTAAGCATTACTAGGTATACTACCTTTAAGAAGCATTACCCTAGCCGGGCAGTGGTGGCGCACGCCTTTAATCCCAGCACTTGGGAGGCAGAGGCAGGCGGATCTTTGCGAGTTTGCGGCCAGCCTGGCCTACAAATTGAGTCCAGGACAGCCAGGGCTACACAGAGAAACCCTGTCTTGAAAAACAAAAAAAACAAACAAAAAAAAAAAAGAAGCGTTACCCTTAATTTTGTATCAATATATAAAGATCAATACCAATGTGGCCAAATATACTCCTAATTTTACTCAGCAACTAAAGACATTTCCAGATATTGCATCATATATTTGCCTCTTCTATGCAATTTTTTTTCATGAAGAAATCTGCTTTCCATAGCTGGAAAGACACCTGAGAGAATGAAGGTTTTGGCCATATCAATACGAGAGTTGAGTTTGAATTTCCACAACCCATATAAAAGCCCAACACAGTGATGTACATCTGTAACCTCAGCACTCCTAAGGCAAAATAGAAAGACTGAGACAGAATCAAACAGATGCTCACAAGTCAGGCTCGCCAGCATACATATTAGCAAACAGCAAAGGTGGCTCTATCTCCAGCCCAATCCAGGGCATTTTATAAACAAACAAGCAGTAACTTGTGCTCCTGACATGGATGTTGGACCTGAGCTTGGCTGTTTGGAAGAGCACTACACTTTCTTAACTCCTGAGCAATCGCTGAAGTCCCCTTAATCCTTCATAATAAGTCATTTAATGTTCATTAAGAAGAATGATTCTAATCAGGAAAAAATAGTAAAATAGCAAGTTAATTCTTATTTCACATCTTTAAAATAAACACAATGACAAATAAAGTTAAAAAACAGCAATTTCATAAGCAATTCTTTTGGCTATGAATGATACAGCAGGTTGATGAGTTTTATTGGGAAAGGAAAAAAATAATGGCTTGTTTCTAATCAATAGCTCCTTTTTAATTTAGCCTACTTCTAGAGAGAACTAAAACACTAATACAATCCTTTCATACAAATACTTCTCAATCTCTATTTACTTATTATTCTAATCCAGAATCAATATAACTCTGTTTGTGTGCATGTTGCATAAGTGAACATCAGAACATGTGTGTGTGTGTGTGTGTGTGTGTGTGTGTGTGTGTGTATGTGTGTGTGTGTGTGTGTGTGTGTGTGTGTGTGTGTGCACCCAAGTGTGCATGTAGAAGTCAGAGGACAATCTTAGGTATCTTACTCCAGACATGTTTCATTTATTGTTTGAAACAGGATCTTTCAACATCTTTGAACTTTGATATGTAAACTAAATTAGGTTGCCAATGAGTTTCTAAGACTATGCATGTTTCAGCCTTCTATCTGGCCACAGCACACACCAACAGGTTAATTATGAAGATTCTAGGAATCTGAAATCAGGTCACGATGCTTATGAAATAAGGACTTTACCAACTGAGCCACATACACTCTCAGCCCTAGAGCATAGCATTTGAAAAAAGCAATAGCACATTCATCTTCAGTTTCTCCTTACTCTAACTTTTCATTAACAAATCCGTTTCTACAGCTCAAACATGACCACCTTTCCTTATCAATTAAAACACTCCTTTGATCATTCGATTGATCCCAAGGATTCTTCTCAATACTTAAATTCTTTAACAATGAATCAGATAAATGTTGCAGAATAACAAGCTCTGGAACTTCAATAATAAGGGGTATAACATCCACTATCTTACAAAACAAAAGCATAAAGACACAATCATGTAGAATTTATAAAATAAAATTTGGAATGTTTTCATAAAATATGTCTCATCCTAGTCAAAACAGGGTCAAGTCATAAAAAAAAATTGATTCTGGGATAAATTTTTTTCATGAAATTGAGATTTTTATGTTGTAAAATATTAAATATTTCCCATGAAACTTATATAATATTGTTGAAACGATCACATTCTGAATAGGTTGAAGGTCCATTATGTTACAAACCTTATAGAGAAATGAAACAATGACATACAATTTCACCTTGACATTCACATGATGATTTAATATAGATTTCCAATGTACATATAAAATAATTTAAAACTCTTTTTGAAAATAATGATCCATAACAAATATGATTTTCTATTTGAAATTGACCCCACCACATGAACAATTTTAGATAAATAATGTTAATATATGTGTGAGTACTTTTTATTATATATAAGAAATATTTTACATGATGGTAACATGACAAAATATTAGAGATTACATTATATTTAGTATGCCAGGTTATTTTTTATATGTATCTCCATGTATGTGGATGTATATGTATTGCATCTGAGGTAAGAACACTTTCATTTTTTCCTGTGTAAATGTGGAAACCAGAGGAAGGTATCTAGTGTCTGGCTCATTCACTCTCTACTTTTATTTTGGAGCAGAATCTCTCATTATTTCTCTTGGTCAATAACAAATATGACTTTCTGTTTGAAATTCACCTCACTCTGTGCAAAATTTTAGATAAATAATGTTTATTTATCTAAAACCTGTATATCACTGTTTCAGTTATAACGAATGCCTATCCAAAGAACTCCAGAGATCCATTTTCTCCTCTGTTTGAATTAAATTCTTTTTTTTTTCAGTTTTATAATTTACGTGCTACACTTTTAATTAGCATAGAATTGAAACCTGTTCGAAAATTAGATAGGTCACTGACAAACTTCTCATATCTCTGTTCCCCCAGAACATCTCTATTCCCTAGCATGGCAATAGAACATCAGCTGCAGCCTACCTCCCCCCTGTCCTCACCTCCTGTGGATCCCCTCCTAAACTCCTCCCTCCACTCTTCACTATACCCTACCCCCTAACTCTAGCAGACATCCTCTATTAAACCACAGGTCAAGCTTGCTGGAAAACCATATAGGCTATGTGCATACTTTCTCTACTCTCACTGTTTTGCCAGACATAATCCCCCAGTCTCATCCTTAGCACTGCAACAGGACACAGGCTGAAACCTTGCATCAACCCTTCTCACATCTCTTGTGAATCACACAAACAAGCTATCTGCTATCAGCCTTTCTCCTCACTGTTTCCTTGTCCCAGACTCCAACTCTAGTAGGCACCCCTTACTAAACAAAAGGCAGCTCCTTCCAGGGCAACATGTAGTCTGAAGGCAGACCACATCTCGACTACTGCTCGTGAGATCCGATCTCCTAGTATCATCCCAAGATCTGTAATTAGTAACATGCTCTGGCCTCCACTTCCTCTCTGAACCCATACCCAATGGATAACAAAGACCTTCTTCTCTAACCGTCTGTCCTCCAACCTTTTGTCCTCCAACTCATCCCAGTAATCCAGCATCCAAAACCATCATGCATTCCTTGTGAATAGGCCATGTGAACCACTTGAACAGGCTAGAAAATTAATCAACACACAGCCATCACACTCTACACAATGCAGAGAGGAAATAGAAACTAAGAAATGATACACCCACCAAATAAAGATAAATCCAAAAATCAGCACTTAGCCCTATAATCACCTCAAGTTAACATGCCTAGACACTATCATAAAAACAACATCAATAACAGCCAGGACATTATGTCTCCATTAGAACTCAGCTATCCTACCATAACATGCCCTGAAGATTCCAATGTAGCTGAAGAATAAAAGAAAGATGTTAATACCAGCTATATGAAGATTACAGAGGTTCTTAAAGAGGAAATGAATAAATCCCTTAAAAACAGCTCAGAAAACACAAAGAAGCAATTGGAGGAAATAAATAAATTAAAATCCAAGAAAACACAAACAAATAGTTGAAGAGAATTAATAAAACTGTTTAAGATTTGAAAATAATAATAGAAGCAATACAGAAAACAAACTGAAGAAATTCTGGAAGTGAAAAAAATTTAGGAATTTGAATAGAAATTACAGAGGCAAGACTCACAGTTGAAAGAGAGAATCTCAGGTACTGAAGATATAATAGAAAAAATGAATACATTGGTCAAAGAAAAAGTTATCTGATACATTTGTATCAGCTTTCTATTGTTGATAGTTTGTGTCACTGATTAAACTTTCCTTTAACTTGTTTTTATAAGCTATAAGTTTAGCTGAGTGGTGTCCTGCCTGAAGGTCCTCATTCTCTTTATTCTAATTAGCATAAGTCTTTTCTTTACACTCTTTATCACCTAAAACATTGGACTTAGCTCTATTACACTTCCTGATGGTAATTTTCTAAAACTGCATATTTTGTATTTCTCTTTTTACAGCTTGCTCCTTTTCAGTACAGAAATGCAAAAGAGTGGTTACTATTACTACACAACAGAGTTAATGTTGGGTTTTCTTGAAATCTCCTCTGCTAATGGCATCAATCCAAAACTCCTCAATTCAGTTTCAGGCAGCTTTTTTGGACGAGTGAGAAAACTAGCAGCATTCTTTGCCAAAATATCACAAGAAAGGTCTCTAGGCCATGTACCAACATTCCTACTCTGAAGCATCTTGAGTTTGATTTCCAGATCAAATCACCCTCAGCACTGCTTTCACTGTTCATAATAGGATGGCTCACTAAGCCTTTCTTGAAGAATATAATCATTTTTCTCATCCAAAGTCCCCAAACTTTCCATATTCGTTCGACATCAGTCCTGTACTAGCAATACTCTAGTCCCTGATAACAACTTCTGTATTAATCACTCTTCTCTTGCACTGAAGAAACATCATGACCAAAGAAACCCATATGAAATAAAGTATTTAATTGGGGGCTTTCTTATAGTTTCAGAAGCTAAGTTTATTACCATCATAGCAGGGAATGTAATGGCACAAAGGCAGACATAGTGCTGGAGAAGTAGGTTAGACTTCTACACTTTAATCCACAAGTGTCAGACAGGGAGAGATAGAATATGGCTTTGCATAGGTTTTTGAAACCTTAAAGCCCATCCTCAGTACCACACTTCCTCCAACAAGCCTGTACCTACTAGTCCTTCTAATAATTTTAAGCAGTTTCACTTAATGGTGACTAAGCATTCAAATATATGAGTCTATGGGGCCATTTCTACTCAAACCACTACACCAGTCAATATTATAGCATGGACATTGGAGGAAATTACAAGCTCTTACTTCCAATGAGGATCAGAATTTAGCAGCTTAGGTTACATAGTTCTGGCTTTATAGTTTGTCAAGGATATAAGAAAAGGGATGTGGAATCTCCCTCCATAGCTAAGGAAAGCTACCGAGGCTTTGATGACTGTGGACACCCTTGCATGTCCAGAAAAGTCATTCTGTGAAACTTTAACAGTGAAATATGCATGGTGCTACATACTTCAAGATAATGGATATGTCAAAGCCATTGGACAACTGCCAAGAAAAGCTACAGATTAGGTGGAACCAGCCCAAGAGAGATGAGTGTTGCAGTCAATAAAACTGAAAGAAACTGGAGATCTGAAGAGTTTTTTCACATTTTACAAAGAGACTCAAAATTTTGAATTTGCACTGATGATTTTCAGTTTTGGTTTTGTCCAGTATATATTCCTTTTGCCCCCTTTCTTACCTTTTGGAATGGTAGTGTATATTCATTGCCAGTGTATGCTAGAAATATGTCATCTGCTTTTGAGTTTGATTTATAAAGGGTTATAGTTAAGAGACTACCATGAATCTTTGAAGAAACTTTGGACTTTGGTATTTTAAACAATATTGAGACTGTTATAATTTGAAGTTCTAAGTGATTGCTTATTTATCAGTAAGTGGACATGTTTAAAAGGGTTAGAAAGATTAGTAGGTGTGGCCTTGTTGGAGGAGGTATGCCATTGGAGGTAGGTTCTGGGCTTTCAAAAGTCCATGACAGAACCTGTTTCTTTTCTACCCATGTTGCCTGAGGATCTGGAGGTAAGTTTTCAGCTACTTCTGCAGCACTATGTCTGCCTTCTTGTCACCATGTTCCCTCCCATGACAATGAAATACTAAGCCTCTGAAACTGTAAGCAAGCCCCAATGAAATTTTATCTTTTGGGGAAAAAAGTAAAGAAAAGAAAGAAAATGTTAAATCCCAAAGAAAACCCTGATACAAAATATCCTGGAAATCTAGGGCATTATGAAAGACAAACCTAAGAATAATAGGTATAGAGGAACGAAAAACAGCCAGTTCAAAGATCCAGAATTTTTTTTCAACTAAATAATAGGAAATTTTTTTTCTAAAGAAGGAGATATCTATAAAAGTAAAAGAAGCACATCCAACAGCAAACAGATTGAACCAGAAAAGAAAGTTACTCACCACATAATGAAACACTAAACATACAAAACAAAGAAATAATATTAAAAACTATAAGGGAGAAAGAACACATAATATATAAAAGGAGAACTATCCAAATTACACTTGACTTCTCTATGGAGACTGTAAAAGCCAGAAGGACCTGAACAGATGTGTTACAGACTCTAAGAGACCACAGAGGCCAGGCCAGACTGCAATACCCCTCAAAAATTTTCATTGCTATAGAGGGAGGAAATAAGATATTCCAAGTTAAGTAATACCCATATATAAAAACAGCCTTAGAGAGTGTGTTAGAATGAAATCTCGAACCTAAAGAGATTAACTACACCTATAAAAAAAAACCAGGGAATAAGTAATCTCACACCAGCAAAATCAAAAGATGGAAAGCACACACACACACACACACACACACACACACACACACACACACACACTTGCATATAAACCACTATCACCACCACCACTGTGACCAACATATTAACAGGAATCAACAGATATTACTCATTGATATCTCTTATTATCAATGGTCCTAATTCCTCAACATAAAGACATAGATTAACAAAGTGGATGTGAAAACAGGTGCTGCATTCAAAAACTACACCTCAACATCAAGGATAAACATTATGTCAGGGTAAAGGGTTAGAGAAAGATATTCCAAGCAAATGAACTTAAGAAGGAAGCTATTACAACCTTTTTAATATCTACCAAAGTAGACTTTTAACCAAAACTAACCAAAAGAGATATGGAGGATTACTACATACACATCAAAGAAAAATACACCAAGATGATATTTTAATTCTTAACATCTATGCCCCAAACAAGGCACCCACGCTTAAAAAAGAAACACTGTTACGCTTTAAATAATATATTGACCTCTATACTCAGAAACTGGCAAAGTTCAATACCCAATTTTCATGTATGCATAGATCATCTGGAAAAAAAACCTAAACATAAAAATACTAGAGTTAACGTTCAGCTTAAATCAAATGGACCTAACACGTATTTACAGAATATTTTACCCAAACACTCAAAAAAATCACCACCTCATGGAACCTTCTCCAAAACTGATCACATAGTCTGACACAATACAATAAGTCTCAACAGACAAGAAAATTGCAATAACTCCCTACATCCTATCAGACCACCATGGATTAAAGGTGGACATTAACAACAACAGAAACAACAGAAAGCCTACAAACTCATGGAAACTGAGCAAGTCTCTACTGAATTGAAATATGTCAAGACAGAGAGAAAGAAAAAAAATTAAAGTCTTTCTAGAATTCAATGAAAAGGAGTGCACACCAAATCCAAATGTATGGGACACAAGGAAAACAGTACTAAGAAGAACATTCATAGCACTAAATGCTCACATATATAAATTGGATTGATCTCATATTAGCAACTTCACAAAACAATTGAAAACTCTAGAACACAAAGAAAAAAGTACACTGAAAAGGAATAGACAAGAAGAAATAATCAAACTGAGGGCTAAAATCAATAAAATAGAAACAAAGTGAACAATACAAAGAATCAATGAAAAGAAGAGTTGGTTCTTTGAAAAAAAAAATCAACAAGATAGACAAAAAACCTCATCCAAACTAGCAAAAAGTAATAGAAAGGATATCCAAATTAACAAAAGCAGACTAAAAGGGGGACATGGCAACAGACACTGAGGAAACCTAGAGAATCATAAGAACACACTTTAAAAATCCAAAATCCACATACACCAGAAAATCTAAAGAAATGGATAATTGTCTTGATATATTCCCATTAACTAAGTTAAATCAAGATCAGTTAAACAACTGAAATATACCTATAACCTAGTGAAACAGAGACAGTAATTTCACAAGTTCTTAACCAAAGAGGCCCAGGGGCAGATGGTTTTAAACACAAAATTCTAACCGAATTTCAAATTCAATAATTTCAGTTAATGACAATAATCCTTACATTATTTCTCAAAATATAAATAGAAGAAACATTGCCCGATTCATTTTATGAGGCCGCAGTTACCTTGATACCAAAACAACATAAAGAGTCAACAAATAAAGAGAATTACAGCCAATTTCCTTCAAGAACATTGATGCAAAATTAAATTCTAACACAATTCTTTACTTTTCTTTTAAGGATAATTTCCAACTTCATATGGAAGAACATAAAATCAAGGATAGCAAAGCAATACTGAACCATAAAAGAACTGCTGGATGTCCCAACATTTCTCATTTCAAGTTGTGTTGCAGAGCTATAGTAATTGAAACCACATGGTTTTGGCATAAAAACAGACATGTTATATAACAGAATCGAATCAAAGACCCAGACATAAATCCACACACATATGAACACCTAATTTCTAAAAAAAAAAAAGTCAGAAATGCACACTGGAAAAAAGATAGCATCTTCAGCAAATGTACTGATCAAAATGAATGTCAGCATGTGGAAGAATGCAAATGGACTCACATATATCACCCTGTAGAAAACCCAATCCAAATGGATCAAAGACCTTAACATAAACACAAATACACTAAACCTGGTAGAAGAGAATGGGAAATAGCCTTGAAGGCACTGGCAAAGAAGACAACTTTTTGAATAGAACACCAGGGCACTACGAGCAACAATTAGTAAGTGTGCTCTCATGAAACCAAAAAGCTTCTGTAAGGCAAAGTTAACATCAACTGGACAAAGCAGCAGCATACAGAATGGGAAAAGATTTTTACCAACTCCACATCCAATAGAGGACTAATATCCAAAAATAAATAAATAACTCAAGAAACTTGATAACCAAAAAAATAATAATAATAATAAAAATAATCCAATTAAAAATGTGATACAGATCTAAATAGAGGAAACTCAAATGACTGAAAAACACATAAAGAAAGACATGTCCAACACTCTTAGCTATCAGAAAAATACTAGTCAAAACTACTTTGAGATTCCATCTGTGTATACACCTTTCAGAATCTCGGATCAACAACACAGTGGGTGATCTAGCAACTCATGCATGCCAGCAAGTAAGGGGAACATTCCTCTCTTGCTGGTAGGACTGAAAACGGCCACTCTGGAAATCAATAGGGTTGTCCTCAGAAAGTTGGGAAGCATTTTACCTCAAGATCCATCCATACCACTCCTGAGCATAGATGCAAAGGACACTCTAACCTACCAGAAGCACACTTGTCCAAATATGTTCATTGTGTCTTTATGCACAATAGCCAGAAACTCTAAACAATCTAGATATTCCTCACCTGAAGAATGGACAAAGAATATGTGGTACATTTGCAGAATGGAATATTATTGAGCTGTTAAAAAATGGCATCATAAAATTTGCCTCAAAATGGATGGAACTAGCAAAAACTCATACTGAATGAGGTAACCAAGATGCAGAAAGACAGATACAGTATGTATTCATTTATAAGTAGATATTAGCTGTTAAGTAATGATAATCAAGCTACAATCCACAGACCAGAGATTCAATAAAGAGAAAGGGTTTAGGTGGAATGCAGGGATGCTCGTAGTAGTGAAAAACAGTATAGTTTTTATGGGCAGATAAGGACTGGTGGGGACAGAAGAGGGGATCAGTAAGAGGGGGATGGTGTGGAAAGAGATAGTATAGAGAGAGAAGATGGAATTGTGTGGGGTGGGGCACTTAAAAAATACAAGAGTGCATTTACCCCAGGAACAAAATGGAAAACAATGCTTATTCTCTCAAGATCCAGATTGGAGATAAGAAAAAGCTGAGAGGTAAACTTTCCTCTGAGGTTAAGAAACCATGTAAAAAGCTGTAGAGGAAAAGATAGAATGGATGGAGACCCACCAGGATGCAAACATTAAATATATATATGAATATATATATAGATGTATATTCACAAATACATAAATAAAACCTGCTGAGTCTATTTTTGTTGTTTGCATTTATATTTGTTCATGACTAAACACTTTATAGTGGAAAACAAATTAGGCACTTATTTCTGTGAAAGGCTAATTTTCCCTCTCTCAGCAGTTATTAGATACTCTTAGTTCTTTGTCTAGATGTAGGACCTCATGAGAGTTTTCCCTGTGTTAGCTTGTCTACTGATATGGTAATTTTTCAGGTCTTGTTTAGGTAACTATATTGTTGAGGTATCACAGGAGTAGCTTCCCTGTCATTTCTAGGACACATATTCTCAAAGCACACTTTCTGGATTTCTGGCTTTTATAATCTTTCCTTGGACCCCTGCTATTAAGGTTGTAGTTTGCCATATCAGGAAAACCTTGAACTAGGCAAAAAATGGTGAACTCCCTTTTCCGGTGGGGCTCTCACCCTCTCTGCCTGATATGAGGAGCCTGATTCCTCAAATTCTCTACCTGAGGAATGTCACAGGTTGGGATTGTTACAAGTTTACAGGTTTACTGAGAAAAGTTACAGCTTTCTCCTGATAAGAACCCACTAAGCAAGCACTTGGTGATTCCTGGAATGTCTCTCTATACAAAGGAAGCATTCCAGTGTCTTAAACCCTCAGACAATGATTGACATTCACCCTGGAAACCACCACCCATTCTCCAAAGTTCTATATAACCCTTTGTTCACCCTAATAAAACTGAACTGCCTTGCTGAAGCTGGTTCTGCAGTGTTACGCCTTCCTGCTTGTGACTGTCAAAACCTTGTTCCCCATCTTCTGCTCTCCTCAAGCACATTGACTGCTGGCCAACAGTCACAAGTCAAAGAAGGTCCAAAATCTTTCATCTTCCTTTAGAGATGCGTCCTGGGGCTGAGCTGATGCATAATATAGTAGATATACCTCTTGTACCTTTGTGTATTTGTTTTTGGTGTATGTATGTATCTGTGTCTGTGTGTATGTGTGTGTATGTATCTGTATCTGTGTGTATGTGTGTATGTATCTGTGTCTGTGTGTATGTGTGTATGTATCTGGGTCTGTGTGTATGTGTGTGTATGTATCTGGGACTGTGTGTATGTGAATGTATGTATCTGGGTCTGTGTGTATGTGTGTTTGTTAGTTTTCATTTGCTCTAAAGAGAAGCTTCTTTAATGAAGGGCAATAATTACATGAGCATAAGGTTAAGCTTTAGAATACACTAAGTAATTATACAGGTCTAGGAAAGTGGTAGTAGTAGATACATTTTTTAAAACTTATGGGATGAAACATATATATATATATATATATATATATATATATATATATATATATATATTGATTATTTCTTTCCCCAAACTCCTGGCAGATTCTCACTACTTCCCTATCCTTAAAGCTCCATGTCCTGTATTCTCTTTTTCTTTAAAACACAAAGAAACAAATAAGAAAATAAAAAAGAAAAAGAAACACACATACAAAAAATGCTCATAAAAACATCATAACAGAAATAAAAATATATTAGCAAAAGACAAAATAAGACAAAATGGAACTTCTATCACATGAAGAAGTTTTTTTTTTTTTTAATTTGGGTTAAAAGCCTCAGTTCTGTATCCTAAGTGTGGTGTCTTCAGGAACAGGATTTACCTTCAACTTCTGAGAGGCAATTTAGGGCAACAGAAGTAATCTATAATGTTTTGGGAGTCACTTGGACTCCCAAAAACCAATCATTCTGACAATCCATTCAAAATAAGGTTTCTAATTTCTGGAACATACATAATGTATATTATTATAAGGAATATATACAAGACAAACATCCACACACATAAATATATTTTGCACACACACACCTATATATATATATTACATATTTGTGCACATGTGTGCTATTTAGTGTATAATTTCAAGTAAATATAAGACAATATGATTATTTGAGGCCTTATAAAATACCTTTGATATTATTTGTTTCTTGTCCTTCCTATGAACAAAAACTTCATTTACATATAATATAAACATATATAAGATAAATCAAGATATTTTTAATAACTAGATAATTATTTAAAATCAAACTTTCAATGATAAACTAAAGTTTTTCATCAAGTACAGGCATTTCATATTCTACTTAGAAATTATCAAATACTATTTCCAAAAAGGAAAAGAGGAATGTTCCTAGAAACTGAAGTCAAATATTTAAAATATGGCATGTCCAATTAGTGACAGAAGTCGCATGATATACATTGGATATCTGTCATTTTAAAAGCATCACATGATTTTCTACACACTCCTTGTGATGTACATCCATACAAAACTGAATAGCTCCAGAAACAGCAATAACATTTATCAAAGCCTAAAACACAGTTTTAGAAGGAGTCATGACAATATGTTCAGCCAAGAAACATCACTAGCCTAATCTAAAGACATTTACAAACAATCTCTCACCAAACCTACTGAGCCTCATTCTGCCCATCTGAGGATTTGGCAACATCATTCTCTGTTTATGTTAAAGATAGAGTCTTGTTATTATATCACAGACTTCTGAAATAAATTGTTAGAAACATTCTTTCAGAGGCAGGGATACATTGTCATTATTCAGGAAGGACAGAGGAGGTGATACAATTTTGTGTCTGTACTTTTCAACTGGACATGGACAAGAACTTAAATAAATAAGAGCTTTCAAAAAAAAAAAAAGGCAGCATGAAAACAATAGTCATGGGCCCCTAAAACCTTCAGAACAACCCAAGTTTAATCTTTGATCATACTACTGTAACAAATGTCTCTTATAAAGACAGCCTGATTTTCTGTTTAAGTCAAGTAGTAGACCACTTGGAGAATAGCAGTTTACCTCCCATTATCTTCCACAGATCTACTTCCCTGCTTATCCTTACAGGTAGCATTTTGCCAAGTGTCTTAGTCTGTTCATTAGAATGCAGGAAGAAGGGCGGAGTATGCTGAGCACTAGGCTTAGGCAGGAAGAACTAACTATATGTTTGACATAAGTGATTGTTTTCCAAGCACACACAGAACTAGAGTCACAATCTCTACAATCTCAAGACAAACTTCAGACAAACTCTCTTACAATTTATGGAACTGTGATTTTATAAGCTTTGTTGTGGTAAGGTGTGAATAATGAACCCATACACCTCAACACATTAGTCTTGTTGAATTCTCTAGTCACAGACTGTGAAATCTATATAAGTCCGATGTACACCATGGAAATCCAAGACACCTCTGTACTTGCTGCAGATGGTTTTTGGAGCTAAGTTAGAACTTTTCACTTACAGTACTGAATCTCCCACCCATATACCCTTATAAGGTCCTGATGTTTTGATGATTGCTTCAGTAGTATGATTTTACTCCAGCATCTAAATTTAGGAAATTATCCTTGGTTTTTAAAAGTCCTATTTGAAAAGAAGAGATTCCAGAAACCTGCTCACTATTGTTTCTGAACACAAGTGGATTTTGTAACTGATTAAAACCCTTTCCACAAATAAAGTTATATTCCAAACAAATCAAAAGGAGAAGATCATTATATTTATTAATAACTTAAGATATAGTGTTTACTTACAGGTACTGCTATACATGAGCAGATTAAGTGCATACCTAAGCACTATTTAAAATATATCTTCTCCTAGGTGTTTGAATTTGAAGTGAGACATCTTACTTTCTTGATAAAAATAATTTAATGGCTTTGAGTTGGGTTAAATACAGTACATAGCCATTTTGCTAGTAAATATCTAGAATGGCTCCTACCAGCTATTCCAATTGTCTGAATCTGTTTTATGATGCTAAAACAAAATTTTTGAAGTAGACATTTCATATGGAAAATTAAGTTTATTTATCTCCCTGTGTGAAAGGTATAAGAACATGACCCAGGAATCTGTTGGACTTTAGAGAGTGTGTCATGAAAATTAACATCACAGTAGAGTTCAAGTAAGATTTATAGATGTTGCATTTGGAGCACGAATTTAAGGAGGTATAAAAAGCCCATCATCTCATATCCTTCTTATGGAAAGGAGCCTGGGCCCAGAAGAACTTCACTTATCTCTTTTAAGTGTCACAGTCACAATGCCCTACTCTTTCATACTGGTTTTTTTGTTTTAAGAATTTTTTTTTATTTTTACATTTCAATCCCCATGCCCCTCCCTTCCCTTCTCCCAGTCCCACTTAGTGCAGTATGCAGTGCATCAGTCTCATACTATATTTTGCCCCTCAAAATCCCATAATCCCTACACAGACACAAGAGAAATCAAATCAACCAACCTAGAAGGAAGCATTTAAGAAAGTTAGGTCCATTGCAAGCGTATCCAAACTCTAGTACCTTATCAACATTTCTTTAATCTCTCATTTTAATTTAACCTAAAAACTTATTTTATATACCTTACCTGTCAGTAAACTTTTTACCATTTACCATTGTTGATCCAGTTGACATAGTTGATATTTTTCCATCTCTTGATGACAGCCTTCCTTAAATCCAGTTCAAATATCATCTGTTGGGATGTTTCTGTTGTTCTTATCATCTAATTCTACCTTAATTTTCCCTCCCATACATTCCATTGTTTATTCCTTCCAAGTATGAGCGTCCAAAATTACTTTGGCCATTTTCCAGTATTTTCATTATCTAATCCTTATATTAAAATATACTCCATAAATTCATAGAAAAATAAGCAACAACTTGTAACATCTATTATCATTAATATCATATATAATATAAACACATTAATATTATAAGTATATTGTTAAAATTATACTTAATTATCAGAGTTTATGACATTATAAGTAATGAGATGTTATGTGACAAATTAAAAATGAAAAACATTTCATTTCCTTCAGGGATGATCTTTTATTTCCAGAGGTTCATTATGAATAAACCTGTTGAAGATTGTGACTTATATATACTATGAGATTTAGAATAATACACTTTAAGAATATTAGTAATTTGTGATCCAAATCATTCTAAAATATAGTTATTGAAAACAGATATTACTTGTATCCAAATTCTAATAGTTTAGAAATGTTGGCCCACAAGGGATAATTCTGGCTTTAGGTCTTTGGTTTGTAATCTGAATTATAGTTTAAGAATTATTCATGACAAGTCTAGACCGGGGCTCAATGATCACATTTAATTCTCACAACTTGGCTATTATCAGGCTTTAGGCCCTCAAAGAGGGACAGTCCATTCCACCTGAAGCCCTTCACGAACCCTTCTCAACCAGGAAAGCTTGTTTCTCTCCCTTCAAGAAATTAAACAGATACAGTGTTCATGACACTTTATTTGTTCATAGTAGTATCATATGTTCTATAGGATTTTCTGTTTCTAAGGTGCATTAATTAGAATATTAGTAATGCAGAGTGAGCAAGAACTGAGGACAGCTAAGAGAGGAAGGAAGGAAAGAAGGAAGCAAAAAAGAAGGAAAGAAAAAAGGAAGAAAGGAAAGAAGGAAGGAAGGAAGGATAGAAGGGCGGGAGAGAAGCAGGAAGGAAAGAGTAGACAAAGAAAGACCTATTCTTGGACAGAGAAAGAAGGAGAAGAAAAACTAGAATATTTTGGTATATTGGTTGTATAAATCACATTTCATCTCTTTTACTGGTTTCAGAGTAATTCTCAAACAATTACACATTCAAATGACATTTACAAGGATGTTCTAACATAAGGACACATGTAACATAAGGATGAACACTACAATGCCTACCAAATTCAAAGATATTGTACCAAGAGAAACCTCAAATTTTCTAGCACCCTGAACTTGAAGGGTTATAATTGTTTAGATTATAGTATTTTCCCATTAAATTTGTCATTACAATATTTGGAAAACTAAAAAAAAATCTGCAGGTTATTAATGAGATACATCATTCAAAGTAACCTCTGTTGGATGAGAATTTTGAATATAGAAAGGTTTGAATTCATGTATGTGATTTACTTTCACCAATTCATTTATTTAACAAATACTTATGAAGAATCAACTAAGTCAGAAACATGCTAAATAATGCATATGTACAGTCTTGATTAAAGTAGAGGATAGCCACATTAATAAAACAAAGTTTAGTTTCATTTAGTTTTTCATAAAAAGTCCTAAAGTAACTCTTTTCTTTTTGTTGATATTGCACATATTCACATCTATCATTAATTAAATGGTGTCTAGAACAGTGGTAATTTCTGAGGGAATACGTAACTATTCCTGATCAGCTTAAAAAGAGCATCTAGAGTATTTTCTTGTGTTCACATTGTAAAGGTGTTGACTATGCTACTAAATCTATTTATTGCACTAGTAAAGCCATAGAAACAAGCTGAGGTAGATATTTGGTATGTGTTGGTTTGTGTCAGAATATTTTTTGATCAACTGAGAATTGGTCCATGGATTAAAAGCATGGCAACAAGAAATAGCTTTCAGTCTCACATGAAGCATAATCAAAATTCATAGTAAACACCACAGGAGAAATGGAGATGGCTTTAAACACATTGTCAAAAAGCACTGCTACCTTCCTTGATATTGATAAAGTTGATGTAACCAGATCAAGGGAAAACTCAAATATACATATTCATTCACATGCATATTTTAGGCGCCAAATAGATGCATATAAAATTTATAGAAAACTAAAATTGTGAATGATGGGTAGAGATTCAGCAGCCAGCCTATATATTTTGTTTTCATATAACACAGAACTTTAGAAATCCCAGAGGATATTTCTTATCATCATTACAGTGCTGTCTTTTCTCTTGGCCAATTTCCTCGGAGTTCTCCCAGGGGATTAGTAGAAACTAGCCTCCTTGAACTTTTTTCTGTGATGTGTTTGACAGAAAACAACTTTTGTCTTTCAAAGGAAGGCAAACAATTGTGAAGGGATTGAACCTATTTCCAGTCTCATTACTATGCACACAATGGACTGAAAGAATGACCTGCAAGGTCTTTCTATTGCTCTTATTTTTAATACAAGATGCCTTCATTTTATTGTTTTAAAAAGTTTAATGACTTGGGATTTCATTTACAACAAATAATGAGAGCCTGTTCGAGGCTGTAAATTGCATCTTGGGTTTTGCCATGCACTGCTGCACTTGATAGATAATTTATTCGGAGTCCTGGAAGAGAGCTTTTTAAAAATAACTGGCACTGAGGATGCCAATAAGCCTTGATGCCATGTGTGTGCCAGCTGCGAAATCATTAGTAGGTTGAAACACCCTACCATGCAAACAGCTTCAAACTGATTTGAGAAGGGATATATTATAGCCAAAACATAAATGAATTCACAAATCTGCCCTGCTTACAGTTATCTCTGTCTCTCAGGTCTGACTTAAAAATCTTTACAGGAATTTAGATTGCAGAATGCGGTATTTGTAAAACCAGAGTCCCCTACTCATTCATATTTGTTAAATGATAATTAATAATGTTTTCTATTAGTATGAGGTTAACATCACAAAAAAAAAATCCCCACGTTGTCAGAGTTGACTGGTAAATACAAAGTCTATTTTAAGTTTGATGTACCTTCTCAATCAGATGGATGATTTGCATGGCAGGCTTACATGTTGTTATAGTACTGGATTGATATGAGAGACATAAGTACATATACAATTTTGTTTCCATTGCATGTAATTATATGAAACACTTAAACCACTTTATATGTCTTTAAAACACAGAACTAGCACTGATGGACATTCTAAGGACATACCTGGCCTAAGAGAATGTTTCTTTCAATAGCAGGGTGTTTTTTTTTCTGGATGTGATACTCTGTGCCAGTAGACAAAATGTAGGCTTGAAAATGTCAAGGGCAAGGGTATTCTGCTAAATCTTTTTAAAGGTAGTAAAGAGTATGCTACCTTTAATTTTTATAACGTTTTCATAGAAAATTCCTTCCACAGATATATATGATGGAAGAAGTAGAATGACACATGAGGCAGAGAGAACAGTAAAGCAGCTTAACTGAGAATCCCTTGCTTACTTTGTATCCTGTGACAAAATTTCCTGCGAAGAAATGTACTTGAAAAGCAGCTATACCTTTCAGTGTTATGCATTATTTTTGCAATTAAGCTCAATATCCCTTCTCTCCTTTTGTACTTCTTTCAAATGAATCCAAATGAACAAATAATTTTAAGAATCCTGTTTATAGAACAATTCTCATCTAACTTTAACCAATTTCACAGTTAATAGTAAAACACTTAGCATTTCATTATTTTAAATGCCTTCTTAAAATATTTTTTCTTTAACATTTATTTATTAATTCAAGTCCCTGCTCCCCTTCCAGTCCCACCCTCCCACCCACTACCTCCTCTCCCATCTGTTCTTCTCTTCCAGTGTAGGGAAGCCCCCACATAGCAACCCTAGTCAGTTCATCAGTTACATGAAGGCTAAGAGATTCCTCTTGCTCTGGGTCCTCACATGACAGCTCAGCTAAGATAAAATATCCCACTAACAGGTAATAAGGTCCATGACTGAGATGCCCCCACCCCACAAACAGAACAGGGGATCTCTTTGACTACCAATTTCCCTATCATCTATGTTTGTATTGGGGGGTCTAGGTCTAGTCTAATAGTCTAAGTGTTTAAAATTTTATGCTCTTTCTTTTTTTTAATATTTATTTATTACTTGATGTTACATCTCCATCTCAGTGTCCTCTTTCTGCCCTCCCAGTCCCACCCTCAACCCCCTAACCCTTCCATCCCTCTCCTCTGGAGTGGAGTGTCCCTACATAACAGCCCCCAGCCCCAGTTCAGCAGTCATATGAGGGCCAAGAGTCTCCTCATACACTGGGGGCCTACAAGGCAGCACCACTAGGGCAAAGTGTCTCATGAACAGGTAACAAAGTCTATGTCCATTTTCCCTTTGGTGCGTTGGTTGTAGTATAGTTATCCTGTACTATATGGCTAAAATCCAACTATAAGTGAATAGATGCCATGTGCATCCTCTGAGTCTTGGTTAGCACACTCATGATGAGCTTCTCTAGTTCCATCCATTTGGCTGCAAATTGCAGGATTTCATTGTTTCTGATGGTTGAGTAATATTCCATTGTGTAGATGTACCACAGTTTTTTTTAATCCATTCCTCAGTTGAGGTACATCTGGGTTGTTTCCAGTTTCTAGCTATTACATATAAGGCTGCTATGAACATAGATGAGGAAACTTCCTTGTGATTTGGTGAGGAATCATTTGGATGTATACCCAGAAGTAGTATGGCTGTGTCTTGAGGTAGAGCTATTCCAAGTTTTCTAAGATATCGCCAGACTGATTTCCACAGTGGTTGTACAAGCTTGCACTCCTACCAGCAATGGAGGAGGGTTCCCTTTTCCACAACCTAGCCAGCATGTGCTGTCATTTGATCTTTTGATCTTAGCCATTCTGACAGGTGTGAGATGGGATCTCAGAGTCATCTTCAGTTGCATTTCTCTGATAATTTAGAATGCTGAGCATTTCTTCAAGTTTCTCTCAGTCATTAGGGATTCCTCCTTTGTGAATTCTCTGTTTTGCTATGTTCCCCATTTTTTGATTGGATTGGCCAGACACACTAAATCTATTAGAAGAGAAAGTGGGGAAAACCCTCGAACTCATCGGTACAGGTGACAACTTCATTAACATAACACCAACAGCTCAGGATCTAAGATCAACAATCAATAAATGGGACCTCATGAAACTGAATAGCTTCTGTAAGGCAAAAGACACTGTCATCGGAACAAAACGGCAACCTACAGATTGGGAAAAAAAAAATCTTCACCAACCCCACATTTGACAGAGGACTAATATCCAATTTTTTTTTTTTTTTTTTTTTGGTTAGCATTTCAGTCACTGTAGCCTCTAGGGGCCTAGATTCTTTGGTTCTGTTTTTCTTCATGTGTTGATCTTGATCCCTCCAGGTCTCTCTATTCCTCCTCCTTCTCTTGTATTGGGCTTACAGAGCTCCACCTAATGTTTGCTTGTGTGTCTCAGCATCTGTTCTGCTGGTGGGGGGAGTTTCTCCTAGGATATGTATGCTAGGTTCCTGTTCCTTTGGGTCTGTGGGTTGTAGGATAGTTATTCTGTATTATATGTCTAAAATCTAGTTTTAAATGAATACATGCCATGTGTATCTTTTTGGGTCTCAGTTAGCTCACTCAGGATGAGCTTTTCAAGTTCTACACATTTGGTTTGAAATTGCATGCTTTTCTTGTTTCTTATAGCTGAGTAATATTCCATCGTGCAAATGTACCATTGTTTGTTTGTTTGTTTTTTATCCATTCTTCAGTTGAAGAGTATCTGGTTTGTTTCCAGTTTCTAGTTATTAAGAGTAAAGCTGCTATGAACATAATTGAGCCAATGTTCTTGTAATTTGGTGAAGAATATTTTGGATATATGCCCAAGAATCATATGTCTGGGTCTTGAGGTAGCACTATTCCTAGTTTCTTAATTGCATAAGTCATTACATTTTTCTGATTTTACTCCTGAATTATGCCATGTGGATTTGCTGTTCTTATTTTTTAATCAATTTATTTATTTAAGTTACATCCTGATTGCATCTCCATTCCTCCTCCCCATCTGATCCAACCCTCTTACCTCTTCTCCCTCTCCCTGTTCTCTTTCTCCTCAGATGAGAGGAGCCTCATCCTATCAACCCACCCTGGTTCATCAAGTCCCATCAGGGCTAAGAGCATCCTCTTCCACTGTGGCCAGACAAAGCATCCTATTTAAGATACAGTGGCCCATGAACAGGCAACAAGGTCCACGTCAGAGGCAAACACCACCCTACGGTCCCCTCCTGCCACTTCATGTGCTAAAGGATCTTCATGAAGACCAATCTGCCTATCTGTACACCTATAATTGATTTGCTCTTTCTTAAGACAGTTTTGAAGTATAAATATGTATAAATCATGTGTATTTGTTTGTGGTACCAATCAATACCACGGTTAGAGTGGCTGAATAGAAAAATATGTCTTCTTATACAAAAACAAATGACACTTTCCTTCCTTCCTTCCTTCCTTCCTTCCTTCCTTCCTTTCTTTCTTTCTTTCTTTCTTTGTTTTCTTCCTTTTTAATACAGGACCCCAGACCACCAAAACCATGGAAAAGGTGTGGTGCAGACACAACTTACCTGAGATTATTACATTCCATTTTTTCTCAAAGATTATTAGTCAATACTGGTATCACTAACATAACATAATTGCCTATAAAGCCAGAAAATACAGAGGAACTCTTGGCCATTCAGTCAGTCATGTTCATTCACACAACATTAAGTACTGAGAAGTACACGGAATGCCATACATAAATAAGATGCTAAAAAAAATCTTCATTTCTTGTAATCAAAATAATATAATTATGACAAAACCTAATTTAATACATCTACCAATATTTGCATATGTTTAGTCCAATGGAAAAATATTACTCCTCAATTTTCTTCTATTTTGTGTTTATTTAAAAATGTACTTGTGAAATTAAAGTAATGTAAGCAGTTTTACTAGATTCATTGTTTGTTAAAATTAGGATTATTTTAATTATTAAAACATAGTACATGTTAATATAAAATTAATACATTTATATAATGATTTTTGAATGAAATTTATGTGGGAATTAAAACTTTTTTCTCAACCAATATAGCATGGGATAGGAAGGTGCAAGAGAACTTAGAAATTTGAAAGAAAATTATGGATACACCTGTGTAAAACCAATGGTACACATAAAAATAAGACCTTCTTAGTGTTCAGAACAGAATATGAACAACTACCTGATTCTAAAACCACAACATGTTCACAGTTTTCTTGACAATTTGGTGTCATCAATGATACATTCTTTCATTAAAGTCATGATTTGAGATGAAGTTAGAGCCCATTTTAGGAAAACAAACTAATACTGACACTTCTTCAATATTAATAATGCAGGAAATACAGTTATATCTTTCTTGTGTATTTTGTAAGAAAATTAGTAGGTCTTAAATAAATAATGGCCCTTTAGTTAAATGATGTGGCAATCTTATTCCAAACTGTGATTAGAAATGTGCCTTAAATATCAGTAGCTAATATTCAGAGAAAGTATAAGAAATACTAGATGTTTAAATATAACAGAAAAATGAAACATTTCCTTATATCAAATATCCATGAATATTATACTTCAGCTATTATGGATGATCATAAGGACTCAAACCTACACACACACACACACACACACACACACACACACACACACACACACACACACAAACGCACACTCACGCACGCACGCGCGCACTCACACACACATACACACAAACCCTACAAGGAATGGAGGAATACTCATATCAGGAGAAATAATCTTCTTCAGAATATCCTAATTGATTGCTCAGTACTAAATAATCAGCTTCAAAAACAGATAAACAAGTAACATTACAAGATTTAGCAGGTTACATTTAGGATGCACACACACACACACACACACACACACACACACACATATATGCAAAAACAATTAAGGGAAAAAGATATAAAAATTTGAGAGAGGGAAAGGAAGGTGTATAGAAGGCTTGAGGGGAGGAAAGAGAAGGGAGAAATATAATAGTTACATTATAAATTATATAATATAAATTCAAAAAAAAATTTAAGTAAAAAATACAGAGGAGAGCATTTTTCTTTCAAATTATGTCTTTCTCTTTCAAGAGCTAAAAACATCCAGAAACATAATCGTAGATCCTAAACTCACAGTTCATACAGATGAATCAACCTGTACATGGGGAAGACAGATGAGTGTCCCTTACAAATATGAATACTTTAATTCCTAGTATTTGTTAATATTTTGCACAGTGAAATAAAGGGTAGATTAGCTGAAAATGGGTAGATTACTCTAGTTTGTCAAGTAGTCTAATACTAACACACACAAAAACATACATATACATATTACTTTGTATGTATGTATGTATG
>CAJQZJ010032058.1:2383336-2398454 GCA_907164525.1 Lophiomys imhausi | reverse complement strand
TGTGTGTGTGTGTGTGTGTGTGTGTGTGTGTGTGTGTGTGTGTGTGTAGCTCTAGCTGTTCTGGAACTTTCTCTGTAGACCATGCTGGCCTCTAACTCAAAAGATTCGCCTTCCTTTACTTCCTGAGTGCTAGGATTAAAGGCTCATGCCATCACCACCTGGAAAAACACTTATTTTTTTAAACCACATGATAGTAGACTAAAATTACAGAGAAATAATCAGAGCACACAGAAAAGTGTTGCCAAGCATTGAGAAAATAATAAGAAAATAAAATGCACATGTAACGGTATGCAATTCAAAGTGAAGGACAGATTTAAGAATGTCCCTTGTTATTGATATAGACTAAAGAAAATGAAAACATATTGCCACTTCTAAAAGAAGAATTGTTACTGTTTGAAAGTGTAACATCCCTATCAATATATAGGTATCTAAATCTATATGATGTGGAAGAATTTCTTAAATGATTTCCACCGGTAATGAAATGACATTTACTGTGAACATTTCTAGAAATATGCAAAAAGATTTTTATGGAAAATATGCAGAACAATGTCTTTTTCGCGACATTGGATTAGAATTTTTGATTTCTTTAAAAATACCACTGTCTTAAGTAAATGTGGGTTTTTTTGTTTTTGTTTTGGTCTCAAGTATGGGATATAGAAGTGTTTGATCCAACTCTGAAAACAAATTTGTGAAAGTGCACATGATGTTTTTTGGACAGAAATTGCCTAGTGTGGGGGACATACATTTTGCCAACTAGAAAACATTCTTTGATAAACAGACTCCTTAGAGAGCTTGTGATCTTAGTGAACAGGAAAATACCTCATGTTGGGTGGGGGGTGAGTAAGTGCTGTTTACCAACTGAAAAATATCCTTGTATAGCTACTGAGAGGGTATAAAGAGAACCCCCAAAGAAGAGAGGCATTGCTTTCTGCTTAGCTCCACTTATGATTGTTTTGCTTTGCTTTGAAGGACTCCAGACAACACTTAGAGACTTGCTACCATTGAGACTTGATGGTACTAAGACTTGCTGCTTCTGTCATTGTGGCCAATGGCTCAGGTCAGGCTGATAGATCAGACAGCCACCACTGCCACTGTGGCAAGGGCTTTCACTACTGTCACTGTGCTGATTGGTATTTGTTCCCATTGCTATGTTTCCTGTGTTTGGTGGCACTGGTTGGCTATGATTGATTGCTGTTGTTGTTTGGCAGGACTGCTGGAATCGTGGCTAAGATGAGTAGAGTCGGCCCTGGGAGCTGTGTCTAGAGAGGTCTACATTTCCTGTCTCATCTAACCTTTTTCTACCATACATTGGGTTGGTGGGTTGAAAAGGAGGTAGAAATATTAATATAACAGAAATAAACAGTTTAAATTATGCCTTAACAACATCAAAGTCAGTTTCCCCTTTTACTATTTGTATATTTTTATTACCTTGATATCTTGACAAAACTATAGTGTTCTGTGACATATGAGTTGCTTGTAAGAGTGGGTGACTAAAATGAAGGCTTCTGTAGATCAATAACAATGGAAAACCTAGAAAGGAGCTGAAAAAATATTGTTTTGTTAATGTAATCAAAATATAACTAACAGAATTGAGTTGTAGGAATGTTTAGTAGTTTACATACCAAAATAGAGTAGATTTTGAAAATATAATCTCTACATATACAGGTTGCTGATAAAGAGTTGGTTTACTTGATTTCATTTAATAGGGTTGTGAGTAATTTTGTAAATGTTAATTATAAAATAATTTCTAATCTGTGCTTTTAAACATGAAATAAGGTCATTTTATAACAAAAAATGTAGATTTAAACATTGAAATTACTTATTACTTAAAAACAAATATAGTTTACTATCCATTTTTAAACTATTGAAAATATATTTTTCTTTTATATAATCCATCCTGACCACAGACCACAGTTTTCCCCTCCTTCCACTCCTCCCAGCACCACCTCTCCTCTTCTCTTAGATGCAATCCTTCTCTGTTTCCTTTCAGAAAAGATAAAGACTCCAAGAGACAACAAGTAAACATGACACAGCAAGTTACCATAAGACAAGGCAAAAGCCCTCATTCAAGGTTGAACAAGGCAATCCAATAGGAGGAAAAGAGTCTCAGGAGCAGGCGAAAGATTCAGACACATATCTGCTCCCCTGGAGAACACCATGAAAACATGACCCACTAAGTCAACACAGCAGGATTCATATGGACCCCCAGAGACTGACAACATCCACTGGGCCTACAGGGGTCTGCACCTGGTCCTCTATTTATATATTATGGCTGATAATCTTTATAATGTGATTCATTTTAACTATAACAATCATCAATTATCATCTTGTATGGAAATGTCCAAAGTCGCTTGGTAGGTCTCCACATTTTTTATTTTAAAATTAATCAGAATTGTTGCCTGAAACACATAGTTTCAAACAATATTAACACTCTATATAATAAATACACATAGATCTGGTACTTTCATGATTCATATTAATTTTTACATCTTTATATTTGAAAAATACAATTGGTGAATATAATCCATTCTTGTGATTCAGAATATTTAGAAATTTCCAAGAGAGAAGCTATAATTTGGGTGCATAATATGTGTTTGATGATCTGGAAATCAGTGGCATTGCGACAGTAACTTCTATATGTCTTGACGAGGAAGAAGAATGAAGGAGGCAAGACATAGGGAGTTTTTGTTTGCTTTTTTTGGTTTTTGTTTTTTTGGTTTTTTTTTTTTAAGTGTACAACATTCCCCTGTATTTTGGGTTCCCCCTGATCCTTTTTGTTTTTTTTTAATTTCCCAAGTCAGCATAGGAAGACTCTTACAACTTTCAATGTAGAGGCTGAAAATCATAGACACAGTTAATACATTTCACAGTTTAACAAATTGAGATTAAACATACGAATGAGTGTTTGCTTCATCTCACTAAAATATGAATAAGCGTATGGTACACAAAGTGAATGCTGTCAAGCAGGTTTATGGACAAACCTTAAAACAATCAGTAAATGATTGCAAGACAATCATCTGCAAAGCCTTGGAGAGATCCACTGTCCCCTGTTTCTTGCTGATAGTTTTAGATAGTAACTGCATTGTTTGCTAGGAATGCAGTAGTTCAAACCAAGAGGGGCTGTCAAGGATACATGATGTAAGACACACTTGAAGCTTTACCTTGTGAGTTATATGTTCCTGAGAAGGCATAACCCCGACAGAGCTGGCTTAGTGTCCATCAGCTCTGGTACAGTGAGATAACGTTACTCCAAACTGCATCTTCTCTGAGACTCCTTCCTGACCTTTGGGTATCTGCTACTCAGTGATTTCAAACATCAGTCCCCCTGCTGCCATTCTGTAGTTGCTACCTCACTTTGCAAAAATGTTCCTGAAGTCTCAGTGAATAAATAAATGTAGCCAATGCAGAGAGGGCACTTAGGACTAAAGAGCAACCTGCTTTTCTTGTTGTTGTTGTTTTTGTGTTTTTCTGGAAAAAATCTCCTTTTAGGTAATAGACATACTGACTGGCTTTACTTTGCCAGAGGAGTTCTTTCTAGCTACATATAATTAACAGTCACTATTTACAGGAATACATTAGTAGTAAAAGGAAGCCAAGAGCTAAGTTTTAGCCTAGGCTGATTAAAAAGTAAATGAAAATCTTACATACAAAATAGAAGAATAGAATTTCTTTGCAAATGAACCTTTAAATCTTTCAAGAATTTGAAAGTAATTTTAAAAAATACTTAAAATTAATTTGAATGACTATTCTTTTAAACTCCATATTCTCGAATTTACAGCAACAGGTCTTAAAAAAAAAAAAAAAAAAAAAACTATCAAGATTGGATTTATGTGTCCCAACCTGACTTCAAACATCTGATTCTGGTGTTCAGCCTAGCATGACCCAGCATTACAGGTCTGAGCTAGCCTGTTTGAGTCACATGCTAAATCTATCAGATACACTAAAACATGACTGTGCACACTAAATGGCTGTTCAAAGTGAAATGTGAGACTGACAATTAAGAAAAGTACTTGAAATCCAGTCATACTAACAAAGAATGTGTAGGCATTAGATTACTGAATATATGGAATAATAGTTTTTATTTCTTTTCTATGTGAAATATAATCTCATGCAAGCATTTATATACTGATTTAAAAAGGAATTTTATTTAAAAAAACTAATAATATGAACAACAAAAGATGAGAAAAGAAAGATTGTAAAAATCTCGCTATGAACCCTGCTGTGTGCTGTATCACGTAGTGTACCCTTTCCCCCATTCCCCAACAGCTTTTCTTGCTGTTGTTCAATCCAATGAGTCATTGATGTGGTTTGAGACCTTTGGCTTCTGCTGCACTGCCAATTCTGGATCTTCACTTGGACCCCTCTCAGATTCCCTGGATATCCTGTTGTTGCTTGTGTCATGGAGATCACGTCCCTAGGGTGTAAGAGTGGGAGAGCTGGCCACGCCTCTAGACAGGGCAGCTGGTGGCGTGGATTCAGGAGAGTGGACACAGATGCAGTGAGTTGGCCCGGCCTCTTACCAGCTGTAATAAGCAGGAGAGCTGGCCCTGGTGGCACTGAGGAAGGAGAGCGGTGAGCTGAATAGTTCAGCTACCACCCAGGCCCAGATCCATCCCATCTATGAACTACTAGAACGAGGGAAGGGGTTGGCACTGAAGATCTAAAGCTGTCTCTATGACACTGTTAGAAACGGTTAAACATCACATTTGCTATTGTTGCCCAAAGACTTACTAAAATTCTTCTGGCTTGAAATTCATTCAGAGTTAATAATACTAAATGAATTACTCACAGCATGAAATAAGGCAGCACGGGGTTTAATGTAGTTCAGGCAAAGGCACATGAGAGTAAATTGGCAGAGAGTTTTAACTACTACCTTATTGAGATACAAAATTAAAGAGCCCACTGAACTTATTTTTTTTCCCAACATAGTTTCTTCCTGACTTAGACAATCTTGCCAGGAAATTGATATTTCTAGAAGAGCTAAATTGTTGAAAGTATGTATGGTATGTTTGCCTATTTAAAAAGTGTTGCGAAAATTTTTAGATTAACAAGGGAAGCAGACTATTTCTAACTTGTATATAAAATATGGAAGGAAACTCATATTACATTTGTTAATACTGTGAAATTCGTTATGTTATACTGTTTCAATTTTGGTATCTTGGTAAAAAAAAACCCTATATTTTAACAAAAAATAATGAAAAAAATAAATGTATAAAAAGTTATATTTGAAATAATTTCTGTGAAAAATGTCCACTTTTTCTGTCTCTGTGAACTTTTCATTCTTTATGCATGCATGTGTGTGTATTTTTTATTATATCAAATTAATTTTGTTATGAATTATGCAGTTATCATAGGTGATGTTAATAAAACATTTGGGGTATTTTACTTAAGAAAAGTTTATTGTTTTATTTATTTATTTGTGTGAAAAAAAAGATGATTTCTCCATGTAGCCCTTCTACCCTCAAATTCACAAACCTCTGTGTCAGCCATTGACTTTTGGGATTTCAGATCTGTATTGAAGCACCTGGGTCATTTCTTACATATACGTCTTGAGAGATAAATACAGATTGTTTAATTTAATACTTTTGTCCAACTTAAAGCATTATTTTTAGGGGTAGTTCAGTATTTACTTGCAGAGAGTAAATGTTTATTGAAATGTATGCCTACAATTTTACAAATGAGTATTTAAAATGTATGTAATTTTCTAGAAGGATATAATCCTTTTATTTTATGTTAAAAATACAGGAAAATTATTTTATTTTTATTCTTTTAAGTAATATTTTTATTAATTGGGTCAGAAGATAATGTAATATATATTGATAATACTCATCCAATTGCTCTTCCATTTATCTTCTTCACTCTCAACCCCTTAACTGTGAGGTTTTTAATTTTCCTCCCGTTGATTCCAGTTTGTATTAACCAACTGATCATGGGAGTGGTACCTTCCCTGGAGTGACGTGTTCATTTACATTCATTCCACAAATGGCTAAAGTTGTTGATCATTTTAAAAGTATTTCTTAGCCTTTGACATTTCATATTTTGAGAACTCTCTGTATTTTCAAATCATTTTAAGAGATAAAATTATGGTTATTTTTTATTATGAGTGAGCTCCTGCATATTTTAATTTATATTTTCTAATGCACTCTGCTTTAATCAAATAGAAGACCTAAAATTACAAAGTCTGAACATTAATCTTTAACCTACTCAGAACATTTAAGCACATTTATGTATTTTCAGAGAGAACAAGAAGACAAAGAAAAATAAAGATGAATTAACTGTGATGTAATTCCTTTGTATTGTTCTGATAAACTCTTCGTGAAAATATCCACTGTATCCTTTGTTATAGTCAATTTGGTAATTGTAGTAATTTTTTCTTATAAAAGATAATTTAGTAATTACTGGAGACAGAACTGTTTGCTTTTTCATTTATTTAAAGATATATATGTATAGCTTTTGGTTAATTCATTGGTAAATACTTTCACAAAATTGAGATTCTCCCCCATCCAGCTCCACAGCCATTATTGTTTACATATTTTAAATACATACTAATATGTACATTAGAATTTAATTTGACTTGTAAAAATGTATAAGCATATGAATTGAATGTTATTACATATGTAATAAAGTATAATAATTTGTACAATGTATGTAACACATAATTTAAGTCTCAATAACCACAAGTTTGAATATTTTCAGACTACGATCTACACTGGCTGAAATCTACAAACTGACAGCAGAGGGTGCTCACTCCCTGCTATGTAGAGGAACTAAACTGCTTGATTCATGAAATACATTGTTCCAGAAAGTCTGTTGCTTTGTCAGTTTCCTTAGCAAAGAAAGAGAAAACGTGATCTCTCTTCAAAGAAAATTAAGGAAAAAATTGAGAATTATTTATGGTTGAATAAAGTATCAAATAAAATAGAACTCTAGAAAAATTTTAAGGCAAATACAGGTATATAATTTTATATTGCTGTCTCCCTGCTTATTTATTTCTCACTGTGAAAACCATAACTTAGCTACTAATAATTATCATTTACACTTGTGTCTTTATATGAACAAATCATTACTTGTGTATTATTGCAGAAATATTTATTTATTCTCTATTACTGATAATAAGTTTTATCAATTGGTGGTACAGAAGAACGATATATCTTGTTTTTTCTTTTAATTGCTAGTGTGTTGTTCACACACATCAGTGTGTAAAGTATAGGGAGACAGGACATGTGATTCAAATCAACATCCTTAAGCTTCAGAACTTGCCATGCTACTTTATAGTAAAATTGTTTCCTGTGAATATTATTTTAATAATATTAATGATAAATAATGTTTTACACATTCAATATATATCCAATTAATGAGTTAATTAAAAGGTGGAAAAAGGTTTCTATGTGGAAAACTAATCATATGATAGACTATATTAAATATATGTTGTTACAACACCCTTTTATTTAATTTTCTTCTCTATTTTTTAATTTCAGTATAATATAATTTATTTTAGTTATGTGTATAAATAATACATAGTAGAAACAAATGTTTTTATAGTATTTGTTTTAAAGTTTAATATTTATATTATATAAACCTATTAAATAAATTTTCTAAATATACATTTTCTCATTTTAAATATTCTCATTTTAAATATTTTCTCATTATATAAATATTTTTTCATTAAAAAAGTATTTTCTCAATTTATGCTTTTATTATTTATTTATTGTGTATTTATTTACTTATTGGTTTTGTGTGTGTGTGTGTCTCTGCATATATTGGCCATGGCACAGGTGAGGAGTTCAAAGGACAATCCTGTGAGTGGGTCTCTCCATCCATCTACCATTTGATCCTGGATTTAAACTCATTCATTAGGTTTGTGAGCAAGCACTTTGACCAGGCCAGCTAACTTCAGGTCCCTATGTTTAAAGTTTAAGATATTAGTTTTTAAAGAACACAAAGATCTGCAGAACATTAATGGTTGGATTTTATTGAAGATTTCTTAAAGGTATAATGTTTAATTTAAAAAAGCTCATAGAGTTAAATTATGTGAGAAAGTGAAGCAGAATACTCATAAGTTTAGATAAATATTTAGTTTGCATGTATTAAAATGTTCATTCATTTATTAATTTCTCAGCACACATTTTCCATGTTTTAAATTGTGCTTTTAGAATTCCATCCAGCATTTTCTTTATCTTAATATTTTGTTCTTTCCCCAGCTCTTTCCAGGTCCCCTTATACCAGCTGAGATCCAACTTCATGCATTTTCTCTGTCTTACAAAAGGAAGAAAGAGAGGAGAAGGCCACCTGAGCCTGTACCCCAGGCAGGAGTTATCCTGAGATAGAGGACCTCTACATGGGACCCGAGATGACAATCAGTCTTGTGTCACTGGGTCCAGACAAGTGCTAGTCTAAGATGACAATCAGTCCAGCACTACACAGGTCTGAGGGCTCAGACCATGCAACACATGATCCCTGCCTGGTGTCATAATGCGTGGGTAGGACACAGCATTTCTGGGACCACTCCAGGATGACCCTAGACACCCAGAGACCAAGGAGTCACTTAGAGGAGCAAGGGAGTGGTGGAGAAATGAAAGAGAAAGAGAAGAAGGGTGTGGGCAAATAAAGACAGGCAGAACTGGAGACAGAAGGATAATGAGGAACATCCTGGTGTAAGTGGCCAGCTGTGACACCTGTGACCATGGTGGGATCCTGGCCTATGTTGCCACCAAGTGCCATGTCTGTGTCTACAGCCCTGCTGCAGTAGGGGTCTGTTGCCACCAAAGGCCAGGTGGACATTTCTGGTCTAGGCTGTTGCCTGTGGTCATGCTCATATCTGAGGGCTGTACAGAACTAGCCCCACCCTTGTCTGAACACCTTCAGAGAGCTGGCCCTGGGGATTTGAGAGCAGGAAAGCTGACCCCGCCCCTTGTCAGCTGCGATACTCAGGAGAGCAGGCCTGGCATAATACCCAGGAAGCACAGTAGAGCTGGCCCCGGTTTCAGGAATTGCAGGAGTCAGCAACAAGGGTATGAGTATGGAGTACGTGACCTGGAAACTTGTCCTCTGTGCAGTCAAGTGGGCAAAGATAGATTCCCTCTGCCACCCTCACTTCTTGTAATCTATGGAAGGAAGGAGAGGTGGGCCTGCCAGGGGAGTCATGACAGCAGGAAAGCTGTCCCTGCCCCTTACCTGCTCCAGCACTTGAGAGTCAGCCCTGCATCTCACCTGGGCTGTACAGTAGAGCTTGTCCTGATGGGGTGGACATGGATGAGGCATGCCTGAGGGCCCCAGAGCGGGAAAATTGGCTCTGCCCTTTGCTAGCTACAGCATTGCATGACCTCTCCATGGCAGGACAGGATAGCTCACCCTGGTGGTGTGGGTGAGGAAAAGCTGGTGAGCTGATCAGCTCAGATACCTCTCAGGTCCAGATCCATGGATTTGAATTGGCCCACCCTAACATCTACCTCATTGACGAAGTTCTGGAGTGCATGAAAGGACTGGTCTTGGTCTTACAGATCCTAAACTACAGAATCTCCATGACACAGGGCAACAGCAGGATGTCTCAGAGGCATCCCAGTGAGGCTCCAGTATTGACAGAGTAGCAGAAGCCAGAGGCTTTGAACCAGACCAAGGAATCATTGCAATGAACCTTTACAAGCAAAGAAATGTGAACAAAAGGGAATACTGTGGGACATACTGTGACACACTACTGCTTCCACAACAAGATTTTTTTCTTTTTCTCTTTTGGGGAGAAAAATGGAAGAGTGGAGGATGGGTATGAGGGGACAGGGAGATGAGTTAGGTTGGGGTGAATGATGGGAAATATACAACCAATGCAAAGTAAAAAAAAAAAATAAGTGTATAAAGATTGAACTTCAGTGACATTTTGTGCATTTTAGATATGTACACGTTTGTATGTGTGAGTGTTTGTTTCAAGAACCTCCATATTCAATATTTTTGACTCATTCTTCAAAAAAAGGAACGAAGGAACGAAGGAAGGAAGGAAGGAAGACAGAACAGGGCTGGACTTGTAGCATGCCTTTAATTCCAACTATCAGGAGGCAGATCACAGGTGGATTTTTGTGAGTTCAAGACCAGATAGATCTACAGAATGAGTTTCTGTCCATCTTGAGCTACATAAGGAGACTGTCTAAAAACGAGAGATACAGAAAGAGAGAGAGAGAGAAGACAGACACACAGAAACAGAGAGACAGAGACAGAAACAGAAATTGAGAGACACAGAGTGACATGGGGAACTAAAACAAAAATTGAGTCCATATTGTGTTGACCTTCTACTTGTGAGCCTGATGCCTGTCCTGGAATGTGGTTAATATACTCAGTTTCACTCATTTGAAGAAAGTTGATTTTCTGTTTCCCAACAGCTACTATTTGGCAGTAGCTTGTTGGTCTTGGGTGCAAATTTGTGTCTACAAATTTCCCTTATTGTTGGAGCTTAGCTTGAGCTTTGCAGGTCTGTTCATATTTCCACAGTCTGTGAATTCACATTTGCATTTGCCCTGCTGTGTGTGGAACAGTACTGTTTCCAAAAATCATACAGCAGCATTGGTTCTAAAATTAGTGCAATCTCTACTACATAGGTCTCTGAACTTTATGGGAAGAAATAAGAACAAGCAGGTTATCACATTTAGGGATAAGTATTCCACATTAGTAACTAACTGACTCTGAAATGAACGATTTTGATGAAAGATTTGAATTACTCTCAAGATTTAATCACTTAATTACATCAATACTAAAATTGTTTTGATAAATCATCAAAATTCAGTAGAAAACTTTCAATAGGAAAATAAATAAAGGATATTGGATTTGCATTTCTGAAACAGCAATGATTTAAACAATGAATAAATTCATACTTTAATAACACAAATATTACTAAAATGATATAGATATTTTGTGCTTATCTCACTATTCTCAACAATATTCTTTGCTATGTGGCTAAAATCCGACTATAAGTGAGTAGATGCCATGTGCATCCTTCTGAGTCTGGGTTAGTTCACTCAGGATGAGCTTCTCTAGATCCACCCATTTGGCTGCAAATGGCATGATTTCGTTGTTTCTGATAGCTGAGTACTATTCCACCGTGTAGATGTACCACGGTTTTTTTTTTTTATCCATTCCTCAGTTGAGGGACATCTGGGTTGTTTCCAGGCTGAGCTATTCCAAGTTTTATAAGATATCACCAGACTGACCTCCATAATGGTTGTACAAGCCTGCAGTCCCACCAGCAATGGAGGAGAGTTTCCCTTTATCCACACCCTTGCCAGCATGTGCTGTCATTTAAGCTTTTGATCTTAGCCATTCTGGCAAGCCTCAGATGGAATCTCAGAGTCATTTGAGTTTCATTTCTCTGATGATTAAGGATGCTGAGCATTTCTTTAAGTGTCTCTCAGCCATTAGGGATTCCTCCTTTGTGAATTCTCTGTTTAGCTCTGTTCCCCAATTTTTGATTGGATTATATGGTTTCTTGGCATTTAATTTCTTGAGATTATATTACAACCATTGCACCAAAGGGAACATGAACATAGACTTTTTTCCTGTCAATGAGACACTTTGCCCTAGTGGTGCTGTCTTGAAGGCCCCCAGTGTATGAGGAGGCCCTTGGCCCTCATATGAGTACTGGAATGGGGTGGGGGACTGTTATGTAGGGACACTCCACTCCAGAGGAGTGGGATGGAAGGAATAGAGGGTAGAGGGTGGGAGGGCGGGACTGGGAAGGGTGTAAAGAGGGCACTGTGATGGAGTTGTAACCTGAAGTAATAAATAAATTTTTTTTAAAAATCAAGATTTATAAACAAAAAATAAAAAAATAATCTTTGGTGATTACAGTTCTTGGAATATAGTTATTTTAGGTAACATAAATTTATTAAATACACTAAGCCTTCCTAAAATTTATTTTATAAATGTATTATTTATAAGTAACCAACAGTATAAAAGTTTTAGTCAATTTTTTAATAAATTTAAATATTTAATTTTTATTTCTTATAGTACATAAAAATGACTTTAGATGACACTGGTGCAGCTTAGTAGATGTCCAAAAATGAATATATTGTTGGCTTGCTTTCTTCAAGACTTTTAGACATTTTAGTTTTCATAATTTGTCAATCTAATGAGTTTCACTCTGAATTTTACTTGCAGCTCTAGGTTTTGGATTCCTGTCATTATGAGTAATTATTATATAACCCAACACATCAAAAGTATCATTTAACCTTATTATATCTGGAGTTGCTTTTACAGTGCCTATGGCATGGCTTGGGTGGGAGTAGTAACTGCAATAATGTTGCCAAGGTAGTGGTTTTGTTAGCTATTATTATTTTCCTTTGCTGCTTTTCTTTTCTTTTGCCTTGTATCTAAATGAGTGAAGTTGCTTTGGATCCTTACAGGTTTGTTAATGTTTTCAGAGGCAAAAGTGTTGTCAATTGAGTCATCAGCAATCACAGCAATCAGTGTGGATGGCTACATGACGGATCCAGTTATTGCAATCAGTATGGATTTTGAACAAAGTGTCAGCTGTGCCCTCGGGTGTCTTTGTCACCAGAAACTCCATCTTTTCTCCAAGTCCTCCCTTTTAGAAAGGGAGGTGTTGGACTGAATACAGATTCATAAGAGTCATTCAGTCAATAAAGACAAAGGTGATGAATGACATGTAAACCTGTGTGGACTGAAGCAAGCCAGATGCTTTTTAGAAGAAAAAAATCCAAGTATTAAATACAGTGATTGCAGCAAGTAGCTGTCCTGTCTGAAAAGAAGTGATAATCAACATACAAGTAAAGACAACAGAGATACAGAGTGCATTAAGAATGCAACAGAAGGCACCATTCTGAGCTCTCTGTTTAGCTTTCTACTTTTCATACTCCTCCCTAGATTTTCATTTGCTGAAATAATACAATTATGAAATTGTAACTTTACTCACATTTAATTTCCTTTTCTTTTTGAATTTCTCAATAAGACTGCAATCAAGGATTCTATGCTGCCTCACTTAAACAAAATGCACTGGACACTTTACACCAAGCGATAAGATCCTTCACTGGTCTCTGTGAGATCAGTTATTTAACTAATTTTACCAGAGAACACAGAGGCTTCTCTGTGTCTAATAAAAAATAAAAAAGCAAAAGGGCGACTGAAGTCAGTCTTATGTGCATGCCAGATGTTTTTTCTTTCTTTTGTTTTCTTTTTTTTTAGTTTATTACTTCAAGTTACATCTCCATCACAGTCTCCTCCCTCCACCCCTCCCAGCCCACACTCCCTCCCTTCTCTCCCTTCTCCCCCTTCTCCCATCTATCCTACTCCTCTGGTGTCAGTTGTCCTAGATATCAGCCCCCTTCAGTTCAACAGCCATATGAGGGCTAGGAGCTTCCTCTTGCACTGGGATGTTTTATTTCTTAATGTGTAGCATATATTTTATTGATATGACTGTAATATTTCTTTATGTGAACACTGTGGGTACTTATAAATACAGTTACACTCTCTCCTTGCTTTTGCTTACACTTTTTTAAACACTTAATCTGCTTTCAGATCAACATTTTAGCTTCCACATATATACACATATATATTGTATCTATCATATACTACTTTATTTCTCATATTTATGTTTCTTTTTCCATCTATTTATTGGAATCTAGTGTGACTCAATAAATTAATCCAAATAACACCATATAAAACATGAATCAAATCCCCCAAATCTGTGTATGCAGATTCACAAATGATCTTCATATTGACATTGATAAAATATAAGTTCCTCTGTTCATCCCTTTCTTATTGGATGACCAAAGAGCAATAGTAAAAATCATCACACATCTTTTATTTAGAAAAATAATTCTCAGGTTTGTTTGAACATGAGACTTACCTGGACACATTGCATGAAACACATATTCTTGTTCCAACTTTGTAGAGACTTTACTCAGAAGTTATATTGTAACATCTGAAAATAGGAAGTTTGATACATGTTCATGAGAGCATAATGGCCTAGCAATTTCTGAAATCATATCCTAAATAGGCTCTGTCTTTTCACTTAATTGGTATACATAAATACACTCTTCATTATAGTATTAATGTAGCAAATTTTGAAAGTTACTAACAACCAGTAAATGAATATGAACTAGCCTATTTCCCATGCACACACAGAAACATGTATGTATTCTTGCATATACACATGTACAGAAGTGTACCTACACGTGCACATGTGTAGCACAAGCATATGCACAGATTTTTTTTAATTGAAACATTTTTATTATGTGAATGTCACATCATGAACCCTGTTCCCTCCCATCTCCCACTCCCCCAGACCCACCCTTCATCCTTGCAATCTGTCCCAGAATAAAAAATAACAGCTCATTGTAGAAGCTGCAGTGTATCTCAGTATGTCCCACAATATTCCCCTTTGTCTACACAATCTGCTTGCAAATGTTCATTATAATGACTCCTCGGTCTGGTTCAAGGCCCCTGGTTTCCATTACTCCATCAGTACTGGAACCTCACTGGGACTCCTCTCATATATGACATAACTGTCCTGTGTCATGGAGATCCTGCAGTCCTGGGTTGTGGAACTGACCTCTTCTTGCACTCCAGCAGTTCATCCATAGGGTAGATGTTGAGGTGGGTCAACTCAAAGCCCTGGTTCTGGACCTACAACCCCCACTTGCATGACCAGTTCTACTGTGGAAAGGTGCAGGGCTTGCTCTCCCAAGTGCTGCAGCATGTGAGCGACAGGGGAAGCTCTCTTGTTCGGCCAGTGGTAGTGAGGGCAAAAGGGAGGGGAGGGTATCTCTCCCTAGCCAACACTACCACATAGCAGACAGAAGGCAGGGCTGGCTCTCCCACACTTACTCCCTCAGGGCTTGTTCACCCACAACCCCCACATCAAGGACCAGGAAGAGTTCTTCTAGTGTCTTGTTTGTTTCCAGTCCTGGGAGACCATCTAGTGCTTCCCTGGAGTACCAGACTATCAGGTGTGGTAGTTGTCTCAGGCTACCTCCTGGCACCAAAGTGGTGTTGCTGTTCAACTTGCTTTTTTCCCCCCCAGGGAATGTTAGGATACTATTCATTCAGATGTTCATAGATCAGAACACTGAATGTAGAGATATCCTCTCTCCTCTCTCCCACCTACTGATGCACATGT
>CAJQZJ010032058.1:2274869-2383326 GCA_907164525.1 Lophiomys imhausi | reverse complement strand
CTTCTTCTTCTTCTTCTTCTTCTTCTTCTTCTTCTTCTTCTTCTTCTCCTTCTTCTAACTTAGTCATTATTCTACCTCTCAATGATAGTCTTTAAAATGACAATTATATTAGTGGTTACCAGCCTATTACATGTGAGTGTTACAAACTTTCCAGTTTTAATTCTTAAAAGCACAAGTTGCTATGCCCAGTATACAGTAAAAAGGACAAAGTAATCACTTTGTGCACATCAAAACTCATTTCAATGCTGTATAATTTAAAAAAAATTAACAAATGAGGGACCATGATAATACACAACAGTATTAAGATCCAAGATCTCTTCTTCTTCTTCTTTTTTTTTTGATAGCATTTTTATAGACCTCTTTACTTGTTTATACAAAATCGAAGTAAGCCTAAGTCTGGAAGTTTTAATGTTGGCATGGTTCAACTACACATATTACACCATACTTTCATTGCAGAACCTCCCACAAAAATGCATCTGTTAAAAAAATTAATGTGAAATATTAGGAAGCGATTCTTGGGAGGTAGAACATATACTAGCATTATTATTAGATTACCCCTCTTGTAAGAGTAAGTAGAAAACATCATTTGCCTTTCACTTTGTAAGATGAGAGATGAATATCTAGGAGGAATTAGGTTCATTTATGCCATGAATCTGATGAACCTGCCAGGACTTTTCAGACTCAAAAACATACCAGAAATAAATTCTGTTGTATAGGTATTTTGTAACAATAGTTCCATAAGATTAAGACATATGACAGTAGTTAACAAAGCTAAAGACCATCAAAGATACATATTTGTCTATATTTTCATGAAGGTAGTGATATGATGCATCCATCTGGAAAAAGTGATTATAGAATGAAATTATTAGGTGAACTAGATTACTAATCTTATTGCATTACAATTAAATTTATATCCAACTATTTTTACTAAGTGTATCTCTACATTACATATGTGAATTCTTATATGTGTATGAACATATTATTACATCCTCTTATATAATTGGTAAACTATATAAATTAATATATTTGAGGTTTTTATGAAACACCAAAATTAACTCCTTTTCATTTCACCTTCTTTGAAAGTGTTACTGTTTGTTGTCATCATTAGCAGTGTTTAATTAACAAACATGCAAAACACAAGTAATGTAGTCATTGTAAAGGAAATATTCCAACAAGAGATTTTAGACTTTTGAAATGTGAGCAGTTTGCACAGCAGATTTATTTGAAGTGAATTTATTAAAATTTGGTATGAAATAGAGAATATCACTCGTGTTTCCACTCTGCTAAAAGAGCAAATATAAAGATGGTGATGAATTCAACTCTACTCCAAAGTGGAATGGGTGCTGCAACTTTTGACCTACAGAAACAACCTCTTCCCTAGGTTGCTACAGTGGGTTGGTTATCAGTTCTGTTGGTGTTCTTGTTTCTTCCTTGAGCTTTTATTTCATCCTGGATTCTTCTATATGGAACTGTTATGTTCTACTTTCTTGATTTTCAAACTACCCAGCCATCAGTCTGTGAGTCTAATCAACCACTAATCTTCAAGGAAGATCTTCCCACATTAAAAAAAAACAAAACAACAACAACCCTATAATTAAAAGCTAAAGCCAAAATGGTGGCATAGTAATATTAAAATTTTCAGGAGACTCTGCAAAAGTGAGTTTTCAGGCCTTGGCTGTATGCATAATTAGTGCTCACAATTTGTAGATAGGTACACATACCTATCATAGGCCCTGAATAACATTCAATAGAATTACTGTTTCTCTATTTTTCTGTAAACATAGGTTACTAGAGTGATAATTCAAAACATATTATTATTATTAATTATTCACATACTATTATGCAGAGATCAAATCTGTGCACAGATGTTTCATAAAATGATATTTTCATGAACTGAAAGGTTGCATGTTATCAGTGATAAAGTATAATGATCAAAAGAGACCAACCATGTAAGTTTTTCCTCTCATAATTTAATAAAACATAAGGAATTCACATTGTCTTTGTGAGGGGAGCCTTTTATATGATGCAGGGAAAAGAGTGCTTAGAAAAAAAATGAACAAGTAGAATTTAAAGCAATTTAAGCATGTGTCCCTCTGAGAGGTACATCCATGCCTGTGCCTTCGGAGGCTCTGCTTGCCAGAGGAAGGCAAAATTGTCACTGATTTAATTGCTCCAGGGATTGCAAAGGTGATCTTGTCGTTTGCCTCCAGTGACAGGTGCTATCCCTTTATTATAATTTGACCCCCTGGGTGTTAAAACATTCATGGTTTTTCTGTGAGGAAATCTGCATACTCCTCCATAGATGTTTATTCACAATCCTCTGATGAGGTGCACACAAACAATGTCGGTAGAACTTGAAGCTTTGGCATTTTCATTAGAAATCACTCCCAATACCCAGGAACAAAAATAAATAAATGTAATTTCATTTTCACTTTAAAAATCACTAATTGGCTTTGTATTAGTATTTTGGGCTTCGGTAGTTGAGTGTATTATGAATTGTTAAAATGTAAAGTTTTTTTTCCATAGCAATTAGTGTTTAGAGGATATTATGCAAAGAATGTCTGCTAGATTATATCTTAAAGAATTTGCACACCAGAGGGCATTATAGCTCCAACCCAAGATTTTTTAGTTACATTTAAAATTGTTTCAAGTTTTAATTTTTCTCATAATTACCATTCTTTTGCTACTGTATGTATGATACCTATTTCACTAATATTGCTAAAGTATGTCAATCAAACCAGAACAGTGTAATTAAATGAGAAAATTAAAGTACATAAGCTAGTGTAATTACTTTCCCCAAGCATTTTAGATTCCGTTAGACTTCAGGATTTTCTCTCAGGTCAGAAATATCATTAAGTATATGTAATGTTTTTGTGTTTTTTTCTCAAGCTAGGGAGTAACCTGTGTTCTGAATTTTGTGTTCAAATAGTATTTTTTAATCTTTTTGTGGGTTTTGGTTATTCATCTTTTGCTACACAGATGAATAATTTTCTTTTAAAAAAATCTTAATTTGATTATTCTATGGAGAAAGTTGTCTGTATGCAGTCTTGAAGGGAAGAATGAACTATGTGAGTACTGAGAGCTTACATCCCAGGAGGTAGTTGTAAGCAGAGGAAGGGAATACACACAGCAAACACATAGTCACTGGACTATGACCTGAAGTGTTTAGAGGACACCCACACATAGTGCTAATTGAGCCTACCCAGTATGGAGACAGGATGATGATAGGAACAGATGGTTAAAACTGAGCCACCATTTAAAGTGCAATTACAAAGTTAATCACACACTATGAGAATACTTTTCATTTTATGTTCTATTTAAGCATTGTAATTATTTTTTAAAAGTGTAGTTATTTTCAACTGGAAAAGGGTATAATTAAGAGTCAAAACAAGTTATAACTATTATTTATATTTTAAAATAACTGAAAAACATCTGAAACAGTAAATTCATTTATGAGTAGGTAAGGTTTTAGAACACAATGTGTTGTAACTCTTAAAGAATGAGACTTTTGGATGATTCCTCAATATCAAGTAAAACATTTCCAACAACCATAGAAGTAACAGAAAAATTCTAAGGAATAGGGTGAGTGGAAGTACACTAGTATCTGAGACACATAAGGGACCAAGTGAATTTCATGTGAGTATTTGGCAAGAATACAAATTCATTCTAAGAATAAATGTCAGAAGTAGTTCTCTTAGGAAATTTGGTTCAATTGTTCTACTTAAAAGGAACATTCCCACTCTAAAGGAGAGACTTGTTGTTGTTGTTGTTTTGTTTGTTTTTTTGTTTGTTTGTTTGTTTTTATGAGAAAGGGTTTCTCTGTGTGTCTCTGGTTGTCCAGGAACTCACTCTGTAGACCAAGCTGGCCTCAAACTCACAGAGATCCGACTGCCTCTGCCTCCCAAGTGTTGGTATTAAAGGCGGTAGCCATGTAGTACAGGATAACTATCTTACAACCAACACACCAAAAGGAACAGGCACATAGACCTTGTTTCATGTTAGTGGGACATTTGCCCTAATAGAGTTGCCATATAGGCCCCCAGTGCAAGAGGAAGCTCTTAATACTTATATGACTATTGAACTGAGAGGGGCTAATATGTAGGGGCAACACACTCTGGAGGAGTAGGATGGGGAGGGGAGAGTGGGAGGGTGGGGCTGGGAGAGGTGGAGAGAGGGGACTGTGATGGATATGTAACTTGAAGTAATTAACCATCAAAAATATGGTACCTTCCACCACACAAAAAGTTACAATCTCCTATAACTCTAGTCTTGCATTACTTTTTCATATTAAATAATAACTGTGATGACAATCCCAACTTATCTATGTATCTCTTACCCTATTCAGGCTAATTCTCAGATTGTCAAAAAAAAGATGCTATCAATATGCATGTTTAATGAGGAAGCCATCAACTTGACATGCGTGTACAGAGATTAGTATGATAAATGCACACAACTGGATTTTAATTGAGACTTTTAAGACTGTGGAGACCATCATTTCCAATCTTAACTTCACTGCTAACAAGCTTTCAGCTTACTTGGATATTTTAGAATTTTTACTCTTTATTTTACTAGCTAAATATCGGAATTTAATATGCTAATAATGTACTAAATCATGTAATATGTGCTAGATCCTGGGACGTGGTTTTCATTTGCCATTACATTTATTCCTGAAAAAAAAAAAGCCCCATTAGGAGGTACTATCTTCCAGGGGCTGGGGAGTGATTGGATCACAGATGCTCTCAGGCACAGTCATAACATAGGCATGCCCTCTCTTCACTAGAAATACTCTGTAACTCTTCCCTACCTCTGAAATACTTTAGTTCTATGAAGAAAAAGAAATCAGCTAGTCATTGTGCAATGAAAGGTAATTCAATTATCCCACAATATGTCTCTTTTCTCCCTTGGATATAATGTATTATTAATTTTGGAAAAAGACACATTGATTGTTCCTTACAACCTCTGCTATAAGATATCTAACATTTAGCTAGTATAGACTTTTTAAAAGAAGGAAAACACTTAATCTTTTAGGTTATAAAAATTAGACAGAATACACATTCATATATAATCACAACACTTGTCTAAAAGTGCTTTGTCTTAAAGATTCTCTCCTTTTACCTCCATGAAGAGCACAAGAGTATCTCTCTGTGATTCATTTTCAAACTGTAAGTCATTGCCCTTCACAAAGGAGGAAAAAGATGTATTAAAAAAAAGGCATGAACACTATTCAAATTCATTGCTTCTTCCAGGTGTTCGTAATTGAGTTGCCTCAAGATCAATATGAAGCTGCCTAGGATACAGAAAGTCAATAGCTACTTCCAAAGTCAGCCCTGTCTACTGTAGGTGTCTGTAAAGAAAAAATTCAGCTGCTGCTTCAGAGAAAATCTACATCTGCATAACAAAACTTGGGGGTGCATCACAAAGCTTTGGATTTATGAAAATCTGAATTTTACACAAAGATTCTTCTAAGACATCTGTTAAGCAAATAATGATCTTTGGATGTTTTACAGAATCTATGATGATACTGAATGAAAAATGTGTTGGATTTCATCTAAAATCTGAAATTAGAAAGATGGTTGTAACCCAAGGTTAGCGTCACTTCATTCTAGAATTCTGGCCACTGTTAATTTTAAGTTAGGTGATGGAACTGCGCAGTGTCTTTTATGAAAATTAATTATTTTATATTAATGCCACAAACATTGAATTGTATCATCCAGCTTTTTAAACTAGTAGTTTAGATTGAATGTGGTAATGCATGGAAAATACAAACAAAGATTGTAAATCTCTGATATTTTAAATTTGGGGTCATTTGTAAGTATAAGGACACCACCACCTTTTAATAAAAACATCCATCTTTCCTGGAAAAGCAAACCATTTGAAATGTACAATGTTAGCTTTAGTCCCAAGAGATCTTTTAGGGTATTCTTACCAGTCTATTATAAACCATCCTTTCCTGAGTGAAAAGTAGAGAGAATCCAGTGTGCTTGTTTGTGTGTCTGAAGGCTGTGTCTACAGAGGCAATAATAATTCCCCAGTGGAGTCATGTTTTTATAGAAGACAAGTCAAAACAAGCAACAAGTACAGAATATTAGAGCCAGCACTCAGATAGTATATATTGGCACCTGCTGAATACCTTTTGTGAGGTCCTTCATTCCCATTTGCTCCTAATTCTTTTTTTTATACTGTTTATTTATTAGTTCAATTTACATTGCCATCACCTTTCCTGGTCCCACCTTCTTATCCTCTCACCCTCTCTTCCTTCTCCCACCTATCCTACTCCTCTAGTGTGGGGCGCCCTACATATCAACACCCTTCAGTTCAGCAGCCATATGAGGGCTAAGAACTTCCTCTTGCACTAGGGGCCTACATGGCAGCTCCACTAGGGCAAAGTGTGTCACTAACAGGTAACAAATCTATGTTCCTGTTCTTTTCAGTCTGTTGATTGTAGGATAGCTATCCTGTACTATATGGCAAAAATCCAGTTATAAGTGAATAGATGCCATGTGCATCTTTCTGGGTCTGGGTTAGCTCACTCAGCATGTGCTTTTCTAGTTCCATTCTTTTTTCAACAAATTGCATGATTTCTTTGTTTCTGATGACTGAGTAGTATTCCATTGTGTAAATGTACCACAACTTTTTTATCCATTCATTGGTTTTAGAGAGAGCTGGGTTGTTTCCAATTACTAGCTATTACAAATAAAGCTGCTATGAACACAGTTGAAGAGATGTCCGTGTGGTTTGGTGAAGAATCGTTTGGATGTATACCCCGGAGTGGTATGGCTAGTTCTTGAGTTTGAGCTATTCCAAGTTTTCTAAGATATCAGCAGACTGACTTACAAAGGCATTGCACAAATTTGCACTTCCACCAGCCATGGACGAGTGTTCCCCTTTCTTCACAACTTCACCAGCATGTGCTGTCATTTGAATTTTTGATCTTAGTCATTCTGACAGGTGGAAACTCAGAGTTGTCTTGAATTGCATTTCTCTGATGATTCAGGATGTTGATCATTTCTTCATGTGTCTCTTGGCCATTAGAGATTCCTCTTTTGTGACTTCTCTGTTTAGCTCTGTTCCCATTTTTTGATTGGATTATTTGGTTTCTCAGTGTTTAATTTCTTGAGTTCTTTGCAAATTTTGGATATTAGCCCTATGTCGGAAGTGGGGTTGGTAAAGATCTTTTCCCAATCTGTACATTGCCGTTTTGTTAGAGTGACAGTTTCCTTTGCCTTAAAGAAGTTTTTCAGTTTCATGAAGTCCCATTTATTGATTGTTGGTCAATAGCCTGAGCTATTGGTGTTCTGTTCAGGAAATTGTCACCAGCGCCAATGAGTTCAAGGCTTTTCCCCACGTTCTCTTCGATTAGATTTAGTGTGTCTTGTTTTATGTTAAGGTCTTTGATCCACTTGGGCAATACACAGATTCAGTGCAATTCCTAGCAAAATGCCAACACAATTATTTACAGAGCTTGAAAGAGCAATTCTCAACTTCATATGGAATTACAAAAAAAAATCAGTATAGCTAAATCAATCGTGTGTAATGAAAAATCATCTGGAGGTATCACCATCCCAGATGTCATGCTGTACTACAGAGCAATAGTTAAAAAAAACAACAAAAAAAAAAAACAAAACAAAAAAAAAACATGGTACTGGCATAGAAACAGACCAATTGATCAATGGAATCGAATTGAAGAGCCAGAAATAAACCCACACACCTATAGTCACTTTATCTTTGACAAAGGAGAGCATCTTCAACAAATGGTGCTGGTCTAACTGGATGTCAACATGTAAAAGAATGCAAATAGACCCATATTTATCACCTTGCTCCTAATTCTTATTTTTCTTTGGCCTGGGAACATGGAAGATTATGAGAAGAACAATGATTTTCTTGTCATAATCTTCCATGTTTTGTGATAATAGAAGAATTTCCCCAAGCCAAGCTCTGATTCTCTCTATTTTTTTAAACAATGGTTTAAGGTCTATATATACCTTTTTACATTATACTCACCATTATTTATTATGATGATTTTCTTGTATGTGTTAATTTTTAGTTAGAAGTCACAACTTTACAATATCCCGTTTTCAGACTTTAAGGAGATAACATTAACAATTAGGAGTCTTGGCCTCTTTTCTTCCCCTATCCCTGGAAATAGATAAAGTATATCACTATGATCAAGACACCTTTGCTTTACAGTGCTAATATCAAAGTAAAAATCTGTTTTGATTAAGAGGTATGGAGATGAATCAGTGAATAAAGGGCTTGTTGAATAAGCACAGAGACCTGGATTCAGATCCCAAGCATACACATAAATACACAAAATGTACTGGTACATTCCTGTAATCCTGGAACATTCAGAGTAGTCAGAGAAGTTCCTGGAGCTTCAGCTTGCTGGCCAGTCAGGAGAGTCATTCTGCAAATTTTTGCATTAATGAGAAACATTGTATCTAATACACAGAACCAAAGATGCCAAGTAACAAATAGGTCTCAAGAGAGGATGCTTGAATCTCATTGAGAAGCAATAAAATAGACATCTGCAGTATATAGAGGGAGAAACTGAGTAGAAGAGGGATAGGAAAGAGATCAGAATAGGGGTAGGGATCAGGAGTGTGGAGTGGGGAAGGCTGGGAGAGAAAACAGAAATCAGCGCAGTGCATCTCTGAGAAAGGGGGATTTCCAGTAATCTATGGCAGTAACCCTAGCTGAGACTTCTACCAGTGGGAGGATAGGGATCCTGAAGAGGACACCTCCTGTAGCAAAGCAGTACTTCCAGTGGAGGGAGACAGACACCAACCCATCTACAAAACTTTTGATCCTAAATTTTTCCTGCCTAAAAGTAGTGCAGGGATCAAGATAGAGCAGAGATTGGGGGGGAATAGCCAACCAACAACTAGCCCAACTTTAGACCCACCCCATAGGACAGAGCCAGCCCCTGGCACTATTAATGATACTCTGCTATGGTTGCAGACAGGAGCCTTGTATAACTGTCCTCTGAGAGGCTTCATCCAGCAGCTGATGGAAACAGACTCACCGCACACCAATAGGTAGACCCAAACAATAGAGGAATAGTAGGGGGAAAGATTGAGGGAGTCAGAGGGATCAAGGACACCACAAGAAGACATACAGTCAACTAATCTTGGCCCACGAAGGCTCATAGAGACTAAACCAAAAATCATTCATAGGCCGGACCTAGTTCCCCTACACATTTGTAGCATATGTGCAGCTTACTTTTCATGTGGGTCCACTAACAAGTAGAGCAGGGGCTGGCTGTCTCTGACTCTGCTGCCTGACTTTGGATCCCTTTCACATAACTAGGCTTCTATGACGCTTATCTCACTGCAACATAATGTACCAGGGTGGGTTGGTACTCATGAATGACCTCCTCTTCTCTGAGGATAAGAGGAAAGGAGAATAGGTGAGGAGTGGGAGGGTGGGATTGGGAGGAGAGTGGGGGCTGCTACCATACTGTAATGTGAATAAAAAAGATACTTGAAAAAATAAGATGGAGAACAGTACAGGTAGACACCCTATATTAATACAGACATGCTATATTGGCCTCAATCATCCATAGGTATAGGAACCATGGTCACATGTTCCTGCACACAAGTGTATACACACTCAAAGACCATACAAACATAACTGTACTCACACCCACACACTCACACAATATTGTTGCAATTTTTACTTTCTTCCCTCATCTCTTATTGCTTGCAAATAATGAGGCCCAGAAAGGAGATATGAAATAATTTTTATGGATATATGTGATTCAAGATGTGAATTTAAAATTGGATTATATTTGCTTTATTAGTTGAATATAAATTAAAAATTACTTCATTTGTATTGTGGGTTTCTTACATAAAGTTAAAAAGTAATATATAGGATGAAACAAAGCTGGTCTTAAGGGTGACAATTTCAGGGAGGGGTAAAAATATATATTAATGAATTTTGAAATATATGAATGGTTTAGGAATATAATATGCATCAATTTACCTTCATGTTGCCTGAGATATGAGAGGTCTATTATAAACTATGCTGAATACAGTGCCATTAGGAAAGGGAACCCACTGTAGATAGTCTTTTTCTTACTTTATCTTTTTTCTATTTATTCTTCTCTCATACAATATATCCTGACTGCAACCACTCCTCCCTCCACTTCCTCCAAGCACCCTTGCTTCTCTTCTCCTCCAGATTCACTACTTCTCCATTTCTCTTAAGAAAAGAAGAGTACTCTCAATGATATCAACTAAAGACAACAAAGCAATGTGCAATAATATAGGCAAAAAAAACTTATATCAAGCCTGGAAGAGACAACCTGGTAGAAGGAAAAGGATCCCAAGAGTGGGCAAAAGACTTAGAGACACACTCACTCCCGTTTCTAGGAGTCCCACAAAAATCCCAAGCTAAACTAACACAACATGTATGAAAAGAACCTAATGTAGGCCCTTGCAGGCTTGATGGTTACCTCTTCACCCTCTGCCAGGCCCTACGAGCACTGCTTAGTATTTTCTGTGGTCCATGTGCTCCTGGTGTCCTCCACCTCCTGGCTCCTGCAATCTTTCCTTCCTGTCTTCTCCAGAGTTCTCCAAACTCTGCCTAGTGTTTGATTGTGGGTCTCTGCATCTGGTCCCTCAGCTACAGAATGAAATGTATCTGACAATGACTGGTCTAGGTACTGATCCTATGAGTTTAGAAAACTACCATTAGGAATCATTTCATTGACTTTTATTATGTTTGGTTCTATTCTGGGTCTTTGGGCCATTCAGCTTCCAATTTCTGACCCTCCAGGCAGACCTGGCATAATTACAGTTCTACACAACACAAGAAAGCTCAGAACAAAACTGCCTCAGTGTTGCAGGTAGATTAATGCAAGATCCAGGCTTGCTCTTGAGGAAAAGCTCCAGGAAAATCACGCTGAAATATCACTATTAGCACACCAGGGGTGACAAGATAGATTCAAGTTCCTCAGACTTTCCTCACAATAGCTTGTTTCAGGAGTTATAGTTATATAGTTATATATAACTACATTATGTAGTTATAGCTCACCCTAGTAGAATTTCTTCTGTTTTAGGAAAAGATAATTTATCCTCTTTTGAATTCCCCTGCATATTATTTCATCTAACTTGAAAGCACCTAAACATATTTTGCTTTGCACATAAAGACTACTTTTAAAAAATCCCACACTTGACTTTAGTGATATAAATGATCACAATATAGTAAAATGAAATAGAAAAAAATTATTAAAAAACAAAAATGTTATAAATAAAAACATAATGAAAATAAAAAGTTAACATATGATAATAAATACTCAATAGAACTACTTTCCAATATAAGTATTTAGAATACATTATAATTCCTCATAACCCTCTTAAAATCAATGACATTATTTATTGTATTATTTTATAATTTGACTTTAAATTTTATTACCATCAACATCATGAAGAGACTAAAGTCTACCCCCTCTTTCTTAACATTATTCTTTATTCTTACATTTCATCAACAAAACAGGAAACCCTGGAGACTAAATTATCTTAATTAGATACAATTAAAGGAGATTGCCTTATCTGTTAATTAAGAAACTTGGGATTTAGCAATATTGCTATAAGCATTATGTTGTTTCTTTCTGAGAAGTTGTTATATTCAGATATTATTCATTTAGTTCTCATTTACTGTGATTTCCAATGAATGTTAACTTCTTCTCTGGTTCCAATTCATATTTCAGCAAAAAACAATTATCAACCAAATCCAGAGACTTACCTCTCCAAATCCCATAGAAGTTGGCATTTTACCAAATGATCTGCAGGTGAAATATACTTTGAGAAAAATAAGTTGAAGTACAGTTCATATATACTATGTTTCCAATGTTGTTTGAATATAAACAATATTCCAATGCCATATATTCCATGAAGATATGTGATCTTTCAGGAAGCTATGACAGATTTTCTCATTTTGAGACTTATAGATAACTCACCTTCCCTCATCATTCATTGCATGTTTTAAGTTACCATCATTGAGCTAAATACAGGCAACACAGGATCCCAGGACTCCAGGAATAGCACTGTTCAGCTAAGATGAAGAACTACCTAGACACCATTTTCATGTTAGCAGTTCTGTGTTTCCATTTGTGTTTTTTTTTTTTTTTTTACAGAAATGTCTCTGATTTGTTTTATACTATTTGCACTGAAAAGGAGTACAGTATTTTAAAGCATATGATAAAATCCTTGCCTTTAAGCCATTTATTGACTTTTTAGTGAAATAATGCTTACATACTCACAGCCCTTAGGGAACAGCAGTGCCTCCTCTGATCTCATTGCCACCTTTCTCTCATGGCCTGAATCCCCTTCACATTCTTTCCACAAAAATCTATCTTCTTAAATACACCTTTCTTCCTGTCATTCCTCTCTTTAAAAACCTTCAGTCATTCTCCAGTGCCTAGAGCAGTTTCTCCCCAGAGTGTTACAAAGGATTGTAAATTCAATGGAGACACCATGTACTGAAGGTAGACTAAATAAATATCTTGCAAAAATACTACTACTACATTCCAAATATATGCAATGGTGTTCATTTACTCTTAATTCTTTAAGCCTGATCAATTTTTATGCTTTCACCATTTTACAAAATCCTCAGAAAAGAATATTAATATTTTGGTGCTTTTGGCCAATTAGCTTTACACTATTATATAACTCTTTAATAAAAATATATGTACTCACACAGGCAGAAATATATCCTATTAAGATAAGCCTATGTAAACACAACATACAGATATATACATATGAGGATGCATGTAATCACTGCTGTTATTATTTTTTAATCACTCCTCTTATTATTACAGCTGAGAAAAATGTTGTATGAAAATTAAAGGCACATTTACTTTCTCATGTTTGTACAGAAATCATTCTGAATTCTTATAGATAATGCAAAAAGTTAAGAAGAATCCATAATTATTTATATGACATTGATAATGTATGGAGTAAGCTTTACCTTAGGCTTTTAAACTTAAAATAAGAATATGTTTCAACAATGGCACTAAACAACACTTAGATACTTAGAAAATTATCCATATTATGTCATATGTGTGCCAAATTATTTATAAATACCATTTAAAATCCTATAATAAGTTACATGAATGAATACACAAAGAAAATTGTATTCATTTAAAAATCAATACTATATCATAATCACAAATTTTGATTAGAAATTTCTGCACTAACTTAATTTGAGTGAAAATTAACTTTATAGTTATTTTTCAGAATGTTCTATATGGTAATATGCATGTCTGAAAACAGTCACTATTAAAATTAGAATGGTGGAGAATTGTAAGGACCAGAACTGGAAGTCTGTTCTGACATTGTGTTTCCTGTAAATGACAGGGAAGCTTCACCCACTGTGCTTAAACAATATAGCTGCCTACAAGGCAAGAGAATATGAAAGAGGAAAAAATGTTGTTCTCACAGCGTTCCACCCATAAATGAAGAACTGCAAGCAACTAAGGAGTGCAGAGACCAGTAAAAATGTTTCTTCCCTAATTGGCTCTTTAATACCAACTAGCTAGTACACCTAAAACACCGGTTCACAACCTGTGGGTCCTGACCCATTTGAAACTATTGGAAAACATTGATATTTAAATTGTGATTCATAACACTAGAATAATTACAGTTATGAAGTAGAAACAAAAATAACTTTATGGTTACTGTCATCACACGAGAAATTTTTACTATTGTGTCATAGAATTAAGGCTTCTAACTACTGAGATAGACTAAACAAATGGAACAAGTTGTATTTATGTATTTATGCAAATGTATGGATGTAGATTGATAGACAAACTAGATTGACAATAAATAGATAAATGATAGATGTATAGGTAGATAGAAGGTGGATAGAAAGATAAAGAGATAGCTGCACAGAGAGATGTATAACAACAGTAATTAAAGAAAATGAGACTCTTACTCTAAAGGGGAAACGAGATAGAGAAGAAAGTTGAAGGTTTGAAGGGAGGAGAGGAGAATGGAAATGATGTTAACATCTTTTAATTTCGAACAATTAAAAATGAAGTAATGGGCCTTAAAAATACTATTCTGTTTAAATTTTTCTTTCTAAATATACATTATAAAATTATCACAGGGATAATGGACTTAAACTCTTCCCTTTGACCAGAAACAAAAAGCTATTTGATTTTCTTTTTGTCATGGATCCCAGGCTAGCCTTGCACACCACCGCTCCTGCCCAGGTCTCCCTAGTGTTGCGATTCCAGACACACTGCTACATCTGATTTGACTCTTTGACATAATATGTATTCAGCTTTTTTTGAAAGAAAAATTTCACTTAAGTATGTTGATGGTAATCTATCAAAAACACTTACTGATAAGGTGGTACACAAGATATGTTTAATTTAATAAAATCAAGGTCTCATTTGTTTTTCAGTGCTGATTGAATTTCAATTTAGTTTCTTAATACCTGAAATCCTTGTCCTTTAGGTGACAAAAATCTAATATGAAAGCCAGCCTGATGAATACATATCATTAAAAAATTGATTAAAACAGCTTGATATTGTTGTTGTTTAATTCAGATATATGCATTTTTCTTTCTTCTTTCAATGCAATTGTTACAAATATAATTTCTTGAAAGCATTAGGTATCCTATATTTTTTCTAAGAAAACATATTTAAAAAGCCATTGAAGCCTTTTCCTTTGTTGTTTCAATGTTGTGGGAAATAGAATGCTCATACTGAAAAGCCTTTTAATACTTAAATATAAAGAGACACAATAAATGGTCACTCTCCATTTTCAGATTAATAAGAGGCCTTTGCATTAGGAGGAAAATGCCACCCACATGCTATTGTCTTTTGCCTGCAGACTAATCACTCACTTGTATTGTCTTTCCTGATTGATTTGTCATTTGGTGGCAGCTGAACTGTGTGTTTGAAGCTCTTTTGTATAGATTTAATCAGGAGATGGAAATCACACCTTTGATTGACACTAATAATTTATAATCATTTGCACTTGCTGGAACAGCTGCAACTCTTCAAGTTTATGAAAAGAAAAGCCCTTTATATTTCCTGAACCTATTCATTTCAAATCAATTTAGGCAGGTAGCCATAGGGGAAGGGCTGGCAATTTAGAATTATGTATTATTGTATTTAAAATATTCTAAATAGTACTGTAAAACACTTTAATGCCTGTGAATAAACATGACTTTAATAATTCTATTAAAATATCATAGTAAATCTTAGGGCTACAGCATTGCAATGCAGATTGTTAAAGAGTTCCTGATAGTACAAAGAAATGGAAAGTTTTAAGATTTGGAAAAAATGATGTCTAGTTCAGTTTGCTGTCTCTAATAAGAAGCAGACAATATGTAGACCTTTTTGAAATGAACTTAATATAACATTTCATTACCACTAATCTGTAACCATGTACCGGGAGACACTCTGCTAGGCATTTTGTCAACTTCAGGATTTTTTCTTTGTTTTGTTATGTTATCAAGCACAATTTGTTTTTATTTTTCTCTCACATGTTACATTTGATGCATTCTAAATACATTTTTGATTGAATACATTGCTGCATTAGGATAGATAGTGCACATGAATCTGCATAGAGGTGTCTAGTTTCATCTAGCCTATTTTTTTATTTCTCTATTATTTGTATCTTTTCCCCTTTCTCTTTTCTCGCTCCAAGTCCTATAATATAGACCTCTTGTTCTTTTTCAAGGTAACAGCCTCTTATTTCATTAATTGGTTTTATGTTAATATATATAAGCATATGTATATTCATATATGTATATCATATATATATTCCAAAATATGTAAGTTCATATGCATCCGCCTTATAACCGTATATCTTTGTTTTCAGGGATGAATAGTATTGGGATAGTCAAATGATGTGGTCTTCCCTGAGAATATCTCTCTCTCTTTCAGAATTCCTTAGTTGCTTACAATTACTTGTGTAATGTTATTATTTGTTTTGTTTATCAGAGAATCCAATTTTTGTGTGCATGGTTTTAAAACAGTTCTTCCCAAATCTACTAATTGTTTGGGGAAAATGGTGACATGCATTGTCGCGTCCCCCCTTGTCCAGCAAGGATGACGCAACTCACAAAAGCTCTTCTCCTGCAGTTTATTCAGGTCCCTTGAAAACAGTCTTCCGAATAATGGGGCAGACCCAACCCACAGGCTAAATACTAATTAAACAGCCAGTCAAGTAAAGCCAAGTGGTGCTATCTTAGAGGTCTACGTATGCGGAAGCAAGCCAGATCAGCGGTTTTTGCCAAATATGAACTTATTATCATAAAGAGCACTCACCGTCGGGCTGGTGGAAGGCGGAGACCAGCGCCATCTTTAGGGCGCGGCAGTTCGCAGCTCTCTACAATGCATGTCAATAATTTTTTCATAAATTAAGTTGATCCCTCTCTCCTATCAACTTTTAATTCTTCCATTACACGTAATGTTTCCTCCAGAGGCATATTCACATGTCACAATATGTCTGCAGATATTTAGAAAAATCTCTCACTTCTGATCCCAGGAATCAAGCTACTTCACTTAAATATTAACTCTTTTGTATAACATAACACATCTCTCTGAATATTGTAAGTAGGAGATACATACTTTTAAATAAATGATAGCATTAATAATTCTGTTGTTAGGATCTAGAACTCGCTGAAGAAAACACCCCAGACTCAAATAATATGCAAACAGCAAAGAGTGTTTATTTTGCAGAAATCCAGCATAGGGATCACCATTTAGGCAAAATGGTGACCCCCACACAAAGGCATGCAGGCCTTTCAAAGGCATTTAGGGGATTCTGAGGAAGGGTTAGAAAATCTTGAATATAATTGGAGCATTTAAACTAAAAACCACAGTCACAAGCAAAAGCAAGGAAAATCTTTAGCCAGCAATCATGAGTTAATCATAAGACAAGAGAGGTATTCAAACCATCTCTCAAGCAACCTTGAGCAACCTAATCATCATCAGGCCAGATGGCCAGCCCACCTCTGCTTGGCTGTCCATTGTCTATGGTTTCTCTACAAACTGCTGAGCTCACTTCTGAGAAATGTGGACCTAGGCCTGGATAATTCTATAAAAAAGCTGAAGCCTGACATAGACTCAGCCTGGCCCTTAGAGTAAGCCTCTTTGGGGCCACAGGATCCTTGGGAGCTTCAATTAGGAGTCCCTCTAGGGTCCAACACGGTAACAACTCGAAGGTAGAGAGATTTCCAGATTTCCAGATAGGGTTGTAGCAAAAAATCACAATGTTCCAAATCACCAGAAAGCTACCCTAAGTGAATGAAATGTTGGAATGGATACTCTCCTTTTCAGATGTCACTAGTTGTCATTCCATATACAACTTCGAAGAGAGAATATTTTGAAAGAATAATTACTTTTATATTTGCTATGTAGATATTAGACTATATCAGTACATATTCAGGAGATATTCAGATAATATAGGGAATATAATCAATCATTCTTCTTCTTTGTTTTTATTATTGAAAGATGAAAGATTTGCTGCCAAACAATGAGGAATCATGATTAATTTGAGAACTGAAGGGTGAATATGCAAAATGATTTATATATTTCAGGTATAAAAAGCATAATAAGGCATATGCTTTAGAAATTAAAAAAAAAAACACTCTTTTCAAAAATGTTGTCCTAAGTTGCTTTTACTTAAATCATTTTAGGATATCTGAAACATTAATAATTTTGATAAATTTCTGGGTATTCTAGATCTCCATATCTGTATTTCCTCTTCATCTGGCTGTATCCTTGCAAGTATCATTTTTTATCTGAGAGAGGATTTGGAGCATTTACCTGTATCTCACCTTCAATTCACAGAGTCACCTCCATCTAACAAATGATTGGACTTAACAAAACATATTCTCAGGTCCACAGTCCTGTTTTCCACAGGGATTTAGAATGAAATATTTTAAGTTTTGGTATAAAAGCAATCATTTTGCAGTTTTGGGCAGTTTTTAAAAATCTTTATTTCACAGATAGGGGGCGTTTGTGTGTTTTTCACTTGATACTGTGAAGACTTACAGTGAAAAGTGAAAGATTTAAGCAAACAACCCATAAAAATACAGTGCTGTAAATTGCATAAGGCTCCCTACAACCAATGCACCAAGGGAACATGATGAACATATACTTTTTTCCTGTCGATGAGACACTTTGCCTTAACGGTGCTGCCTTCTGGGCCCCCAGTGTATGAGGAGGCTCTTGGCCCTCATATGACTGCTGAACTGGGGTAGAGGACTGTTATGTACAGACACTCAACTCCATAGGAGTAGGATGGAAGGGATAGGGGGTAGGAAGTGGGAGGGCGGGACTGGGAGCGCTGGAAAGAGGACACTATGATGGAGATGTAACCTGAAGTAATAAATAAATATTTTAAAAAGGAAAAAAAAAAAGAAAAGAAACACCCAGTTGCTAAGAAGTGAAACAGAGATCAGTTGGGTGTCTTTTTCTAGTTTTCTCTAATGAAGTATATATATATTTACTACTTCAAATTACATCTCCATCACAGACCCTTCCCTCCAACCCTCCAGGTCCCACCCTCCCACCCTCTCTCTTTTCTCCCACCTTTGCTACTCTTCGGGTGTGAGGTGCCCCTCCATATCAGACCCCCTCAGTTCCACAGTCATATGAGGGCTAATAGCTTCCTCTTGCACTGGGAGCCAATATGACAGCTTCACTAGGGCAAAGTGTCCTACTAACAGGTAACAAATATATGTTCCTATTCCTTTGAGGCTGTTGTTTGTAGGATAGTTACCCTGTACTATAAGGCTAAAATCCAGTTATATGTGAATATATGCCATGTGCATCTTTCTGGGTCTGGGTTAACTCACTCGGGATGATATTGAGACTCCCATTGGTGCTCTGACCATTCATGGCTGCATTCATCTCTCTATCCATCACTGACTCTTTCAAAAAATATTTTTACTCATTCTTTAAGAATTTCATATACTGTACTTGAGTCTTTCATCTTTTTACACCTCTCTTCCCAAACCCATCCTTTGTTCTATACCTACCCTAATTTGGTACTTCATTTCATTTTTAGACCTTTTGGGTTCCATTAGTGCTCTTAGTATATGCTTAGGAGTGTAAACAATCCCTGGACTGTAATCCCCTGACCAGAGCTTTCTCGCTTAAAGAAAATGAAGATTTTATCACCATCCCCAAGTCTGGTAAACACGAGTCTCTTTCCATGTTGTCATTTTGACAGCGTCACATAAATAGAACCTTACAGAGAACTACATTCCGAGACTGACATTTTTATACACATCATCTTTCTTGGAACTTCAACTTTATGAATCACTTTTTCAATTGTTCTTTCATATCTGACTACACAATATTCCTTCTCTTATTATTTCTTTTATTTCATGAGGAATTCATATGATAGATCCTATATTTCTAAACTCCATTTTTCTTTCTAATAATGGTATATTTTCCCACTACTTCTCAAAGACAGTTTTTCTAATTACTGAATCCATTATTGTGAGTTCTTTGTCTTTCTTCTTTCCTCTTGGACTATAGGAGTGTTGGGAAATTTATGGTTTTTCTATAGAAGTTGAAGCTTTCTTTTTTTTTTTTACATCTACACCTAATGCCATAATGGCCGGTTTTATTTTATTTTATTTTTTTTTTATTTTTTAAATACTTTATTTTTTTTCTTCAAGTTACATCTCAGTCACAAACCGTTCCCTATTCCCCCTTCCTATCCCGCCCTTCCACCCTCTTCCCCCCAGGAGCTTCACCTCTCAGTCCAACAGATGGTTTCTTCTCCTATAACAGTAAATACTATACAAAACAACAGATATAAATATGTCACATTTATGAGAGTTAAATGGCCCAGCATACCTTCCCAATGTCCAGTCCATACATATGTGGCCCCTGACTTTAACATTCTACTATCTAACCATCTCCATGAGTTTAAAGGTCTATATCTGACTCAACATTCACACCAAATTGCAACACAATTTTAAGAGTATCTTCTTAGATCTATAACACCCTCTTGATTCCTAAACAACTCAAAATTTAACCATAAGACTGGAGCTGTCTATTCTTCAACCACATCAGAGACGTGAGAGGGATAAATATATCTGTTTATATAGGAAGTGCAAGGCCTGCAGCCTCCAAAACCAAGAAATGACATACCAGTGACTGCCTGGACAGTTCCCATTTTTTCCATACAATTCTGCATCAGTCTTCAGCCTTTGGGTCCTGTTACTCTGACAGACATTTGTTGTAGAGTAGGGATTATGAAGGACCTACCCACCCTGTCTTGGCAGAGCCAGGCTGTCGACTTCCCTGCCACCAAGTTTTGTCCTTTTTGGACAGCAGTCTGTCTGCAGTTGGAGCAAGGAGTTTTTTCATGCCAAGAGATAGGCTTGCCACTAATTCAACCATCTCACACTGGAGATTCTTCGATGGTTATCTTCTACTTGGAGTAGAATACGGGGTGCTGTCAGGAGCTGATATGTCTTGATATCAAAAAACAAGAAAATCTTAATTTAAGATAACATCTTTGAATGCCATATTCTGCAGATCTCTTGGGGTTTTTGAAGATGCCCTATACATCTCTTGTATTTAGATAAGCAAATGTTGCTTGTCTCTTAACAACTTGATTACTGAGTAGTTTAGAGAATATCTGTGATAGACTGTCATAGTAGCTAACAAAGTGACATGTTTGCATGACTGGGAGTTTGTTTTACTTAACTATCCTAAACAGTTTTAGACGGTTGGTATCAAGAGGCCAGAGCTTCACATTTTATTTTTAAGTATCTCTAGGTATGATACCATTAGGAAGCGTTACCTTTAATTTTGTATCAATATACAAAGATCTATTCATTTGTGGTTAAATATACTCTTAATTATGTATCAATATACAAAGATCAATGCCTATGTAGCCCAATAAAATCTTAATATTACGTCCATATACAAGGGTCAATACCATTGTGGCCAACTATAATCTTAATTTTGTATCAATATACAATGATCAATACCGATGTAATCCAATACAATCTTATTTTTACACAATAAACAATGGTCAATACCACTTTAGCCAAATATACTACTAATTTTGTATCAATATAGAAAGGTATAAGGGCATATTCAATAATCTGTCCCTTCTTCTTGGTCCTTCCTGTGCTATGTCTATGTCTCAATTTTTCTCAAGTCCGTGCATTCCTACATAGGAGATAAAGAAGGATACAGAAAAGGGAAAGAAGGAATACCCTGGGTCTAACCTCCAAAACCCATTAAACAGGACCATTTATCAGCTTGTAATCTCTTCCCCTAAATATCAGAGTTTTCAGTTATCCTTCAAATAACCAAAAAGAAGGGCGGGGAAAAACCCTCCCCACCCTCTGGGCATGGGACTTCGCTCTCTTAAAGTGACTTCCTGTTGATTTGGGTCGTAGTAAACCTGTTTGGGGCCCGAACCAAAATGGAAAAATGGTTAAAAATGTTAGTGCAATCCTTTTATGTTCAGTCCTTCTGTTCTCAGCTGTTTAGATGACCTAAGGAGTTTGTAGGCAGAAGTGATCTTGCAGGCTTCACTGAGGTTCTGGCCGGGGCATTGTGTAGAGCTGAATGGACCTAGCGACATTGGATTTCCGTGGTTGCAGGCCCCCGATGGAGACAGCTATTGAAGAAGTCTGCCAGGCTGAATCAACTGGGTCACTCGTCCTCCTTGGTGCCTGATTATGTTCTCTGCTGAGGTTTCCGCTGTCCAGCCGTCCCCGGGCTCCCCGAATGGATGCTTTGATTCTCCTGGAAAGATAAGAACAGAGCCCTGCCCCAATCCCAACCCTGGGATAATTACCCTCTTTTTTTGGGGGGGTGGGGCTAGGTAATACTTCTCCTGAAGCAAATTTGGCCTTTCGACAACATACAAAGCGTTATCTTTCAATCCAGGTCAAAGAAGAAATCATTCTGTCACCTTGGAGCTAAACCAGCTCCAGTGTATATATTTTGAGATCCCAAAGGACAATCTGCCTGCATCGAGAAGGCCTTTTGTAAGTAGCCTCCAAACCTAGGTCCCTCCAAATCCCATGTGTGTGTCTCTGAACTCTAATTATTGGGATGAGAGACCTCTGGTTCCCATCTGAAGGGATCAAAGATGTGTTCCACCACTCCTGGATCAAAGTCTTTCTCTATTTAGAGTTTGCCCTACATCAGGCTGACCCTGAGCTCAGAGATCTGCCCGTTTCTGTCTCCAGTGTGCTGGGACCAAGGGTGTACTCTTCTTGAATGGTGGGACCAAGGGTGTGCACCCTCACCACCCCGCTCCGTATGACTCCAGAATACATAAGACCACCAACTCTATGGTGTTCCCCCCATCTCTGCTGAAGTCAAAGGCATGGGCCAACACCACAATTCTCTTGTATTTTACCTTAGCTCCACGCCTTCTCGACACCTGGAGGTCTGGAAAACCAGGCCGAATGGCTGTATCCTCTATTCCATTCACAGTGTTTCAGCCCTGCCACCGGCCCTTTTTTTTTTCTTTTGGTTAATAAATTTATTTGTTTGTTGCTTCAGGTTACATCCTTATCATATTGTACTCTTTTCCCGCTTCCCAGCCCCACCCTCCCATGCTCTACCCCCTGACCCTTCCGTCTTGTTCCTCTGGGGTGGAGTGTCCCTGCCTAACAGTCTCTCACCACAGATCAGGAGTCATATGAGGGCCAAGAGCCTTTTCATTCACCAGGGGCCTATGAGGCAGTACTGCCAGTGAAAGGTGTCTCCTTGCTACTTGGGGAATATTAAAAAAAGATTAAAAAACACACAAACCCACAAAAACAAAGAATATCAACAAAAAAGAGAGGAAAAGGAAAAAGAAAAAAGAAAAAAAGGAGAAGGAAAAAGAAAAAGATTAAAAAAAAAAGGTTATGTCCGTGTTCCTTTTGATGTGTTGGTTGTAGTACAGATATCCTGTACGATATAGCTAAAATCCTACTATAAGTGAATAGATGCCATGTGCATCCTTCTGAGACTGGGTTAGCTCACTCAGGATGAGCTTCTCTGGATCCATCCATTTGGTTGCAAATTGCATGATTTCATTGTTTCTGATAGCTGAGTAATATTCCATTGTATAGATGTATCACAATTTTTTAATCCATTCTTCAGTTGAGGGACATCTGGGTTGTTTCCAATTTCTAGCTATTACAAATAAGGCTGCTATGAACATAGATGAGGAGACCTCCCTATGTCTCCGTGAGAGGCCCTTTGGGTGTATACCCAGAAGTGGTATGGCTGGGTCCTGAGGCAAGGATATTCCTAGATTTCTAAGATATCGCCAGCCAGACAGACCTCCATAGTGGTTGCACAAGCCTGCACTCCCACCAGCAATGGAGTAGGGTTCCCCTTTCTCCACACCCTCGCCAGCATGCGCTATCATTTGAGCTCTTTATCTTAGCCATTCTAACAGGTGTTAGGTGGAATCTCAGGGTCGTCTTGAGTTGCATTTCTCTGATGATTAAGGATGTTGAACATTTCTTCAGGTGTCTCTCAGCCCTTAGGGATTCCTCCTTTGTGAATTCTCTATTTAGCTCCATCTCCCATTTTTTGATTGGCTTATTTGGTTTCTTGGCATTTAGTTTCTTGAGTTCTTTGCAGATTTTATATAATAGCCCTCTATCAGATGTGGGGTTGGTGAAGATTTTCTCCCAGTCTGTTGGTTGCCGTTTTGTTCAAATGACAGTGTCCTTTGCCTTACAGAAGTTTTTCAGTTTCATGAGGTCCCATTTATTGATTGTTATCTCAGGTCCTGAGCTGTTGGTGTTCTGTTCAGGAAGTTGTCACCTGTGCCAATGAGTTCGAGGATTTCTCCTAATTTTTCTACTAGTATATTTAGTGTTGCCGGCTTTATGTTAAGGTCTTTGATCCACTTGGATTTAAGTTTGGTAAAAGGTGATAGGTATGCGTCTAATTTCATTCTTTTGCAAGTGGACATCCAGTTGGACCAGAACCATTTGTTGAAGATGCTGTCCTTCTTCCATTGTGCCGTTTTGGCTTCTTTGTCAAAGATTAGTTGGCCATAGGTGTGTGGGTCCATGTTTAGGTCTTCAATTCGATTCCATTGATCCACTGGTCTGTTTCTGTACCAGTACCATGCTGTTTTTATTACTGTTGCTCTGTAGTACAGCTTGAAATCTGGGATGGTGATACCTCCAGATGTTTTTTCATTGTACAGGATTGGTTTAGCTATTCTGGGCTTTTTGTAGTTCCATATAAAGTTGAGAATAGCTTTTTCTAGGTCTATAAATAATTGTGTTGGTATTTTGATAGGAATTGCATTGAATCTATATATTGCTTTTGGTAGGATAGCCATTTTTATTATGTTGATCCTACCTAAAGCCATCTGACCCTGGGCTATTTTTGGTTGGGAGATTATTAATGACTGTTTCTATTTCCTTGGGTGTTATTGGGCTGTTTAAGCTGTTAATCTGATTTTGATTTAGTTTTGGTAGGTGAAATTTATCGAGGAAATTGTCCATTTCGCTTAGGTTTTCAAATTTAGTGGAATATAGATTTTTAAAGTAATGCCCGAATATTTTCTGGATCTCCTCAATGTCTGTTGTTATTTCTCAAAGAACCAACTCTTGGTTTCATTGATTCTTTGTATAGTTCTTTTTGATTCTAAGTTGTTGATTTCAGCCCTAAGTTTGATGATTTCCTGCCTTCTGCTCTTCTTGGGAGTGTTTGCTTCCTTTATGCTCCAATTCACCCAAGTTAGCTGTTAATTCACTAATATGAGCTGTCACAGTTTTCTTTTTGAAAGCACTTAGTGGTATGAACTTTTCCCGTAGCACAGCTTTCAATGTATCCCATAGTTTTGGGTATGTTGTGTCTTCTTTGTCGTTGGATTTTAAGAAGTCTTTGATTTCCTTCTTTATTTCTTCCCTGACCCAGTGGTCATCCAGTAAGGAGCTGTTCAATTTCCATATGTGTGTAGGCTTTCTGTTGATTCTTTTGCTGTTGAAGACCAGCTTTATTCCGTGGTGGTCTGATAAGATACAAGGTGTTATTTCAATTTTCTTGTATCTATTGAGACTATCTTTGTGTTCAACTATGTGGTCGATTTTGGAGAAGGTTCCATGGGGTTGTGAGAAAAAGGTGTATTCCTTTGTGTTTGGGTGAAACGTTCTGTAGATATCTGTTAGGTCCATTTGTTTCATGATCTCTGTTAGACTCAGTTTTTCTCTGTCTGTCTTCTGTCTTGATGATCTGACCATTGTTGTGAGTGGGGTGTTTAAGTCTCCCACTACTAATGTGTTGTGATCGACGTGCGCTTTAAGTTTTAGAAGTGTTTCTTTTACGAAAGTAGGTGCCTTTGTATTTGGTGCATAGATGTTCAGTATTGAGATTTCCTCTTGATGAATATTCCCTTTAATGAGTATATAGTGCCCTTCTTTGTCTTTCTTCATTAACTTCAGTTGGAAGTCTGTTTTGTTTGATATTAGGATGGCTACTCCAGCTTGCTTCCTGGGTCCATTTGCTTGGAAAACCTTTTCCCAGCCCTTTACTCTGAGGTAGTGTCTATCTTTGGTAGTGATATGTGTCTCTTGTATACAGCAAAAGGAAGAGTCTTGCTTGCGGATCCACTCTGTAAACCTGTGTCTTTTTATTGGGGAGTTGAGTCAACATCAAGTTGATGGATATTAGTGACCTGGGGTTGTTATTTCCCATTAGTTTGGTATAGGTGGTGGTCCTGTGCCTCTTTTGGTTTAGTTGCTGAGGGATTTTCTATTCCCTTTGTTTTCTTGGGTGGAGTTTTCTTCTCTGTGTTGGAATTTTCCTTCTAGGATTTTCTATAGGGCTGGATTTGTGGGGAGATATTGTTTAAATTTGATTTTGTCATGGAATATCTTGTTTTCTCCATCTATGTTGATAGAGAGTTTTGCTGGGTATAGTAGTCTTGCTGGGCACCTATGTTCTCTCAGGTCTTGCAGGATATCTGTCCAGGCCCTTCTAGCTTTTAAAGTTTCTGAGGAGAAGTCAGGTGTAATTCTGATGGGTCTGCCATTGTATGTGACTTGACCTTTTTCTCTTACAGCTTTTAATATTCTTTCTTTTTCTGTACATTTGGTGTTTCAATTATTATGTGACGAGAGGAGTTTCTTTTCTGGTCTAATCTGTTTGTTGTTCTGTAAGCCTCTTGGATTTTTATTGGCATCTCTTTTTTAGGTTTGGGAAGTTTTCCTCTATGATTTTGTTGAAGATATTTCCTGGACCTTGGAGTTGGGAGTCCTCTCTTTCCTCTATACCTATAATTCTTAGATTCCGTCTTTTCATTGAGTCCTTGATTTCTTGGATGTTGTGGGTGAGAGATTTTTTAGCCTTCTCATTTTCTTTGGATGTTGTACTGATTTCTTCCATCGAATCTTCCATGCCTGAGATCCTGTCTTCCATCTCTTGCATCCTATTTTTGATACTCACATCCGTAGTTCCTGTTCTCATCCCTTGATTCTCCACTTCCTCTTTTAACTCTGACTGTGTTTTCTTTATTGTTTCTATTTCTATTTTCATGTCTTGTATGGTTTTGTTTGTTTTGTACATTTCCTTCTCCAGCTTGCTTGTTTTTGTATGAAAATCTTTCATTGCTTTGTCCTTTTCCTGTTCAAGCTCTGTCACCTTGGCTTGGAGCTCTTTAATGGTGTTGTTCGTTGTTTTGACTTGTAAAATTGTGGCTTCTTTGAATTCCTTCATAGATTTAAGTTCTTCTTGAAGAGACTCTATCACTTTCCATAATGCAGAATGGTCAACGTTGTCATGTGATTCTGTTGGTGTGAGGTCATCCGAATTGGATGAGCTAGGATAATTCTGCTTTGTTGGAGTCGTATTTCCTTGATTTCTATTTTTTCTTGGACCTTTGGACATTGGATGCGTTTAGCTGTCTGTTCTTCTCGTTTTCTGTGCTTGGATCCACAGGGGATGCTTTGGTGCAGGGGACGAGTTACTTGGCTATCTGTATTTGCTTACAGGGGGATCACAGGGTGACTGTGGTTTTAATCACCTGAAGCACTGTGAGCTGGTGTAGCCTATTCCCAGGTAGTGAGTAATGGTCCAGGATTGTTTCACTGCTCCCAATTCAGACTTCTCTATGTTGCACTCTGAGTTATGGACCTGTTTGCCGAGGCACAGATTCTGTGGGTTTGTTTGTCATCTCGGAGGCTGACAGGGTCTGGCTCCACACCTAATATGTCTGGATTTTCCAGAATACAGCCATGGTCCCCTGACTTTTGGTTTCTCAGTAGGTTTCTCGCCACAGGCCTGACCCCTGTGCCTGATTCCCTCCCTGTCTGCCCAGCTGCGGGTCTCCCTCCCTAGCTGCTCAGCCGTGGGTGCACGGAGCCACGGATCCTCCCACCCCCTGAGTGGGCCTCCGTCCCCAGCAGCTCAGCTGTGGGTGCAGGGATCCCTGGCCCTGCCCGCCGCCTATGCCGGGCTCCCTCCCCAGCTGCGTTGCCGTGGGTGCACGGAGATTCGGCCTCTCCCACCCACCTGAGCCTACTTCCCAACCTGATTACTTTGCCCGCCGACTTCCCGCTCTCTAGGATCCTCCGCGTCTCTAGCGGCTGCAGACTACCCGCCCAGTGCCCTGTTTCTTCCTTGCTAAGACTTCCACTATCCCGCAAAGTTTCTTAAGTGGCTATAAGTTCTTCCTGAGGTGTGGGGAGCCCAGTAGGCTAGTGGGCAATCACCATGTGGCCTCTGATTCTGCCTGCTGTGAGTTGGGGTCGATCTTACCAGGCGCCTCTCCAAATGGGAGTTCCCGAATCACGGATTTAGTGGCTTCAGTGTCTGTGAGACATGGGGGGAGAGCCTTACCCTGGGACTTTTAACAGTCCCTTGGGAGCTGTGAATGTTCCCGGGGTGGGGGGGGTCTAGCCCCTCCAGTTTTTGCACAGTGCCCAATAACTCTGTGTTTTTTATGGCTCTTTTTTCCCACGTTCAAACTGCGTCAGGTAGGTTGCCGCCATCTTGGCCCCCCCGAAGTTGAAGCTTTCTATATACTTTTTTTCATTTTCAGTTTTTTCCACTATTCATCATTAACATCAAATAATTTATAAATTCTATTATTCCTTTTAAAATTTCATTGACTTTCTTCCTTACCCTACTCATAACCAACTTTTAGAATTTTCTGTTCTTCTCCTCTTTTCCACTTATATGCTTCCAATTTTTTCAAGTTGTAATTCACAGGATTTTGCTTATTTTTCTGTCTTTTTATTTAGGGAAAATTACAGTTGCTTGTAGAAATATTTTTGATTACTATTATGGAACATTTGTTAGATACTTCATTGTTCTGAGTGAAGTCATTATTTGCTTCATCCAAGTCTCTGCTTTGAAGGTGTACTTTTCTTGGATGTGTGATTTCCAACGCTCTTCTTGACATTTGTGTGTTATATTAAGAACCACTATGGAAATCAGTCTGGCAATATCTTAGATGACTTGGAATAGCTCCACCTCAAGACTCAACCATTCCACTCCAGAGCATACAACCAGAAGATTCTTCACCAAACCACAAGGACATCTCCTCAACTGTGTTCATAGCAGCTTCATTTGTAATAACTAGAAACTGAAAACAACCCAGATGTCCCTCAACCAAAGAATGGATAATAAACTATGGTACATTTACACAATGGAGTACTACTCAGCTATCAGAAACAAGGAAATCATGCAATATGCTGCCAAAAGTATGGAACTGGAGAAGCTCATCCTGAGTGAGATAACCCAGACCCAGAGAGATGTACATGACATATATTCACTTATACCTGGATTCTAGCCATTCAGTTCAGGATAACTAAACTACAACAAACAGAAAGGAACAGGAACATGAATTTTGTTACCAATCAAGGGGACAATTTCCCCTAGTGGAGCTACCATGTAGGTTCCCACTGCAAAAGGAAGCTCTTAGCCCTCATATGACTGATGAACTGAGGGGGGGCTGAGATGTGGGGGCTCCCACACCAGAGGAGTAGATTAGGTGGGAGAGGAGGTAGTGTGTGAGAGGGTGGGACTGAGAAGGGTGAAGGGATGGGACTCTGATGGAGACATATCTTGAAGTAATACATATACCTTAAATAAAGATTATAGAATTTTTTAAAATTTTGTCAAATTGTAACACAAATTTTGGCCCATTTTTATGTTCTTTTAATAGTATAATTTTCTGAAGAAAGCAGTACTGTTTCCAGTCCATGTATTTTGCCATTTTGGCATAAAAACTAATTAATTTGAGACTTTTTAAAAACATGAAAACTGTATATATTCATGTGATATAGTTTGATCTTTTGAGAGTAATACACACACTTAATGTTTAAAATCATGAAAAATTACTTATTGTAAAAACTTTCAGAAATATTTTTGTCCAGCTGTTTTAAAGTGGTTAGTACATTGCAGTTGTCTAACCACCCTAAGAACAATAGCTGATCAGAGTTTCTTATCTGTGTCTAACTGGGCCTTAGTTCCCATTGACCAGGTGTTTTGTACATTCTCTTCCCCCTATTTGCCTTTCCTACTCTCACATATCACTTATGATATCAACATTATTTCTGTTTCTCATATGAGTGAGACAATGCAGTTTATTTTCTTTCTGAGCCTACTTTATTTTAAAATAATATCCAGTTCTGTTCATTTCTCAGAAAAAAATGAGCATTTTTGTAATTATATAGATTTCTGGCATGCATAAATAACACTGGTATTTACCTAGTCTTCAGTTTATATTTCTTGACTATTATGTATAAAGTTTTAGGGACACAAGAGTGGATGTGTTTCCATGACATATTTCTTTCATTTCTTTTTGGTGTACATTCAAATTACTTCTGAGTCATTTTATAAGTTTGCATGTAACTTTTTGGGGGAACTTCAGTAACTTTTTTACAATACTCTTATATCTGTATCTGTCTATCTATCTATCTATCTATCTATCTGTCTGTCTGTCTGTCTGTCTGTCTGTCTGTCTATCTATCTATCTATCTATCATCATGCATCTATCTATACACATCTCTATATAAACATAATATTTTTAGGGAACATTTATAAGTTTTGGGGACTTTTCCCTAGTTGTATCAAATTCTACTGATATTTTGATATATATTGATTATGTAGATCTCTTTGGATTATATGAATATTTTAACAATATTTATATTTCCAAGCCATAAACATGTGGGTGTTTTTTTGTCATTTTCAATTATATCATCAACATTTTTAAAAAATTAAATTTTTTGCTCATTTTCATTTTTAATATTAAATGTTGTCTTTTTGATTTTTAAAATTTATTTATTTTCTTCAGGCTACATCTCCATCATAGTGTCCTCTTTCCGCCCCTCCCAGTCCCGCCCTTCCATCCTCTGCCTTGATAGCCTTTTTCAACCTAATTTTCCTCAACGATTTTCTTTATAGACCTCATTCATCTCTTCATTTAAATTTACTCTGTCAAAATAGCATTTGATATTGCTTTTGAAAATGATAATTCTTTCTCTATTTCTATTTCAAATAACTGATTTTTCATAACCAGCACTTCCACTTGTTTACGTATTTGATATGTTGAGTCTTACAACTCTGCCAAATTCATTAGCCCTAACTGTATTTGTGGTTCACACAGTACTCACGAGTTTCCAGTCTTACTGTACTGGAGCAGATAGGAGTCTCCTCAGGTCCAACCACAGTGTAGATTATGAAATACGAGGTGTTGTAAACAGAAAACATTCTCTCTTATGAGTTTGACATTTGCTAGCCTTACCCAGAAGAAAGGGAGCAGGGAGCGCAGAAATAGAAGTCCCCCTAGAGGTCATACCCCCTATGGTATGGAGAGGTAGCTCTCCAATTTAAATGTACTAACTCTATTTGAATCTCTAAAATGTTCTTGTTGTTATTATAAATTATTATTTATTTATTTAATTAATTTTCCTTTTTGAGATAGGGTTTTTCTGTGTAGCCTTGATTGTCCTAGAACTAACTCTGTAGACAAGGCTGGCCTCAAACTCATAGATAACCACCTGCTTCTGCCTCCCAAGTGTTGGGATTAAGGGTGCTCCACCACAAAACACCTACTCATATTTATTGATCTCCTCACTTATTTAGACAGTTTGTATTTTTCAGAACCTAAGAATCATGTGTAAAAACTTATTTAAGAATGGACAATTTTCTTGATAGTTTCCAACTACTGAAGCTAAATCAAGATAAGATAAACAGATTAAACAGCCCAATAACCTCTAAGGAAATAGAAACAGTCATTAAAAATCTCCCAACCAAAAAAGCCCAAGGAGAGATGGCTTTAGCATGGAATTCTACCGGACCTTCAAAGTGGAGCTAACACCAATACTTTTAAACTCTTTCACCAAATAGAATCAGAAAGAACATTGTCAAACTCATTCTATGAGGCCCCAGTCACCCTGATTCCTAAACCACACAAAGACCCAACAAAGAAAGAGAACTTCAGATCAATCTCCCTCATGAACATATATGCAAAAATACTTAATAAAATACTAGCAAACCGAATTCAAGAACATGTCAAAAGTATCATACACCATGATCAAGTAGGCTTCATCCCAGGAATGCAGGGATGGTTCAACATACGAAATCTATCAATGTCATTCACCATATAAACAAGATGAAAGAAAAAAACCCACATGATAATCTCGCTAGATGCAGAAAAAGCATTTGACAAAATCCATCACCCCTTCATACTAAAAGGTCTGGAGAGAATGGGCATACAAGGACTGTACCTAGAAATAATAAAGTCAATATACAGCAGGCCAGTGGCCAACATCAAATTAAATGGAGAGAAACTTGAAGCATTTCCTCTAAACTCAGGGACAAGACAAGGATGTCCACTTTCACCATATCTCTTCAACATAGCACTTGCAGTTCTTGCTAGAGCAATAAGACAACAAAAGGAGATCAAGGGGATAAACATTGGTAACAAAGAAGTCAAATTATCCCTATTTACAGATGATATGAGAGTGTACATAAGCGACCCCAAAAATTCCACCAGAGAAGTCTTACATCTGATAAACACCTTCAGCAAAGTGGCTGGATACAAAATTAACTAAAACAAATCAGAAGCCCTTCTTTATACAACAAACAAATGGGCTGAGGAAGAAATAAGGGAAACAACCCCCTTCACAATAGCCACAAACAACATAAAATACCTGGGGGTAACTCTAACCAAGCAAGTAAAGGACCTATACACAAGAACTTCAAGCCCTTGAAGAAAGAAATGGAAGAGGCCTTTAGAAGATGGAAAGATCTCCCATGCTCATGGATAGGTAGGATCAACATAATAAAAATGGCCATCCTACCAAAAGCAATATATAGATTCAATGCAATTCCTATCAAAATACCAACACAATTTTTTATAGACTTGGAAAGAGCTATTCTCTATTTTATACGGAACAACAAAAAGCCAAGAATAGCTAAATCAATCCTGTACAATAAAAAAACATCTGGACGGATCACCATCCCAGATTTCAAGCTGTACTACAGAGCAATAGTAGTAAAAACAGCATGGTATTGGTATAGAAACAGACCAGTAGATCAATGGAATCTAATTGAAGATCCAGAAATAGACCCACACAGTTTTGGCCACCTAATTTTTGATAAAGAAGCCAAAACGGCACAATGGAAGAAGGACAGCATTTTCAACAAATGGTGCTGGTCCAACTTGATGTCCACTTGTAAAAGAATGAAATTAGACCCATACATATAACCTTGTAAAACTTAAGTCTAAGTAGATCAAAGACTTTAACATAAGGCCAGGCACACTAAATCAACTAGAACACAAAGTGAGAGGAACCCTCAAACTCATTGGCACAGGTGACAACTTCCTGAACAGAACACCAACAGCTCAGGACCTGAGATTAACAATCAATAAATGGGTCCTCGTCAAACTGAAAAGCTTCTATAAGGCAAAAGACACTGTCATTCGAACAAAATGGCAGCCTACAGACTGGGAGAAAATCTTCACCAACCCCACAGTTAACAGAGTTCTAACATCCAAAATCTACAAAAAACTCAAGAAATTAAATACCAAGAAACCAAATACTCCAATCAAAAAATGGGGGACAGAACTAAATAGAGAATTCACAAAGGAGGAATCCCTAATGCCTGAGAGACACTTGAAGAAATGCTCAACATCCTTAATCATCAGAGAAATGCAACTCAAGATGACTCTGAGATTACATCTCACACCTGTCAGAATGGCTAAGATCAAAAACTCAAATGACAGCACATGCAGGCGAGGGTGTGGAGAAAGGGGTACCCTACTCCATTGCTGGTGGGAGTGCAGGCTTGTGCAACCACTATGGAGGTCAGTCTGGCGATATCTTAGAAAACTTGGAATAGCTCTGCCTCAGGACCCAGCCATACCACTTCTGGGTATACACCCATATGCCTCTTCAGGGAATCATAAGGAAGTTTCCTCATCTATGTTTATAGCAGCCTTATTTGTAATAGCTAGAAACTGGAAACAACCCAGATGTACCTCAACCGAAGAATGGGTTAAAAACTGTGGTACATCTACACAATGGAATATTATTCAGCTATCAGGAATAATGAAATTATGCAATTTGCAGCCAAATGGATGGAACTAGAAAAGCTCATCCTGAGTGAGCTAACCCAGACTCAGAAGGATGCGTATGGCATCTATTCACTTATGGTAGGAATTTAGGTATATAGTAAAGGATATTGATACTACAACTAACTCATCAAAGGGAACATGGTCATAGACTTTTTATTTGTTATTTTTATTTATTCATTAAAATTTTAAAATATTTTTTCTATTTTTTATTCTTTTTTATCTGTTTATCTGCTTATTTGTTTGTTTGTTTTTTAGTTCTCTCTCCCGGGCAATGAGACACTTTTTACTGGTGGTATTGCCTCATAGACCTCCTATGAATGATGAGGCTCTTGCCCCTCAAAAGACCTCTCAACTGAGATGAGGAACTGTTATATAAGGACACCCCACACCACAGAAATGGGATGGAAGGGTTAGGAGGTAAAGAAAAAAAAAAGAAATGTGATGTTTCGGCCTTTTACTACTACTTGTCATAAACTGTTTAGGATAATTAAGAAATGCAAACTAATAGTTGTGGAAGCCGGTCATTTTGTTAGGTACTATGACAGCCTATTATAGTTGTTTTCTAAGTAATCAGAAATAAAGCTGCTAAGAGATAAGCAACATCTGCTTACCCTAACATAAGAGATAGATAGGGCCTCTTCAAAAACCTCAAGAGATCTGCAGAATATGGCATTCAAAGATGTTTTCGTAACTTTAGATTTTTTTATATCGAGACATATCAACTCCTGAGAGCACCCCCATTCTACCCCAAGTAGAAGATGAGCATTGAAGAATATCCAGTGGGAGATGATTGAATTAGTCGCAAGCCTATCTCTTGGTAGGAAAAGCCCCTTGCTCCAACTGTAGACAGAATGCTATCCAAAAAGGACAAAACCTGGAAGCAGGTAAGTCAATAACCTAGCTCTGCCAAGACAGGGTAGGCAAGTCCTTCCTAACCCCTGCTCTACAATCAATGTCTGTCAGAGAAATGGGGCCAAACGACTGAAGATCAATGCTGTAATGTATGGAGAGAAAATGGGAACTGTCCAGGCAGCCACTGGTATGTCATTTCTTAGTTTTGGAAGCTGCAGGTCCTGTACTTCCTACAAAATCAGATATATTTATCCCTCTGAGGTCCCTGAGGTGGTGGAAGAACAGATAGCTAGAGTCTCATAATTAAATTTTGAGTTGTTTAGGAGTCAAGAGTGTGTTGTAGATCTAAGAAGATGCTTTTAAATTTGTGTTGCAAGTTAGTATGAATGTTGAGTTAGTTATAGAACTTTAAACTCATGGAGATTGTTAGATAGTAGAATGTTAAAGTCAGGTACCAAATACATATGGACTGGAAATTGGTAATGTATCCTAAGCCATATAACCCTCATAACTGTGGCCTAGTTACCTCTGTTGTTTTGTATTGTATTTATTATTATAGGAGAAAGAGCCATTTTTGGACTCAAAGGGGAAACTGTAGGGGGAAATAAGATATACCTTAAACTTAAAAAAAAAGGGAAGAGGATGGGGGTTTTAGGGTGGAAGAGTGGGACTGGAGGGGGGAATAGGGAGGGGACTGCAATTGAGATGTAACTTGAAGAAATAAAAAATAAAGAAAAAAATTAACTATGAAACTCTAGCTATGGTGGGATAAAGATTAATGGCTGCTGCAACCAATTAAATCTAACATAAATACTGTTAAACAAATTATTTCTACAAATGATGCCCAAGTAATTTAATTAATTATTTTACATATGGTGTCCCATGTTGGGTGCCATATGAAAGTGCAAATTAATTAATTATTGTAGTTATTATTAAATATAAACTGTAAGATTAGGCTGGCAGAGTAGCCGGTAGCTTGGCAGAGGAACAGGTGGCCTGGCCCCTGTGCTTTAACAGGTTACCTAATTTATCCTGAGAAAGTGCCCAGGGACCAAGGGTGGCCTACACCACCTGTAACCTAAACTCTGTTAATTAATATAAGTTGTTATATTAGGTCAGTAGAATTGCCAGCAGCTTGGCGGGAGCTTCGCCTGGGCTTGAGGGGAGTCTGAGAGTCTGAAGTCCAAAGGCCCAGGACTGCTTGGACTGAGGGCCTATAAGCCGCTGGAGTCTTTTTCCCAATAATTAAATACACCAAGACTTTTTAATGTTTTAACGCTTAGCCCTTAGCTGGGCAGACTCTCTATTAGCTACTCTATGTTAACCCAGAACACCTAATCCCAAACCACCATGTACGTCCGATTGCCTTCCAGCATTCTGCAGACGTCTGTCTCCTTCTGTGACTCCCACCAGAAAGAGATAGAATCTCTGTGTGTGCCCAGGGTTCCTGTTATAGTCTCAGGAAGTACTGCCTTCCTATACTCTTTCTGCTCAGGTTATTGGCCATAAGCGACTTTTATTAACTAATGAAGAGGATGCCTCAGAAAGGGCAGTAACCAGATCTCAGCATTGAATTCAACCATTCAGAAGCAATGATATTAGATCTTTCTGCAAAAGAAGCTGTTAGACCTCATGTGACAAATGAAATGAGGGGGGCTGATACACGGAGACATCCCATACCAGAGGGATGGAATGGGTGGGGAGGGGGTAGAACATAAGTGGGAGGGGCTGGGAGGGGGTGGAGGGAGGAGGTTGCAATGGAGACATAATGAAGTAATAAATAACGTGTAAAAAAAATAAAGGTATGTCTGCTTTATCCCCTCACCAAAAAAAAAAAACAAAAAAAGAATTTAGGTGTGAAGAGGAAAAGGATTCCTTTCTCCTGGAGTTTTTACAGTGCTACTTTTCATAAGAAACTGAATTGGTTCCTGGTCTTAATTACTTTTCTATTGGTGTGATAAAACATCAAGGCTAAGGCAATTATAGAAGAAAGAATGTATTCGGGATTTACACTTTCAGAGAGGAAGAGTCCATGGATGATGAAGCATAGGCACTAGTTAGCAACAGGTTTCTGGAGCAGCAGTGGGGAGGCCTTACATGTAGAACATCAAGCAAGAGGTAGACAGCTAACTCTAATTGGCAGGAGTAATTGAAATTGAATTAGATAATTTTCTCTTTCTTCCCTCCAGCTCTTCCTAGGAATTGTGTTTAAATTCTTTCATGTATTCCCCTGCTTTTCTTTTGCACACACAGACACACACACACACACAAAGAAAACATATAGATATAACTTGCTAAGCCCATTTTTGGGGGTTTGTTTCTATATGGCTTCAGAGCTGACCCTTTTGCATTGGATAACCAATAAGGGAGCTTGATCCTGGGAAAGGCTAATTCTCCTCCTAGAAGTCATTATTTGCCTATAGTATAGGGTTAGGACCCCATGAAACTAACTCAATTTCATATTAATATTTTCTTTTTTTAATACTTTATTTTTTTATTTCTTCAAGTTACATCTCAGTCACAATCCCTTCCCTATTCCCCCTTCCTGTCCCACCCTTCCACCCTCTTCCCCCCCCAAGCTTCCCCTTTCAGTCCAACGAATGGTTCCTTCTCTTATAACAGTAAATACTATGCAAAACAACAGAAATAAATATGCCACATTTATGAGAGTTAAATGGCCCAGTATACATTCCCAATGTCTAGTTCATACGTATTTGGCCCCTGAGGGTTATATGGCTTAGCGTACATTCCCAATGTCCAGTCCATATGCATTTGGTACCTGACTTTAACATTCTACCATCTAACCATCTCCATGAGTTTAAAGTTCTATAACTGACTCAGCTTTCATACTAAGTTGCATCACTATTAAAAACATCTTCTTAGATCTAGAATGCCCTCTTGATTCCTAAACAACTCAAAATTTAGCTATGAGACTCTAGCTATCTATTCTTCAACCACCTCAGAGACCTGAGAGGGATAAATATATCTGATTATATAGGAAGTGCAGGGCCTGAAGCTTCCAAAACTAAGAAATGACATAACAGTGACTGCCTGGACAGTTCCCATTTTCTCTCCATACATTCCAGCATCAGTCTTCAACCTTTTGGTCCTGCTTCTCTGACAGACATTGATTGTAGAGCAGGGATTATGAAGAACTAACCTACCCTGTCTTGGCAGAGCTAGGCTGTCGACTTCCCTGCTACCAAGTTTTGTCCTTTTTGGACAGCAGTCTGTCTGCAGTTGAAGCAAGGAGTTTTTTCATGCCAAGAGATAGGCTTGCCACTAATTCAACCATCTCACACTGGAGATTCTTCGATGGTTATCTTCTGCTTGGAGTAGAATAGGGGTGCTGTCAGGAGCTGATACATCTCAATATAAAAAAAAATCTTAATTTAAGACAACATCTTTGAATGTCATGTTCTGCAGATCTCTTGGGGTTTTTGCAGATGCCCTATCTATCTCTTGTATTTAGATAAGCAAATGTTGCTTGTCTCTTAACAACTTGATTTCTGAGTAGCTTAGAGAATATTTGTGATAGACTGTCATAGTAGCTAACAAAGTGACATGTTTGCATGACTGGGAGTTTGTCTTACTTAACTATCCTAAACAGTTTAAGACGGTTGGTATCAAGAGGCCAGAGCTTCACATTTCATTTTTAAATATCTCTAGGTACAATACCATTAGGAAGCGTTACCTTTAAATTTGTATCAATATACAAAGATCTATTCAAATGTGGCTAAATATACTCTTAATTTTGTATCAATATATAAAGATCAATGCCTATGTAGCCCAATACAATCTTAATATTACGTCAATATATCAGGGTCAATACCATTGTGGCCAAAATTAATCTTAATTTTGTATCAATATACAAAGATCAATACCGATGTAGTCCAATACAATCTTAATTTTGCACAATAAACAATGGTCAATACCACTTTAGCCAAATATAGTACTAATTTTGTATCAATATACAAAGGTATAAGGGCATATTCAATAATCTGTCCCTTCTTCTTGGTCCTTCCTATACTATGTCTATGTCTCATTTTCCTCAAGTCTGTGCACTCCTACATAGGAGAGAAAGAAGGATACAGAAAAGGAAAAGAAGGAAGTCCTTGGGTCTAACCTCCAAAACCCATTTAACAAGACCATTTAACAGCTTGTAATCTCTTCCCCTAAATAACAGAGTTTTCAGTTATTCTTTGCCACACCCGTCTCGCCGGCAGTGCAGGCTACGACCGCTGTGTGACAAACATGCGAGTTGTACGGCTGGGAGGGTCTTCTGGGGTTTTCCAGGCCCTAAAGAATGACCCCTTAGCCAGAGAGGGTGTTGGACAGAAGCCTGGATATTTGTGTGGATGAATCATCAGGTCTCCTGGGGGGCTGAAAGGATTGGGGATGTTCTGGGGACTTGGTTTCACTTTTGGATGCTTACTCTATCTCATAGCTTATACAAGATTTCCAAGAAGTGCAGTACTTGAAAAAGGAACTTAAAATATGCTGTCTACCCCTGAACAGATGGCAACAGCCCCACAGGAAGAAAGACTAGATGTTCCAGGAAACCCAAGCATTACCGAGAAGATTCAGATCGTTGAGTTAGAACTTTAAGACTTGATTAGAAATCTAACTATGAATAATTCAGATGCAGATAATAGTCCTTTGCAACAGTTTGTACAAATAATGCAGAACAATTCTAATATGCTAGTCCATGAAGCTCTTAATCTTCTACAGGAAAAAGAGTTAGGATTTCAGCCAAGATACAAAAGAAAACGGAGAACATTAACAAATAAATTCTATGTACCTGGTGTTCCTATGAAAATGCTAGATGATGGTAAAAGAATAGCTTAGGTTTCATGAAAAGACTTAGGAGATATTGTTAAAGCTATCAAAAAACATTCCAATACTCGCTAGTGTAAAGGGGAAACAAGTAAGTGTTCATAGTTATGAAAAACAATTGAGGAAGTAGAAAGAGATTTAGAAAAAAGGCACTGAAATACTGGTCTGTTCCAAAATAAGACACAACGGTTAGGAACTGTCTGGTCTGTTGACCACAGTCTATCGGGCACCAAGAAGCTCAATGTTCCTTCCGTGTTCACAGATGTTATCATTTTTAGTAAGCACAAGATCAGCAGATATTTCTTAGCAACAAATGTTTATGCTTTTGGCTATGTACCTATGATCACACTTCCTGATTTGACTGTATAAGTTCATGCATGATTCAAGTAAACTTTGCAGCAGCATTGAAACCTCCTGGTGTTGTGTTGTCTGTCGCGCCGAATCCGCTCCCTACCTGAAAACTTCTTGAAACCTGGTTCGGTTGCTACGACCCCTCACTAGGTGGTCGGTAGCAGGTGGTGCCCGAACAGGGACCTGAAGACAGGTGAGCTTTTCTCTATTTCAGGGATGGATAGGCTCCTGCTAAGGGTGCTGCAGACCCGCTGGAATAAGTGCCGGTTAAGAGCAGGGAATCATTTGCATCATGGACCTGACGAGCTCAAAGGGGAAACGCATGTTTCTCTCAATATTAAGGCATATGCTGGCAGAGCGAGGTCTGCGAGTCTCTGAAGAGGCCGCAGGCGAATTCTATGATTATATGATGAAGGCTGCACCATGGTTTCCGCAGGAGGGGACACTCTCGCTAGTAGATTGGAAAAGATTGGGGAAAGATTTAAAGAAATATGCCTCTCTACATTCAGATGAGCCAGTGCCTAGACAAATGTTTCCTATGTGGTTACAAATCCGAGATGCTCTTACTGATAAAACAGATTTGGAATTGTTAGCAGAAGAGGTTAGCTCTATTAATGAACAAGAAAGCTGCCCTTTAGATGTGGGGAAAGCAAAATATGGCTCTGTACCCATGGAAGAGAAAAATGTGACATGTGCAGAGGTAGAGGATGATTGGGATGATTTGGAAGAAGCGGTAAGGAGATATGAAGAGCAGATGTATCCTGAAGATCGGGATCATCATCAAGGAATAGGAATAGCTATGGCTTCTATGCCTAGGAGAAGTAGGGATCCTCCCCCTATTCCAAAGCCAAGGAGGAAGTTACTTCCCCCTATTGGGTTTCAGGCAGCGGTCCAGGAGGCTCGTCGTACTGGAGACCTGGCATTCACGTTTCCTGTGATAGTCTCTGAGTTTGATGATGGTGAGCCAGAATGGGAACCATTATCATTAAAAACCCTAAAAGAATTACAAGCTGCTGTTAAGTCATCTGGGGCTTCTGCTCCTTTTACTTTGCAGTTAGTTGACCTTGTGGCTAGTCAGTGGTTAACTCCTAGTGATTGGCATCAAACTGCACGTTCAGTGTTGAGTCCTGGGGACTATGTAATTTGGTGCACTGAATATGATGAAAAATGTAAAGAGTCTTTAAAAAAGAATTTATTAGGGACTACTAAAAAGGGAAAAGGACCCTCAATGGACATGTTGTTGGGCACTGGTGAATATTTGGATCAGACTAATCAAATTCGTATCCCCAAAATTATTCTTAAGGAAATTACAACCAATGCTGTTTTAGCATGGAGAGCCATTCCCCCTCCTGGGACTTCGGGTACTGTCTTATCTGGCATTCAGCAACAGCTGAAAGAGCCTTATCCAACATTCATTTCAAGATTGGAAGAAGCTATAAATAGAATGTTGCCTCAAAGTGAAGGCACTACCTTATTGATTAAACAATTGGCTTGGGAAAATGCTAATTCATTTTGTAAGGACCTTATTCGACCTATTCGAAAGTCCGGGTCCTTGCAGGATTATATTAAAGCTTGTGCTGATGCATCGCCTGCCGTGATACAAGGGATGGCATATGCCGCCGCAATGCATGGACAACCTGTCTCCAAATTCATTAAATCAACTTATGGAGGCAGGAATGATAAGGGATTGACATGTTTTGCTTGCGGAAAAACTGGACATATGAGAAATGCTTGCCCTAATAAGGGACAAAATAAGAATCCAAAGGAAAAGAATGCCACCCCTGGGATGTGTCCCAGGTTTAATAAAGGTAGACACTGGAAAAATGAGTGTAAGTCTAAATTCCACAAGGATGGAACACCTCTCGTTGAAGGGGAACAAAAAAACTAGAACAGGGGCGGCCTCTTAGCCCCGCTCCAAGAGAGGAGAATAATCAATTATCACAGAGTATTCTGAATCCTGAAGCTCCTGCCTTTACTATTCATAATTTACCACGTGCCACTCCAGGAAGTGCTGGACTAGACCTAGCAGCCAGTCAAGATTATATTATTTCTTTTATGGATGGAATTGTCCTGGTAGAAACTAAAGTAAAAGGACAATTACCACAAAATATTGTGGGGTTGATTTTGGGACGAAGTTCCAATACAAATCTTGGACTGGAGGTTATTCCAGGGGTCGTGGATTCAGATACTAAAAAAACCATTAAGATTATGGTTCATGCCTTAAAAGACACTGTTATTATAAGACAACAGCAAAGGATCACTCAGTTGCTTTTGCTACCATATCTTAATCTCCCTAACCCTGTGATAACACAGGAAAGAAAGGGGCAATTTGGGTCCACTAATGTAATAGCGTGGACCCAGGAAATAACTGAAGAAAGGCCTTTTTTGGTTATATACCTCCAAGGAAAACCCATAAGAGGGCTGCTAGATACAGGAACTGATAAAACCTGTATAGCAGGTAAAGATTGGCCCTCAGCCTGGCCAGTCACAAAAACAGAATCCACCCTAGTAGGACTGGGAATGGCGGCAAATGTAGCCAAAAGCTCAGGTATGATTCCTTGGAGGTATGAACAAACCACAGGGCATGTTCAGCCGTATGTTATACCATTTCTACCATTCTCCTTATGGGGAAGAGATTTAATGCATCATTTGCATGTAAATTTAACCACTTCGTCTAGAGATGATCCACATTTTACATAGGGGCCATTGACAGTAAATTATATGCTGAAAAAATTCCTTGGAAAACACCTGAGCCTGTATGGCTGAATCAATGGCCCCTAACAGAGGAGAAAATACAGGCTATTCAAGAAATAGTAAAGGAACAATTGACGAAGGGACATTTGGAAGAAAGTAGTAGTCCCTGGAATACTCCTATATTCGTCATTAAGAAAAAATCAGGAAAATGGAGACTTTTACAGGATCTAAGGGCTGGTAATGCTACCATGGAAGATTTGGAGGCATTACAGCCAGGACTTCCCACCCCAGTGACTATACCTAAAGGATTTCATATTATAGTAATAGACTTACAAGCTTGCTTCTTCACTATTAGACTTCATCCTGATGATTGTAAGTGTTTTGCATTCTCTATACCTGTTATTAATCATAAACAGCCTTGTAAGAGATATGAGTGGAAAGTTTTGCCACGAGGAATGAAAAATAATCCTACTTTATGTCAGAAATTTGTGGACATGGCAATTAGTCCAATTAGAGAACAGTTTCCAGAAGCTTATATTATTCATTATATGGATGATATTTTAATTGGACATAAACAAAGGAAAATAGCTCAAGAGATTCTTAAGGCTCTAACTCAAAGTCTAACTCAATATGGATTACAAATAGCTCCAGATAAAATTCAAGAAAATAGGCCTATTTCGTATTTGGGACATATGATTCATGACAATTACCTCATATCCCAACATGCCCAAATAAGGCAGGATAATCTAACAACTCTACATGATTTTCAGAAACTATTAGGAAATATTAATTGGATTAGACCGTACCTAAAACTAACTACTGGTGAATTGAGCCCTCTATTTAATCTATTACATGGTGATCCGCATCCTAAATCTAAGAGAATTTTGACTCCTGAAGCTATCCAAACACTCCAATTAGTAGAAAGTAGATTGAATCAAGCTCGTCTGCAACAAATTGATTACCATAAACCCTGGGCTTTATTGATTTTAAAAACAATTTATACCCCAACAGGATGTTTATGGCAGGAGGGATTATTAGAATGGGTACATTTGCCCCATACTCAGACAAAAAATTTAATGTCCTATGCTGGACTGATAGCTCAATTAATAATTAAAGGAAGATCAAGATCTCGGGAAATATTTGAAAAAGATATGCAACAAATTATTATCCCGTATTCCAGAAAGCAGTTTGAGTTGTTATTACAAGAAGATGAAGACTGGGGATTAGCTTTAATAGGATATGGAGGAGAAATAAAATATCATTTGCCTAGACATCCTCTTATAGAATTCATAAAGGAAACAAAACTAATTTTTCCTGAAAAATGTGCCTCAGCACCCTTGCTAGAAGGCGTCACAATTTTCTCTGTTCCGTGTAACTCTAGAATTTATAAGACCACTAACTCTATGGTGCTCCTCCTGTCTCTGCTGGAGTTAAAGGCATGGGTTAACGCCACATTTTTCATGTATTTTACCTTAGCTCTAAGTTTTTTCGACTCTTGGAGGTTTATAAAACCAGGTTGAATGGCTGTAACCTTTATTTTATTTACAGTGTTTTAACATTGTTAACTGCTTTTTTTTAATTAATAAATTTACTTGTTTGTTGCTTCAGGTTAAATCCCTATCATATTGTCCTCTTTTTCTGCTTCCCAGCCCCACCCTCCCATCCTCTACCCCCTAACCCTTCCGTCTTGTTCCTCTGGGGTGGAATGTCCCTGCATAACAGTCCCTCACCACAGCTCAGGAATCATATGAGGGCCAAGAGCCTCTTCATACACCCGGGGCCTATGAGGCAGTACCGCCAGTGAAAGTTGTCTCCTTGCTACGGGGGGAAAACTAAAATAATACCAACAAACGCACAATCCCACAAAAACAAAGAACAACAACAAAAAAAGAGAGGAAAAAGAAAAAGGAAAAAGAAAAAAGTCTATGTCCATGTTCCTTTTCATGTTAATATTTTCATTATTCTTATCTTGGATATGCACCCAATTCTAGGAGTGATAATTTAAAATACTAATTAATATTCTAGTGTTTCGAATATTTGCCTCCTTCTCTACACTGTTCCTTGAGTCATAGATGTAAGAAATGTGATGTAGATGTACCTTTCTTTGCTGGGCTCCGCACAATCCATTGATTTCTGCTTTGTGTCTAGTTGTGATTTTCTGTGATGGTCTCAATTAACTTAGAAAGAGGCTTCTTGAAGAGGGGTGGTAACTACACTTATCTGTAGATATGAGGGTAGGACTTTAGAATTCAGCAAAGAGTATAGCAAAGAGGAGTAGTGGATTATTTTGTAATGTAAACAGATGGTCATAGAACAGATTATGTGGAGTGAAGTGACACAGACCCAGAAAGACTAACACTTTGTGGCTCTCTAATCTTTGGTTCCTTGCTTCAAAAGGCTCAGATATGATTACATGACATGGAGTAACTTAGAAACAAGAAAAGCACAAAAGACCACAGGTGGGGATGATACTGACTGGGCTGGGAGGTTGAGATTGAAAGGGGGGGTAGCAAGATACTAGTGATATGGAATGGGAATTAAAAATAGGGAGGGGGAGAAATAAGAGGTCAATATAGACTGAGAAGGATGGATGAGGGACATTTAATATCATATCATTTAAAATCCCAAAATAATATTATTTTATTCTTACCTATGATATACACAATATATATATGGATTTTCCTGAAATTTCAAAGCTCAACCTTTGCGATATACTTGTAAAGCCACACCTTCTGATCCACCTCAAACACAAACATTTGGAAGCAAAGTATTAAAATCTTATTCAAGCTACCATGTTCTTCAATAAACTGTATTGAATTGTAGTATTTCCTTGGAAAAAGAGGATCAGATGGTCCTCCAAAAAATGACAAAGGAATAGAAAAAAACTTGAATTCAGGAGGAGTGAAGAGTGAGCTGACGTTGGTAAACTAAACTTGTTCACTGAGAAGTGATGATCATTCCTACTGCCTGCTGAGTTTTGTGGTATTCCGTTGCTCAGAAACACATGAGTAACACAGGTTAAATATCCTTTCAAGGAAAGGATTGTCACTAGTATTTGTGGGTTTGCATTTTCTTTTTTTAATTTTTGAGTATATAAATATGTATGTGAATTTGATAACTTGGCCTTAGGGATGAAATCTAAATGCAAAAAGTCACTATGGTCATCATGGTTAACTAGATTGACAGTAGTTTTATAAAATAATTTTATGCATCATCATTTTTACAGTGATCTATTATATAAGAATAGATGTGATATTTTAAATGTAACATGATGTTGACACAGCAACACTTTGAGAATTTAGAGCACTACTGATTTTATTTCTCTGTTCAGAGACATTACACTCAATACTCATGTCCATGTGCAGCTGAAAAATGTTGTGGAAGAAAGAAATTGTACTTTTATGTTATGATTGAGACTCACAAGTTGTGTCAATGCAGCTTTTATGACCTAGACCAGGTTTAGGTTACATGTATAACTGCAGAAAAGTCAGGAAGAAAAAAAAATATGATTTTTTTCAAGCGTCTAAAGTGTTTCATATTTTCTGCATTCTAAATCTTTGATGCATTCTTACTCAGAGGGACCAATTAAGTATAGACAGGGGAATCATAACTTTCCAAATTAGAGGACAGTAATGCTGTTTTTCCTTTATTGATTATGTACATGATAATATTATTTCATTTCAGAAATAAAATAACCATTTATGAGAATGTTTCCATTTTTGTGTGCATTCCTTTCTTTTTCTCAACACTTATAGATTCCTCATATACTCACTGTACGTGTAAAGTAGAATATAAGGCCCTAGTAGAAAAATCACAATAGTACATATGTGCACTATTTGGTTTACTTTAATTAATTCAGTCCGTAGAAAGATTTCTTTGCATGAGTAAAGGTAAGGAAATTCTGGCTTTAACCCAGTCTCAGAAAGACGCACATGGCATATATTCACTTACAATTGGATTTTAGCCATATAGTACAGGATAACTATCCTACAACTAGCACACCAAAACGAATAGGAACATAGATTTGTTACCTGTTAGTGGGACACTTTGTTCTAGGGTGCTGCCATGTGGGCCACAAGTGCATGAGGAAGCTCAAAGCCCTCATATGACTGCTGAACTGGGGGGGGGGGATTGATATGTAGGGATACCCCACTCTGGAGGAGTAGGAGGGTGAGAGGGCGGGACTGGAGGGGTAGAAAGAGAACACTGTGATGGAGATGTAACTTAAAGTAATAAATAAACATTGAAAAAATAAACTATAGAATTGTGTATATCTATTATATTAGAATGATTTAAAACAGTTAAAATTGCAAGCATTTCTTACCTTTAATACACTTATAGATTGTACTCAGCTCCGTAGTTCTTGCTGGTAGAGGAATTTTAATCCAACAACATGGCTGTTCTGGCAAGCGATCACATCTAAAGCCCTTCTAGGTCAATGTGATCTGGATGGAATGAAGACATGCCTTTAGTACACACATTTAATCCCAACATTGAAGGAAAAGTTAGTTTATTGAAGAAAGCAGTCATGTTTGAAAGTGATGTCTAGCTGAGGGACAAACACAATGAAGAATCAGAGAAAGGTTTGACATAATGAATCAGATATAGGATACATCCAGCTCTCACAAAAATAGGACCCGAAGGAAGGGCAACTTAAGGTGAGCACAGGGAGACAGAGGGAATATTTTTACCAAGAGTTTCTTACCAGGACAGTTTTACAGAGACAGGTTACAGAGAGAACAAGCTAGACACAGGTGAAGACAGAACAAGACAGAGAATGAGAAGGAGACAGAAGATTAAAATATATTGCCAGAATTATTTTGACATCAGGCAGAACAATTCAGTCAGAAGCCAGTTGAAGTCAGCTTGAATCAATCAGCTTGTAGAAGAGTTTAGGGCAGAACAGCTGAGTGGAACGAACCAGTGAGAGTTCAGAATGAGCTAGAAAATTTTGGGAATGGCTCTTTTCTCATCCCCTCATGTAAGGAAATAAAAATAATTGTCTATAATTACTCTCAGAGATTAGAAAAAATATTCAGACATCTGAAACATTCACTTGTCTAGATTATCTGATAAATCTTCCTTATTAAATAAATTTAAAAAAATCTGATTCTCCAGATGGTTTGAAGAAACACTGCTCCTTTATTGTTAAAAACAAAATCCCAGTCATTTCATTTTATCAATGAAGACTAAGGAGGCAGATGCTCAAGTGACACCCTGCTATCTCAGCCAGGCAGAGAAAGCACCCACTGATCTTCTTATTCAGCTGAAAACCCTTGGGGAAAAAGTCCAGAGCTACAAATCTTCTCCATTTCCTTCTCCTTCTCCTCCTCCTCCTCCTCCTCCTCCTCCTCCTCCTCCTCCTCCTCCTCTTCCTCTTCCTCCTTTTCCAGGTTGTCTCAAATACTCTTCAGCTCAATTTGTCTCCTTTCTGTTAATGTTTTTCAGATGGGTTCTTCCTTTAACAATTGACCCAGAGTTAACTGTTCTTAAAAGCATAAAGAATACTTCCTAACATATTTCATCTTAAGAAAGAAACTCACCTTCAAAATGTATTCATTGAATTTGGATGTTGTGTGTCTTTATTACTTTTTTATACTTCAGAGATTTTTGTTTCAATTACATCAAACTTGATCTTAACAAGGCCCACATATTCAGAACAGAGATAACCATCTTCAGTCTCTAAAAAGTCATTATTTATAAAATTATTATGTTCAGTTGTGGCTTCCCAAAATTCTCAGAATTGTGCCTTATTTGGAGAGATGGCTTATAGGGATATGATTATGACTAATAGAACTCATAGTTCAGTATACTTTGAACAGCACACTGAGATACATTCTGTGTATACACACAGAGTGTAGCCTGGGGTGGGGCAGTGGAGGAGAGAAAGATACCTTGAATAAACCTAGGAGAGTATCCTCAGGAATGGAAAAAGAAAAAAATCTAACTAAAGCATGGATCTAAGACTTCTAGTCCCCAGAGTTTTGAAATAATATATAGCTGTTAACTAATCCACCCAAATGATAGTGCATTATAAAGATGGTCAGAGCAAAATTTTATAGTTGTATGAAATAAACAAAATAAATCAAGTTCATATTCAGACTAAGAAATACTCAGGACCGGAAGTTAAAGGTTTTGTCAATGAAAGATTCATTTTAGGTGAGTCCATAGTAACAGCTGAGTAGGTGTGCTATAAACTATGCAAAATAGCATTTACTACTCTCTGAATCTATATTTATGGTGAGCACTGTGGGACAAAAAAAATAAAATGAAATAATATAGAATTGGCTCTAAACCCTGCTTAGTTCAAGATAAATCTATTGACTTTCAAGCAGAGCAAGTAATTTCCCAGACGACTTATCTTTTTCATCAAACATGAAATTGACTCTTCTATAATATTTAACTGAGGAGAGGACAGATACAACTTTTTCATGAGAGTAGTCTGAAGTTAGAGTCTGGACACGTCAAGTTAAAGAATGAACTATTTATTGCATGGTGACCAAACAGAGAAAATGCCCTCTATTTATAGGGTTAGAGGCAGTAGTCTGGAGAAAGGTGTATGTTGTGAATTTGTGTAACTGTGGTCAAACTGTGGTGACATAGCATTAAATTACCTTGAAATATTAAAAATAGCAGGCATGGAGATGATTGAGTGGCCCAAAATAAAAGAGAACAAAATAAGTGAAAATGTTTTTGTTTTGTTGTTGTTGTTGAATGATACTTGAATTTAATTTTGCAATAAATGAAAATTTGATATATTTAAGAGACTATACCTTTTCCTAAGAAAAGCAATGATTAGTTAATTTTTACCTTTTAGAAGGAACAGATTAGTTTTGTCTTACATTCACTGAAGTGGAAAATTACCATGTGGCTATAAAAAGAAAGAAAAACAGTACTATGAAATGTAATAAAAAGAAAAGTAATTAATTGCTTCAATTTCCTTTGCTTTTCAGATAATACAGTTCATAAGAAAACAAAAGAATTAACACTGTGGAAAATAATCTACAGAGTAAAGTCAGAAGGATTTATTTCTTCGATAGTGATGCTTCAAGTTATGTGATTTGAAGCTAGGAAGGGCCTCAACTGATACAGTGCTACATTAGGACTTTACTTACTTTATGTAAATTACCATCAGTATTATTAATTGGAAATGCTTTTAGAGTACTTCTAACTATACACTCATAGCTAATACTGAATAATTGCTTAGAAGGCTGACGCCACTATTTGATAAGGTACATATGATCTTCTCCTGCTTCTTGCTACACATATACACAGCAGCATCTTGGTTAAATTTATTTTATTAACCTAAACATATTTCTTGTTTTTTTTCCCTCACTTTTATTGTAGGTAGTTCATGACCAAATACAGGCCCACAGGTTGGTGTGTTCTTTCTTTCTTTCTTTCTTTCTTTCTTTCTTTCTTTCTTTCTTTTTACTTTTTATTTATTACTTCAACTTACATCTCCATCACAGTTCCCTGCCTCCACCCTTCCTGGGCCAACCCTCTCACTCTCCCAACCTTTCTCTCTTCTCCCACCTATCCTACTTCTCTGATTTGGGGTGCTCTACATATCAGCACCCTTCAGTTCAGCAGCCATATGAGGGCTAAGAGCTTCCTCTTGCACTGAGGGCCTACATGACAGCTCCACTAGGGCAAAGTGTCCCACTAACAAGTAACAAAGTCTATGCTCCTCCTGGTCCTTTCAGTTTGTTGGCTGTAGGATAGTTATCCTACACTATATGCCTAAAATCCAGTTATAAGTGAATATATGCCATGTGCATCTTTCTAGGTCAGGATTAGCTCACTCAGGATGGGTTTTTCTAGTTCCATCCATTTGGCAGCAAATTACATTATTTTCTTGTTTCTGATGGCTGAGTAGTGTTCCATTGTGTAATGCACCACATCTTTTTTATCCCTTAATTGGTTGAGGGACATCTGGGTTGTTTTAAGATTCTAGCTATTACAAATAAAGCTGCTATGAACATAGTTGAGGAAATGTTCTTGTGGATTAGTGGGGAATCATTTGGATGTATACCTAGCAGTGGTATGGCTGATTCTTGATATAGAGTTATTCCAAGTTTTCTAAGATATTGCCAGACTTATTTACATAGTGGTTATACAAGATTGCACTCCCACTAGCAATGGTGGAGTATTCCCCTTTCTCCACAACCTCGACAGCATATGCTGTCATTTGAGTTTTGATCTTAGCCATTCTGACAGGTGTGAGATGGAATCTCATAGTCGTTTTGAGTTGCATTTCCCTGATAACTAAAGATGCTGAGATTTCTACAAGTGTCTCTCGGTCATTACAGATTCCTTTTATGAATTCTTGGTTTAGCTCTGAATCCCAATTTTTGATTGGATTATTTGGTTTCTTGGTGTTTAGTTTCTTGAGTTCTTTGTAAATTTTGGATATTTGCCTTCTGTCAGATGTGCGGTTGGTGAAGATCTTTTCCCAATCTGTAGCCTGTTGTTTTGTTCTTATGACAATGTCCTTTGCCTTGCAGAAGATTTACAGTTTCATAATGTCCCATTTATTGATTGTTGGTCTTAGAGACTGAGTTATTGGTGTTCTATTCAAAAGTTATCACCTGTGCCAATGAGTTCGAGGCTTTTCCCCACTTTCTCTTCTATTAGATTTAGTGTCTGGATTTATGTTTATGTCTTTGATCCACTTGGACTTCTGTTTTGTGCAAGGTGATAAATATGGATCTATTTACATTTTTCTGCCTGTTGACATTCAGTTAAACCAGCACCATTTGTTGAAAATCCTTTCTTTTTTCCAGTGTACAGTTTTTACTTCTTTGTCAAAAATTAAGTGAATATAGATGTGCGGGTTTATTTCTGGGTCTTCAATTCGGCTTCATTGACCCATTGGTCTGTTTCTATGCCCATATCATGTACTATAGATTAAAGTCAGAGATGGTGATACCTCCAGATTAATTTTTATTGGACAGGATTGATTTAGCTATTCTGGGTCATTAGAACAAAATGGCAGCCTACAGATTTGGAAAAGATCTTCAGCAACCCCCACATCTGATATAGGGCTAATATCCAAAATTTACAAAGAACTTAAGAAATCGAACAGGAAGAAACCAAATAATCCAATAAAAATGGGGTTCAGAGCTCAACCAAGAATTCATAAAAGGAATCTCTAAAGGCTGAGACACTTGAAGAAATGCTCAGCCTCTTTAGTCATCAGAAAAATGCATCTCAAAATGACTGAGATTCTATCTCACACCTGTCAAAATGTCTAAGATAAAAAACTCAAATAATAGCACATGCTGGTGAGGTTTTGGTGAAAAGGGAACACTCCTCCATTGCTGGTGGGAGTACACACTTGTTCAACCATTTTGGAAATCAGTCTGGCCTTATCTCAGACAACTGGGAATGGTTCTACCTCAAGACCCAGACATATCACTCCTGGGCATACATCCTTAAGATTCCACCAAACTGCAAGGACATCAGCTCAGTCATGTTCATAGCAGCTTTAGTTGTAATAGCTAGAAGCTGTAAATAATCCGGATACCCTTCAACTGAAGAATGGACAAACAAAACAAACTGTGGTACATTTACACAATGGAATATTACTCAGCTATCAAAAAACAAGGAAATCATGCTATTTGGAAACAAATGGCTGCAACTAGAAAAATTCATCGTGAGTGAGCTAACGGAGACCCAGAAAGATACACATGGTATGTACTAACTTATAACTGAATTATAGACATATAGTTCAGGATAATGATCCTACAACTCACACAGACCTAACGGACCAGGAACCTAGTATAACTATCCTATGAGTAATGCCAGAATAAAGCAAAGGCTGAGACACACAGTCAAATATTAGATGGAGCTCTCAGCGCCCCGTATAAGAGGAGGAGGAAGAACAGAGAGATCCAGAGGGGTCAAGATTAACACATGAAGATCAACAGAATCAAGCAATCTAGGCCCCCTTAAGGCTTACAGAGACTGAAATGCTATTTAAAAAGAAGAAGAGGAAGAAGAAAGCTTAGACTAGATCTAGTTGTCCCCTGTAGAAATATAGATGATAGGCTACTCTGTCATCACACAGATCCCTTAGCGAATGAGGGCTGGTGTCAGTCTCAGTGAGGGACTTTGTTACCTTTTAGTGGGACACTTTACCTTAACTGAGCGGTCATGTTGGGCCCCAGAGCAAGAGGAAGCTCTTAGCCATCATGTGACTGATGAACTGAGGGAGGCTGATATATGGGAGTCTCCCAAAGTGGAGGAAAAAGACAGATGAGTGGGGGAGTAGAGAGTAGGAGGGTGAGATCAGGAGGGAAGTAAGGAGGAGGCTGTGATCAAGATGTAACATGAGTTAATAAATAAATATTAAAAATATTATAAAAAATAAAGGAGTCATGCCTTTATGATGCACACACACAGAATCAAGGATAATCTTGAAGTCCTAATTTTTTTTCACCTTAATCATTTCATGTCTCTTCTTTATATAGAAGACATACTCAAAGGTTCAGGACTGAGTACATGAATATTTATGGGAGACTATTATTCTGCTTTTTACATACAGCAAATGGAAATACATAAATAAAGATGGACAATGATTGTGTCGTAAATGGTACTTGTATGATATATACTTATGGAATAAATCAATAGCAGTAAAAAGAATGTAAGTTTTTTGAGGGTCAGATATTTTAAAGCATTACTTTAGTTTTTATACAATACAATTTCCATTCTATAACTTTATATAATAAAGACATATATAAATATTCATATTTAATTATTTATTAATTATAGTATCTGTCAGTTTACATCATATATTAGCAGTATTAATTATCATTTACTAAATCTGGTTAATTATAACATTGTATTCAAATTATGTGCCATCTTTAATGCTTACCAAACAAGGTGTAGACATATGTTCATAACTACCTATTCATTTTTCAGAATGTATGAATGAGAGATTTTATACTTTAAATGTTTAGGATCTCAGTTACAAAAATAAGAACAATAAGTAATGGAAGAAATAATAAAAATTTTAAATGAATATCTTATTATTGTAGTTACTATTATTAGAGTTGGAGTTAAAACAAAAATAAGATTCCACATGTGAGAGTAATTATATATTTCTTTTCTCTGATATTGTTTGACTTTGCTTAATATTAAATATTCTAAGTCCATACATTTTCCACAAATTCCTGAATTAATTTTAACTTTATTTTTCTTATCATTTATTCTCAGATTTTTGCCCAAATTGACTCATGATCTTTACCATGCTCTACCTCTGTAGTTTAATATCCACAAAGTTTTAATATGTAAGTGGAACCCTTTTCTAACATGCCTGAAGAAAATATCTTCTTATGTTTAAGTTTATTTCTATTTGTTTTGTTATGAGTTACTATTTATACTGGAATGTAGAATATTTAGCTGTGATACAATAGGGCATTTCTCAATGGAAACAATTAAAATCACCAAGTATATTCCATATAGTCTAAATTTTAAATGTTTGGATTTATTGAAACAGAGCATAAATAAATATACTTTATGCATGAAGTGGTGGGATTCATATTATTGGATAAAAATTAGTCATAACAGGCTAGACATTATATAAGCACATATCTTTTCCCAACGGATGACAATAGGATATCTATGATTGTGAAATAAGTAGAACAATGAAATCTCTCTTTTGTTACCTATATATACTCTACAGCATTAACTAAATTTAATGATAGTGATTCAGGATTCCAAGTAGAAAAGCAAACTTCAGAGAAAGAGAAATGCATTTTCTTTTCAATTAAGGTAAAAAATTATAACCTTTGATAGGTTCTCATTTATAACCTATAATCTATTTTAATTAATTTGCATCAGTATTTCAATAGACAAAATGAACTTTTGGAAGACATATAGCATCAAACATGATACTCCTTTAAATTTTCCTTTATTATAATTTATTTCTATTTAAATGTGTTGAGAGATAATAGAAACATTAAAAATTACATTTAAATCTCCTTGAGAGATAATAAGCTTTTCAGTTTGATGTAAAGGTGAATGGATTACCTTAAAAGAATTATATTACTTGGAATAAATAGCCTTTTACATAAAAGTCATTTATTTGTTTTCCTCAGTAAAGTAGTCCCATGAGATGAGTCTATCAAGTCAAGTCTCTATTTTTCTTTTGCACCATGGTCAATTCATTTGACTCTATTGCTCTCCACTCCCCTGTAAACACCCATTTCTCCTTGACCTTTCGGAAGTAGTCAACTGAGTTGGCCACAGAGGAGACATTAAAAAAAAAAACAAAAAACCAAAAACAGTATGTGCAGATGATTCAAGCTTGACTGTGAGAGCTTTCTTTGTTAACATTTAACAAACCTCTATCCAGATTCCTTCAATTATATAGTTCAGAGAGGTCTCTAGACCTTACTTTGATATATTTTTTCTAAAACCTAAATCAAAATAAATCTGTAGCATATAGGAGAAAGACTTTAATATTTATGCAGTGCAATAAAGTTTTCCTGTCATGCTGTATAGCTTTAATTTAAACAAAGATTGAAATATTCTATTATTTAATATAGAATGAATCGTCAAATTTTGAATCACTGAGTCAATCACTATTATGGCATCGTAAAAAATGATAGCATATAAATACATGTAAACTAGGAACATGCTTTTATTTTTTTAAGTTATTATTGAATCTTTATGAATTTCACATCATGCAACCTAATTCCACTCAAAACCCCTCCCTTTCTATCTGCATTCCACCCTTTCAACTTCTCCCAAAAAAGAAAACAAAGAAAAAAATTAAAAAGAAAAAAAATCAGAAAGAAACATATCTTTCTCTGAAAGTGTTTCAGGGCATGTCACATAGTATACCCTTTTGATCAAGCATCTCTACTTGCAAATGTTTATTGCAATGAGTCATTGGTCTGGATGGGGCCTCTGTCTTTGCCACATTATCCATACTGGATCCTGACCAGGACTCCTCTTGGATATCCTGTTGTTGCCCTGTGTCATGGAATTCCTGTAGCTTTGGTCTTGCAGGTTTATCCTCCTTTATGCTCTCCAGTATATCATTATGGAGTAGATGCTTGCGTTGGATCTGGGCCTGCATAGTAGCTCAATTGGTCAGCCCATCAGCACTATTGCTAAGTCAGCACCGCCAGGGCCAGCTCTTTCCTTTTGCCCAAGTGAGGGGCAGGAACAGCTCTTCTAAGTGCTGCAGCTGGCAAGGCGTGGGGTGTGCTCTGTGTGAGCCTTGGATATTAGTTCCATGCAGCAGCACAGACCAAGAAGATCCACAAGGCTTTTGGTGGTAACATGGGCATTAGGCTTGAACACAGACCCCTACTGGTACAGGGCAAGGACCCAGACATGCCCATTAGTGGCAACACAGGCCAGGATTTTACCATGGCCTCAGGTGGCAGTGAAGTGTACTCACAAAGGCTGCCCTTTAAGTCAAAAGTTTCCCAGTCTTCTTAGTGCACAAATCATTCCTTTCTCTTTGTCAGCCATCTCTCCACCACATACTTGCCATGTTCTAGTGACTCCTACATCCGGTGGGCCACAGAGAGGTAGTCAGGCCTCTGGGTGTCTTCAGCCATGTTTCAATTGCTATATAAAATTTTTATTTAACATAATTTGTAATTTTATTTTTATGTTATATGTTCCATTAAAACAATTTCAGCAGCTATGTGGAATGATACAGAACAGAATTTATAAATGTACAAAACGAATTGTGTTAAAAATACCCTTAATAAGTTACAGATCACACAATGGAGGTTAGGCAGTTTTAATGTATAGTAGTTTATTGTATGTTCAGTCTTATAACCATAATCAGTTTTAGAACATATTCATTACACCAAAAGGAACTCCATATCCATTTGTTGTCTTTCCCACATCACTCATGCCAAGCCCTGTAAGTCCTTTGCAACCTAAATTTTTCTAATTGCAGATTTATTATTTCTTATAACATACTCATGACCTTTCTAATTTCAGACAGTTTTAGATTTTGAAATATTTATATATGTAATGCAGTATTTTGATAATTGGAGTTTATATCTAACTAAAGTATTTATGGATTTTCACAAATGACTTATGCATAAATTCTACATTTAGTGTTATATATTATTATTGCATCTGCATTTTGAATGTGTTCTATTATATAAGATTAATTGTGAAAATTTCCACAAACATTTGGAATTTCAAGCTTTTAGGCTAGGGTTATTTCAACATCTGAATATTTTCTTATTATATAAATTTTATGTCAATAGCTCCAAAGAATACTCAGTTTTTATGTTAACTTTGCTTTCTTCTAACAATGTTTTGAATGATTTTCTGTATGTGTATTTGGACACCTATATGTGGATATACACGTATAATTATATTTGCTTGTTTGCCGTGGTGTGTGTTCAAAGACAGTCACCTCCCTGTCTTATTTTCTTCATGAACTAGAGCTAACTGATTGGCTTGACTGACTGGTAAACAAGGCAATTGAATCCTCTCCTCTGCCAAATTCAGTGCTGGAATTGTGGGCGAGGAACTGCACTGGGCCTTTTCTTATATCCTGCCTATACAACTAAGGTTCTCATGCTTAAAAGTCAGGTCCTCAAGGATTACTGAGGGGGGCTGATATGCAGGGGTAACCCACTCAGGAGAGGGGAAAGAGGGTGTGGGGGGACCAAGGGGGTGGAGAGAGGGGACTGTGATGGAGATCTAACTTGAAGTAATAAATAAACATAAAAAGACAGGTCCTTAGCAAACTGCACCATTTTTACAGCTTTACTATTTCAATTGTTTAATAGTTAATATATTGCATAACATGAACATTTTGTTGTAATCTTTTTCAAATTCATTTTATCATCCCAGGGAGAATTATTCTTCATTAAAATAGTCTTAGTTAGGTCATGTTTTTGCACAAATATTATATTCATATTTATATAGAACAATGCATTTCTATAATTATATTACATATATATTCATACATGTAGCAATGTAAAGAGGAGAAAACAATTATTGTTACTAAATTTTTACAATCTCAGGGATGAATTATTCTTTCTGTAAAATGGTCTTACTTGGTTCATTTTTTTTTACATCTGTCCATATGTATATAAAAAACCCAAACAATACTTTCAATTAGATGGTGTATATATTTTTCACATGTATCAAGGTTAAGAGAGCAAAACAACTGTATATATTTATATATAATTGTAAATAGGACCATATATACAATTGTTTCTATACAGTCAAATTGCTATTGTGTTTTAGTTCCATTATCTGGAGTAATATCTCTTACATTTTTATCAACAATAGTACATTGCTCAATATATAAGCCAACATATTTATATTGTTCTAAATGATAGCCTTTGTAAAGAATTTCTTAACTGAAGATAGATCTGAGCATATTGTCTTTCATAACAACTTAGTATAAATATGTTCACAATCATTTTTTTTTCTCAAGGGAAATAATTTTTTTGCCTGAAAAATGATTGTCTGATATTACATACTTTTATTCTGAAGAATTTTCTTCAGTATTGTAAACGATATATCATTTGGCAACTGTCTGTTTCTTTTAAAAACTTTGAATATTCATAACACTGCTTTATGGCTTCCTGAAGATGAATCTTTTTAATTATTCAATGTATATTTATTAATAACTATATGCACTTATAGCAAATATAAACAATTACCTAACTACTAACCCTAAGAATGACTATAACCCCTGTTACCTAACAACTAAACCTATTAATACCTATAACAACTATTATCTAACAACTAATCCTAAGGTTTTAGAAGGATACAGTGTCTGGGGGAACGTCCTCAGTCATCAGGAACAGAGTCTCTGGGGCAGGTCCTCAGGTGTTGTCAGGAACATCTCAGGAGTAGATCCTTTATGCCACTTAGTCAACAATCTTTCTTTTTAGGAATATCTCAGTGGTAAGTCCGTTAGGGTAAAATTGCTATGGCAGCTTCACTTTAAATGAGGCTTGAAGCTTTCTTCTCTCTGGAAGGCCTCAGCTGTCCATATGCTAACTTACTGAGTTTGAATTAGCCACTCAGCCACTCTGCCTCAGTCTTCCAGGCTGGCCACACTTCCATTCAGCCCACTGTTAGAACTGGTTGAAATCCTCTACCAAAAGCTGTGCCACAAGGTTTAGTCCTTGGCCTTTTGTTGCTTTGCTGAGGCCTTCTCTCTTCAGCAGCTTCTTTCTACCTCAAGAATAACTGGCTGTAATTTTTTAGCTCTGTTTGACATCACCTTTTCAGTCCACCAACATTTTCTTCATCAGCTGATACAAGCTGTTGTAGAAAAAAATTAATTAAATTACGTTGGGTGCCATTTGTAGAAATAATTAATTAAATTGTTTACCAATATTTATATTATATTTAATTGGCTCAGCGGCTGTTAATTCTTAACCCTCCATCATAAAGGAATACACACAGACACCATGTGTATTTTAACAAGCCTAGGCCTGCATTGTGCAATCCTAGCCCATCTAAGCTAGCTCATAATTCTATTGCCCAAATATGACCCCATATATACATACGTCCCCTTGGACTGCCATTCTCCACAATATGCTAATGTTACTGGCCATGTGGAATGAGGTTCTTATTTCTAACCCATGATGTGCATCCTCCTTCCTGCTGCTCCTGGCTGGAATGAATTAATCCTCTGTCTATAGTGCAGGCTTCCTGTTCTAATCTCAGGAAGTCCCACCTTTCTCTGTCTTTGCCCAATCTCAGGCCTCAGAATTTATTTAACCAATCAGAGTCATTTAAGTAACAGACAGCAAACAGGACCAATTAATTAATATTTAGAATGCTTAAAACTACCCCATCAATTCCCTCCTTTTCTCTAATAAAAAGGTGAAAATTTTTTAGCTCATATAGTCAATAAGAACAAATATGAAACAATCAAGAAAACCATATATAAAAGTTACAGACATGATGTTTAGCCTATTTGTATCAGGCAATCTTGAAGAAGAAAAAAATTATCTATCTTGGTGTGTCTAAAGTTCTGAACCTAATTAATTTCTATCATATCCTATATTTATAAACCTAAAGATTTTATTTAGACTTGAAAATATCCTTTTAAATCCAAAACAACTCAAGTTCAATTGAAATTTTATAACTATTATGCATTCAACCCCATCGAAGTCATAAGAAGGGATAAAGTTATTATTTGAGTGAGCAGGAAGCATAGGAGAGCAGCTTCTAAAAAATAAACATGACAGTTTGTTGCCTAGACAGTCCCAAATATCTCTTGATATTGTTGGAGCATCAAATTGTGCAGCAGGAAATAAGGATTTTCCCATTCTGTCTCTGCAGAATCAGGACATCGACTTACCTGCACTTAAGCTCTGGTCAGTCTTTGGACTGTGTATAGTGTGTTGAGAGAGCAGGGACATTTTTGCCCAAGAGGAATTATCTCCTGATGGGAGATTTCTTTTTCATGCCCATTGTCTTCTTCCAAGTCAAATGGGAACTGTCAGGAACTGACTGTCTTAAGTCAAACTATTATTAAAATAATAAAACAATCTTTAAATGCCATTTTCTCTATGCCTCTGAGGGTTTTGAAGAGATCTATCGATTTATTTATAAATCTATCATCTATCTTCTATCTATGAATAAACTGTATATTTTTATCAATGTAGTATCTGTTTAACCTATTAAGCCTATTTTGGGATAAATTAAGACTAGTATTTGAAATGACCAGAAGCTTGACTGGCCAGCAATCAACCTTTATTACTAAAACACCTTAATAAATTGCAGTAGCAACCTATATGATTGGAAGTAAATCTCTACTTTTAAGTGAGTTGTATAGGCACAATACCTTATAGACGAATTGAAATATACATAGTATGTGTCTAAATATAAAATTCTATAGTAATGAATCAAAATTTAAACCTATTTTTGTATCAATATACAGAATTCTATACCAATGTATCAAAAGATAACCTTATTTAAAGAATAACAATAGTTTTGAGTTTCAGAGCAGGTTCAATAATCTATCCTTATATCTTACCATTTCTATATTATATATATGGATTTCCTCTCTTTTTCTTTTCAAGTATTTTCCCCCTATATAAGAGAGAAAGAAGGATATAGAAAGGAAAAAGAGATCTCCAAGTCTAACTTTCTATACCTTGCTTAGCAAGACCATAATACAATTTGTAACCATTCCCCCTAAACAACATTTATCATCCACCCCACTTTTGGGAATTGGACATAGCCCACTCACTTAAAACTGCTTCCTGCTTATTTGGGATGCTGTAGGGAGTTAAATTAATTGAGATTTAGTAAACATATGATACAGTCTCTTAATTCGAGGCATAAAGATCAACTTGGCTGTGAGCAATTAGCTTATCAGCTTGTAGAAAAACAAGGATGAAGTCAGGTGAAAAAAGAAAACAAACAGGAGACCTAATGGACTAAAAAACAAGGTTGAAGCTAGGAAAAACAGGAAAGACTTAATGGACTAAGAAACAAAGTATTTGATCTGGCATTGTTTTCAGCTGCATCCTTCTAAAAGGTTAGAAAAATAATTATCAATAGGTTTAATGGTTAGGTTAAAGGGGTTGTAAGAATTTATAGGGTTAATAGTTAAGAAGTTGTTGGTATTTGTTATAATTGAATATTGTTAATAAATAAATACTTAATAATAATTAAAAAGTTCGGTAACAGGATGCAGAAAACCTGTTTGGGGGGCAAATAAAATGGAAAAAAAATGGTTAATCAAGTTAATTGTAACATTTGTTGTCCAGTCTCTATGTGCTCAAAAATTTGATGTCCTGTGCAGTTTGTAGTTCGAAGCTGGACTTGGGTAGGAAAATTCAGGGCTTTATTGAAGTCCTGTCTGAAACAGTCTTTGAGGCTGGGCCATCTCAGCAAGCTGTTTGAAGTTGTTCTGGATGCATATTTTGAGAAAACAGCTATTGAGGCAGTCTATGAGGCTGGATCATTTGGGTTACTTGTCTTATCTTTTTTGGACTCAGGTCCCATTGTTCTGAAAATATATAATTTCTCACAAGTAACATATAGTTCTACAATTACCAAAATGCCTTGGATGTGCAGGATGCACAAATCAGTTAAGGAATATCTTCTATTCTTTGAACAGAAGAAAAACATTTGTAAGTCTCTATTCATGCCATAAAAAGATGACTTTTACTAGTATTACATATATATGCTATATATAATCTATTTTAAATTGAAAATACAGCATACAACTGTACGCATCTCGTCATCTCTAGCATGGGAATTCTCTAGCATGGGACCTTTCAGGCTCCACCCACTTTGTCCTTAAATAAGGTCTCTCCTTGTTTCACCTGGCTATAGCCTAATCTGGTCTCCACCCAGTTCATAAGGTTATGAGCATCTGAAAGCAATGATAGACCATAAATCTTGTTTTTAGTCCATATGCTGAAAAGCCAGTTGCTCACAGCCAGCTTGATCTCCATGCCCTGGATTAAGAGACTATATCAGAAACCCCTAGATATTTACTAAATCTAATTTATATTAATCTAACTCCCCTTACAGTTACAAGTTTCTGAAAAAAATTCAGCTTTTAATCTTATAGTCAACTGTATGTAGGAAGTGTTTTTACAATTATTTTGTTGTTTTCTATTAGTTTTTATATGTCAGCACTTAAATGCTATATATTGTTGGATAGTTATTTACATATACATCATGTGTGTGTGTTTGTGTGTGTATGTGTGTATGTGCATTGCCATGACATACTTGTGGAGTCTAGAGAATAATTTATGATAGTCTCCTTCAATCATAAAGGGTTTATGGGTGAAACTCAAGTTATAGACTAGGCAGCCAGGATCTTTATGTACTTATCCATCTTTCCAGTCTTTAGCTCTCTTTTATATGAATTCAAAGTACTTGTGTTTCTACTACTTGAAATAATAGAGCTTTGTTGATATTTACTATAATGGTTTACACCAAATTTGAACTGCAGAAGAACTTTTCCTAGATTTCTTCTTTCCCTCTCTCATTTTCTCTCTCCTCTCTCATTTCCAGCACTCCTTCCCACCCAGCCCTCCCTCATTTTTCTGTCTTTTAATTTCTTTCTAATTTAAGAAGAATGAGTGATTGAAGTTCACTCACTACCACAAATAATGGAGCATAGTTTCTCACATTTGGGAAAATCTGAATTTCCAGCAAATTATAAATACAATAGATGAACCTCACAATTATGTGTTATGGAAAAACCACTTTCTAGATCATGGTAGCTCACCTGCCACATGTTTGTCTACTCTCTTTTATTCTGACATTACTATTATGATGAATTAATGCATTTAGTGTTTCTTATTTCTATTGGTCTCTGTTAATCCTTAGTTATTTTCTGTTTATTCTCCAAATTATATGTGTGGGTGTGTACTTATGTATATAATACATATATGTATGCATGTATCTGTCTTCCTACTTGAAAATTCTTTCTTCTATAAGTTCCTGACATTATTTATATACTCAGTGAAATCTTCCAACTCTTAAACTTTTCAATAACCCCTTCTGCAGTACTTTGCTATAATTTAAAACTCTTTGTTAATATTTCAGATTTGATGAAACTGTAACATTCTTTACATATACAGGAATATAATTATTTTACTGTTTGCTCACATGTGATTGAGATTAGATGACTTCTATTCTAAATTATTGTTAACTCTTTGCCTTTTTAGGGAGCTCTGCTATCTCTTTCCTGTGAAGCTGCATATTTTCTCATATTTTGTTATCAAAATAATGATTTTACATCATATACTGTAGCATCTTCATTTAGTTGGAGAACTCAAGTCTAGTCTATGTTTTGCTGATATCGTAAATTACTTAAGGCCTTGTTTTTACCAACTTCAAGGAAACCTGTTTCCTGTAAAGTGTGAACCTTCTGGTGTTACTGTTTAGAGGATGAAAAATTAGGCAGGATTAGGTTCACCCAGACTGACAGTGAATCAATAGACTGTTCTGACTATTTCATGCCACGATCTTCTCTAAATCAAGTATGTTGATCAATTTGACTTATACTCCAAATTTTGTCGATGCTCTGGTACAACTAAAGACAAAACAAAAACAATACTTTTGTAATTGTTCTTTGAATAAGTCATTGCAGAGACTCATATAATGAAATTAAAGTCTTGGAAGTGGGTCATAGAGTTCAGTCTTCAGGCTTTCACTGACATCACGAAGTTTCCTCTTAGCTGTCTATTTGTATGGTTTTTTTCCATAAATTATACACCCTTAAAGGTCAAGGTTGTAGCTGTCAGATATCTTGTAACTACAGCATACAGAAACTTTCTTTGTTTTATAAAGTACCCTTTAGCTTGACTTTCTCACAAATGAATCAAAGACAATAGTCTCCACATAGAATGTAACCAATGTATCTTTCCTCAGAAGAATTCTTCTGTATTATTTCTCCAAAACTGATTGTGGGAATAGTGCTTCTCTCAGAGTAGCATTAATTTTTTATCCTTTGGTCACTGAATTGGGACAATAATCCTTCATCTTCTGATTTTTATCTGACCTGAATATAACTTGCATCCTGTGACTATAAAGTGGAAAGAATGACTTAAACAAAAATTGTTAATTTTTGATATGACTAATCCTATTCTATAAGGGATTAGTACAATGAAAGACAATGAAACACTCTGTCTTCTCAGCTACTGCATAGGAAGTAACTTCTTTAATTTAAATATGTAAAAAGAATTGATGAGATGAAGGCTACACAGCTCTTCATTTTAGAGAGATGCCAAGATCTTAAGCTAGGGACAGGATGGAATGGAATCTCAGTTATTGAGTATATTTGCTTAGGTGATGTCTGCTCTGTGACAGGAATTAGAAAGAGCAGGCTACAGCACACAGATACTAGCTGCTTCTTCTTTGTATTAAGCTATACGAAATTGTGTATTTATCATTTTTTCCTAATTTTCCTATATTAGAGAACCACAGTTCTTTTATATGTGTGTTAACATGCAAAGACATGAATTTGATTGTTGCACTTAGAAAAAAAATATAACAAAGAACCTTTTGGAATATCCTATGTTCTTAGTATTTACAGCAATTTTTCCTAAAAAGATCCAAATAAACACAAACACAATCAAGGCGTATTGAACCACAGGGAATAACTTTCAGATTCCTAAATTGAATGAAACACTCTATGGGCCAAAAATCCTAATTCTAATCAACTATGTGGATCCAGATAAACAGAAACACTAATATACTGAAACATTTTATACCCAGCTGGTCAGAGAGTCCACCTAAAATGTACATGCAGAATAAATATCATATGTAGTTTCAATGAGAAAATAGACACTTGTACAAAGGATTGGCAAGAGAATTCCAGGAGTATAGAGAGAAATTATAAATTAGCATTCATGCATTTCTCTGCAGTTTAAGTCAATGGTCAGTCACCCAGATCCACACACATCAGATACCTGAGATCATCTTAAAATGAACTCTAACACTAACTGCTCCTATAATACAAAAAGAACTGCTAGAGACAGGTGCTTGTAGAAAGAAAGCAAGCCAGTACTGGTTGTGATTCTCCTTTTCTCCCTCTCTCTATTACAGGAAGTTACTCGTTTCACTTTCAGAATTAAGTCTGGAGAAAGGAAAGATTGGAAGAATATTAAGTTATTTTTAATAGACATACATGGGTTATATTAGAAGCTTAAGCAAGTGAATGTTTGGCTGTCATTTATTTGTTCTGAAAAATACAACAGGATATTCGGAGAATTGTGTTTCAACTGTATTTTTCAAATATTTTAAAAGATTGTCATATTTTATAGCCATGGTTATTCAAAATTACTGTTTCTCATTCATTCAAAATAAAATTTTAGCATCTATCTGGATATAGGCATTACTTTTAACATGTGTGTGTGTGTGTGTGCAGTTAATATTTGTGATAATTTTAAGGGTGCTTGATAACCAAAAAAATATTTGTATGCATTCATAGCTACTCAGTAATTATTAATGTCTGCTTTGATATCATTTAAGAGTTAATAAATGGCAAATATAGAATTATCCAATACAAAGTGTATTTTGTAGCAGAAACAGTAAAACAATTTTATGGATTAATTTGTAATTCAAAGTTTATTATTTCCTTAAAGGTTTTTAATTAATTTATTAAATTGTACAGAAAATAATATTGAAATTATATATTAATTTAATTCCCTAACATTTCGACAGTTAATTCAACCACACTATCATTACTGTATGCACTAAAACAGGTACTCAATGCTTTTACATTAATAATAAAACATCTACTGGGATCATTACCTTAAGGACCGCTCATTTAAATGCAAATCAATTCTTTTGAGATAAAGAACATTCAACAATTAAATTCTACTCTCTGACAAAGACTTTATTCCAGCATAATTCACTCACCAGACATAGGGTTATTATGTGACTCCTGGAGTCTGTGTGAATAGCAATGCTTAAAATGAATTAACTTTAAGTTTCTTACCCAGTATGTCATTTCCACTTTTATTCTAAAAAGAAATAAATGCTAACTTGTGATTTCCTGATAGAATTAAATTTTTCTATCAATACTAAACAATATCATATTCTCTATACAAAGGTATTTCTTTTACTTTTTATTTTTTGTTATGGGCACCAAATTTTTATATTTGTACAAATGATATAAACCAATGAACTCCAGAGAATTGTTTTGCTAAAGCTAACAAACTGATAAAGATAACTATAATAAACATTTATCTGCTACTTTGGTGGTTAGGGATACCCCAGTGGAATTTTGGGAAATAAGCCTAAACCTACACTCCTGTGAGCATTAACAGAATTATACTTCACATTCTTCTGAACTCTTTAATTTTCTCTCAATAGTGCACAATACTACATTTAAAATCTTTTGGGACCTCTTGCAGTCTGTCTTGAGTCAAGTTGTGAAGTGAGTCCCAGATGTCTCTTCTGTCAGCTCCTTCACTCATCCCCAAAGTGCTGTCATATAACCACCTCATGGTGGTTATGTTTTTAGATTGCCTTGCTAAAGGACATGTATTATTATTACAGGCTTCTTTTCACTTCATGATTCTGCATCTTCAAGAAATCAAACAATTATCCTCATACTCTTTGTCCCATAAGAAGTGGCATGGTAGTTCTCACACAATGTACATATTATTTGCACTATCCTAAAATAAGTTATACACATTCTGCATGTTAATACTGTTTACACATGCCCTTTTTTGTTGCTTATAGGAGATGTGCTTTATTTTTAAATATTTTTCTGTTAATAGGTTTTGATATAGATTTTGTTTTAATAAATAATATTTTATTATTTAAATGTTTTATTTTTAATTTTCCATCATAATTTATTATTTGATAATTTCACATAATGCACCTGATCATACTCTCAGTCCTCAGATGTCATAAGGACCTACCCTTATGACCCACAACCCAAACAAGGAAGAGGAAGAGGAAGAAAAATAAGGGGGAGCAGGAGGAAAGAAATGAGGAAGAGGAGGAAAGAAGAAGAAGACAATCCAGGCTGTGCTATCCATATAATCACTGGAATGTGGTCAAGATTGGACTTAAGATTGGTTTTGGTTTTGGTTTTGAAGATAGGGTTTCTCTGTGTAAAAAGCCATGGCTGTGCTGGACTCACTGGCTCTCCTGTAGACCAGTCTGGTCTTGAACTCACAGAGATCCACCTGCCTCTGCCTCCTGAGTTCTGGTATTAAAGGCATGTACCACCATGCCCAGCTGGATTTCACATTTTTAAAGACAGCACTTTACATTTTTATAAATTGCAGAATGGCATTGAGATTAATGAAATTTGACCAAGAAAACAAGAGTCCTAAATTTGTTCATTTTTCTGATTCATACAAATTATATCTAAATACATTAATTTAGTATGACAATTATGTAAGTAGATTTGAATTGTAAGATGTATAATAATACTGATATTAGTAAATGTTGCCCTAGTGCATATCTATTTTATTTTATGTACCTGGAGGCAAATAAAAAGACATATTTTGGTTAGAAGACAAAATTACCCATTGATTTCCCACCAACACACATCCTTTTACTATAATAAGTTTCCTCTTTTCCTTTTGGGTGTCAGTATATCATAAAATCATTTAAAATATCATAATGGCTAAGTGGAGTCTATATTCTGAATATGATTCTTCTTGATATATGTGTAGTAGTAATAATAATAATAATGAAGCTATCATGTTGAGAGTGGAGGACATGGGAGAAGTTAGAGGGAGGGTATCTGGGAGAGAGTGAAAGGAGGAAAGGGAGGAGGGAGAGTGATGCAATTCTGTTTAAATTAAATACATCAAAAATAAATAAAATTTTAAAAAGAATATGATCTTTTATAATTAAGATAAAAAATTACTTTCAGTTGCTTTATTCTCCTTGTATTTATTGTTCTTTGTATTTATGTGTCATATATGTTTTAAGTCTCCATTCATTGTTAATTTGTATCTTACTCAATATGAGAATATAGTTACTTCAGAATAAAAAGTGTTTTTTTTTTAAATAGAAAAAAAAAGTGCTTGTTCCCATACCCCAGGACAAATAAAGAGGAATGGCAAAGCCATATCCTGGTCCCACTTGAATGTTGGTAGTGTACAGCAAAACTAGGAACTGCATACAGAATTACTTGTGAATTTTTTTAATGCATAGCTGAACAAGTGAAAGTAAGATATTTAGAGATGGTTTAGAAATTTTAAAATATTTTTGTTCAAATGCACATACTTTCTATATTTCATTATTGAATGCCTAATATTTAAATATGAATCTCCATATCTACACATTGAAGGTTGAATTCAATATATATATGCACACACAGGCAGTTTATGTGTTTAAAGAGGAATTTTATAATTCATCAGAGAAAATATGTCATATTTGAATATAGTAAACTAAATTAATACAAAACTTAAACAACAGATGTTTACTAGGCTTCCCTGTTTTTTATGAAAGGTTGCAAAATCTGGACCTCACTACTGAGAATTTGTAAAGCATTCTAGTCCTAAATCATAAAAAGTGTCTTTTCTGTCCCATGCTTGACAGAACACTCAGTATTTTCAGTCAACATAGTCTTTATTCTTCCTGCAACTGACAACAACTCTCTACTGGTGTGTGACATGGAGGGAAATCAAACAATTGCTTAGTTATCAATGCTCAGTCATGTGATCGGGTTTTCATTGACTATGGGAAAATATGGAATTGTGTGTGTGTGTGTGTGTGTGTGTGTGTGTGTGTGTGTGTGTTCGTGAATGTGTTGGGAGAATATTCTATGACCATGAGAAGTGTATGGAATTAAGACATAGGATATTATGTGTCTTGTTTTGAGACAATATGTGCGTATGACTGTTTAGTGGATGAACAGTCATTTATTAATGTCCTTATTACTTTGAAATATTTAGGATAGCTCCAGTGTTCCTTTTTGCTTAATATTCACATTTTCTCTTAAGCTTTTGTATAAATTTTCTTCTAACAACAAATTGTCTAATAGAATTAAAAGTTTCTTAGTCATACAAATGAGTCACAGAAGGGATAAACATAAAGATAAAACTTCCAGAATAAAAATTAAGTCACATAATTTATAGATTATTTAAGGACCCCACAAGTCAAGGTGAGAGACTCAGTTAAAGGAACTACTTCCTCTGTGTCCTTTCAATAAATCATGAGACACCTCAGTTAAAGAGCCTAAGCTTTGGCACCATTTATGGTGAGCTATGTGATTTATATACATTATCTAATTTTCCACTTATGCCTTAATCAGATTAAAAAGCTAAATCAGCTCCAGGAGTGACTATAACATGTCCAAGGTCACATATCTAGTATGTAGCAAAGTCAAAATGAGAACAGAGTTCTGTCAGATTTCAAAATCCCTGCTGTACCCACCCATAATGATAGGGTACTTCTTTTCAGAAAATATTATTTAATGGCAATACTCCTGCAAAAGCAGTATTCAATATAATTAGGAAGAGAATTATCTAAACTTGAAGAAAAAAAACAGTGAAGCTTTTCAAGGTAAAAACCAAATTCAATTGTCAATTCCACTGATAATATTAAGAAAAAAAGAACAATTCTATCATAATATTTCTAATTGAATGTTTAATCACTAACTGTTCTTAAATTTTATTAAGCAAAATTTGACTATGATCAACCTTTTAAAGCCTCATTCTATATGTAATAAGCAAGTTAAAATATATAGCTAGGTTTTGTAGGAAATAATGAAGATTTATCAAAATATTTTAAAATCTTTTCTTAAATTCTAATGCATTTAGAAAAATAACTTTAATATAATTGTGTCATTAACTCAAAAACTGGAAATTTGCTTAACAGCAGGATGCTATATTTTATTGAGGGCATAACAGCAGGTTGCTGCTAATGAGAACATCATCAACCTAGCAAAAGGTCAGCCTGAAGAGTTCTTACCCAACATCGTCCTCAGGAGTTTTATTTTTCCCCCCATGATACATTGCTTCAGTGCCACTATAGACTCATGCTTGGATATGCAATTGAGTCACTGATATGAAAGGAAATACATCATTGCAAGATACACATTGCATTTGGTGCCTGTTACTTAGAACTTCTTTTTCTCTAAATGGTATCAAACTCATTTTGAAGATGCATTCTTGTTGTCAGATAACATTACATTTTAGTGTCTTGTCCATTCAATGCCTTCCAAGGAATAATTGTATTTTGATCAGTGAGTGAGATGATGGTTTGGGTTTGGATAGTGTTAAAAACAGACAGACCATAGTCTTATTCCTATATTATGTTGAGTTGGTTATATTTAGAAAAAGGTAAAATAGTGCTCAAAATAATAGCAGTTTTGTGTGGTTATTCTCAGTTGTATATTTCTGCAAGTGTTAAAAAGATTATGTTTAATTTTAAGTTCATGATGTTGCAATAATTATAATGATTAATTTTCACTTGCATTTTGAACATATTTGAAATTTTGTCTCGGAGCTCCTAAGAGTTCAGTGATCATTTGATTGCAATTGCTTTACTAATGACACTCAAGAGTTGCATTACAGCATTTGGAATGAAGACAATGGGAAATTGTTGATTATTCCACCAGAGAGTTTGTTTAGAAGAGCAAAGAATTATTCAATAAATAATAATAATAAAAATAATAATAAATAATAATTTAATATCAATTTGTAAAAAGAAAAAAGACAAGTACTGGACATCTTATTGTACAAAGCAGATATATTTACGGCACATGTATTAAAATGCAGGATGCAAGAAACTTGTGAATATGCTAGGATAGAGAACAATTTATTCCTTCTTTACTTTCATACTGCAATGGTTAATCTTGTTTAGAGTTTATGTTGCCCATGACACTCTGATATTGGCTCAAATGATCCCATAGAGGTGTCTTTAGATAAAACAATCATTCATAAACTCATAGATTTTAAACTAAAACAGAGAGTCATCTGATGCCTGTTAAGGTCTTTTTTGTTCACCCCTTTGCCATGTAAAGAACTACAGGATAAGAAGTTTTCATTCACAGCACACTGCTAATATTTATATAAAGTGAGAGTTACACTCCACCGAGGACAGAGAGCCATTCCTGGCCAGAGGAGAGAACAGACTGCTTGGATTTTTATATTCTATTAGATAGTGTATGGAACATGGCTGGGCCTCCATTTGAAGACTGATGTGACAGGTCAGGATGCATCTTACTGTGTTGTCCCTTTAAATGTAAGCAGGGACCTGATTGGATGCTGTAAGGGAAAGAAATTTAAAATTCCTACATGAGAAAGCTTACTGGTCGGTTTTTGAGAGTTGTCATCATAAATCCCTATTAGAAAAAAACTTAGCGGGAGGGTAGGACCAGGAAGGTTGGAGGGAGGGGATTGTCATGGAGATGTAACTTGAAGTAATAAATAAACATTAAAAAAAAAGATGTTTTTAAAACTGTGATGTGAGTTAGGGTGGAAGCTGAGTTGGATCTAGAACTTTAAACTCATGGTGATGGATGCATAGTAGAATGTTAAAGTCGGTTGCCAAATACATATGGACTGGACATTGGGATTGTATGCTAAGCCCCTTATAATTCTCATAATTGTGCTCTAATTATTTCTTTTGTTTTGTATTGTATTTGTTATTATAAGAGAAAGTGCCATTTGTTGGACTGAAAGGGGGAGCTGTTGGGGGGAAAAAGATATACCTTAAACTTAAAAAAAAAAAGGAATCGGATAGGGGGGTGTGAGGGGAAAGAGGGTGGAGGTTGCGACCGGAGGGGGGAGTAGGCAGGGTATTGTGATAGAGATGTAACTTGAAGAAAAATAAATAAATAAATGAGCGCCCATCACGCGCGCGCACATGCACGCGCACACACACAAGAAATAAGCTATATTGGATGAAAGTAAAAGTAGTTCAGGCTCACATGAGATAGTTCATTGACTATCTGCCTAATTTTAACTATCACTTTGTCTCCATCTTCTAATATAACAGGGTGAATGTACCTCTTCTAATAATAAATTAAGGATACTAGAGAAAAAGATGTCTTTTACAGATATAGGCATTCTTCCCAAAGACTGTCTTCAATTAGACAGCAATATCAGCAGTTGTCTGCTTTTCCAGGTTTTGACTCTAATTCCCTGCTCTCCTCTAAACCACACTGTCATCTCAGCATTCTCTTCTTCTGCTCCCCCTCTCTCTGTCTCTCTGTCTCTCTCTCTCCACACATACACACATGCACACACTCACACATGCACACATGTGTAACAATAATAATATAATCTGTGAATTTGAGAGAAAGAGAGGAACGTATGACTGGAGATAAAACTGGGAAGAAATTATAGTGGTAGTTGTAGAATTATATTTTAATTGTAGTTTTTAATAAAAAATGACAAATGAGAATAATTAGCAAAAACAAGGATAAAAGATGAAGTAAAATTTAAGTTGGGTAAATTATGCGTGACAAGATAGCATAAATCTTTTGAAAGTCATCTAGTATTTGTCCTTATCTTTATGGACACAAATAAGTAAAGTTCTAACCCTCACAGAGAAACTTATTCATGCAGTGGATAATGGATAGTAGATAAAATAGAGACTCGTACTTGCCAAGTACTCAGCAAAAAAATGAGACATCTATATCATCCTCCCTCTCCTCGGGGTCCATGGAACATTCCATGAGAAGGGGAAGAGGCATTTTAAGAGCCAGAAGTTTGGAGGACTACTATGAAACTGTTTTCCCGAGGTGACAATGCCTCTGTGCCCTTGAACTCTCAGTGCCTGTAATTGTGTGCATAAGACCTGCTCAATATCAAGCCAGTCAAAATAACAGTAAAGAAGGTAGAAAATCTCATGAGGCCCAAGCCCTAAATGAGTACAAATTCTCAGTTGCTGCCTGCTGAGTTATGGAAGATCAGTTTTATTTAGGGATGTGGTTCCTTGAAGGTTACTCAGAGTCAAGTGGATGTCCACCATCAATGTACATAGGGGCAACAGTAACAGGAATCAATGGATTACAAAGAGGGCATAAATTTGGGGGGGGGGGGGGTTAGAGGTGGATCTAGGATGAATCGGAAGGTGTGGTGTGACTGTGATCCAGTACATTGTAGTCATGTATAAAATTCTCAAAGAACAGATAAAATGTATTTTAAAAAATAAAGATGGATGTCACAGTCTCTTTAGAGTGTCTTCTCTCTGTCACCTTGATGAGGGTTCTAGTGGCCTCTGCCATGCTGCCAGCTTCTTCTGCCAGGCACCTTTAAACCCCGAGCAATCTTTTACGTTTTTGTGTGTATTTTTTCATTGCTCTTTTTAGTCCTGTGAGGATTCAGAAATAATATATGGCAGGGAATAAAACCCAATGTAACATTGTCACTCAGAATTTCAATTCATAAATATTATTTAAAACATTTTGTATTTTATGAACATACTGTGGTAATTTTTTAATGTTTATTTATTATTTCAAGTTACAGCTCCATCACAATTCCCTCTTTCCACCTCTCCCAGTCCCACTCTCCCACCCTCTCCCACTTCTCCCACTGCCCTAATCCTCAGGAGTGGTGTGTCTCTACATATCAGCCTTCCTCCAGTTCAGCAGTCATATGAGGGCTAAGAGCTTCCTCTTCCACTTGGGACCTACATGGCAGAACCACTAGGGCAAAGTGTCCCACTAACAGGTCTATGTTCCTGTTCCTTTTGGTGCGTTGGTTGTAGTATAGTTATCCTGTACTACATGACTAAAATCCAATTATAAGTGAATAGATGTCATGTGCATCTTTCTGAGTCTGGATTAGCTCACTCAGGATGAGCTTTCCTAGTTCTATCCATTTGACTGCAAAATTCCATGATTTCCTTGTTTCTGAAAGCTGAGTAGTATTCCATTGTGTAAATGTACCACAGTGTTTTTATCCATTCCTCGGTTGAGAGACATCTGGGTTGTTTCCAGTTTCTAGTTATTACAAATAAGGCTGCCATAAGCATAGATGAGGAGATGTCCTCATGGTTTGGTGAGGAATCATTTGGATGTATACCCAGAAGTGGTATGGCTGAATCTTGAGGTAGGTCTATTCCAAGTTTTCTAAGATATCACCAGACTGATTTCCATAGTGGTTGTACAAGGTTGCACTCCCACCAGCAATGGGGAGTGTTCCCTTTTTCTCCACAATCTCACCAGCATGTGCTGTCATTTGAGCTTTTGATCTTAGCCATTCTGCCAGGTGTGAGATTGAATCTCAGAGTCTTCTTGAGTTTCATTTCTCTGATGATTAAGGATGTTGAACATTTCTTGAAGTGTCTTTCAGCCACTAGAGATTTCTCTTTTGTGAATTCTTAGTTTTGCTCTGTTCACCATTTTTTGATTGGATTATTTTTTATATAATTTATTTTTTATTTCTTCAAGTTCCATCTCAACACAATCCCCTTCCTACTCCCCCCTCCAGTCCCACCCTTCCACCCTCTTCTCCCTTAACCCCCCATCCTCTACCCATTTTTTTTAGTTTAAGGTATATCTTCCCCCCCCCAACAGCTTCCCCTTTCAGTCCAACAAATGGTTCTTTCTCTTATAACAATAAATACAATACAAAACAACAGAAATAAACAGGCCACAATTATGAGAGTTATATGGCTTAGCACACATTCCCAATGTCCAGTCCATATGTATTTGGCACCTGACTTTAACATTCTACTATCTAACCATCTCCATGAGTTTAAAGTTCTATATCTAACTCAGCTTTCATACTAACTTGCATCACAATTTTAAAAACATCTTCTTAGATCCAGAACAACCTCTTGATTCCTCTGCTTTTAGGCTTTGTTATTGCTGGTGATCAAACCAGTTAAGATGTGCAATGGCCTTTGAAACAGAGATTCACACACAGTTTCTCAAGAAATATTTTGGTTTAAAAGAAATATTAATATTAAGGCACTAGGTGGTGGAGACACACCTTTAATTCTAATAAGCAGATTTCTGTAAATTCCAGATCAGCTTGGTCTACAAGGCAAGTTCCAGGACATGTAGAGAAATAAAATTAAGACCGATAAAGATTACTTCAGAATTTCAGAAATGACCAACCAGGGCTAGAAAAGATGACTTAGCAGGTGAAGGTGCTTTCCAAGAAACCTGACAACCTGAGGCCAGTCTTCAGACTCATACCAAGGAAGGAGAGAACCAATTCTCTTCTGCTGATTATCCTTTGATCTCTGTATGTGCATTTTGTTTGTGTGTGTGCGTGTGCACGTGCACACGCACACACACACACATCCACACTAAATAATAAGTAGAAAAACAAAGATTTTTTTAATACAAGTCCCTTCATCCTCAGATCATAAGTAATTTAAATATGCTTTGAACAAGTATTTTGATCTTTAGGAAAGATTTGAGGCAGTTTTTCAAAGAAATATAATAACTCTTTATAATCTTTGTGTAAACATCATTATCTTTTTTACTAGTAGAGAGACCTTTCCCCTTCATGGTCCATGAAAGGAAAACAAACATTCAGGTTTCTTACCTAAGGCAATAATTACTACCTGCGAAGTGTCAAGTCATTTGTGAACTGCTTCATGAGCTTGACAATAAAATAGACCTATTTTACAATGCTTGGGGATACTCTAAAAATATTTTTTTTCAAAATCAAAGTCAAGTATCTGCTGAAATAAGCTTAATATAATAGCATTGATTTGATTGCGACTTTTCTCTTGTTATACTATGATTTAAAAAGTTCAACCATGATTTTGATTGGCGCCCAAAAGATTACTTTAGAGATTAAAAACAATTATGCTTTTGTGAGACAACAGATACTTATTCAAATTATAAACCATTACTATTTCTATTTTTCTTTCACCTCTCTAACAATTACTCCAAAATTCTGATAAATCAAAGAGGAACTTAAATCTACAAACAGCTACCAAATGTCTATTGTCTGTCAGGGAGTAGCAGAAACCAATAATTAATAGAAAAAGATAAACAAGTTTTGGAGACCATATTCTGTTAGGATTGCTTTAGAGTGGGAACATAATAGTTTTAAGGTTTGTTCATTAATTTATTTGACAAAGGCTATTTTAACTCATATGTAAGGACATTTTAGAAATGAAGTGATAGCATGAGATTATTTGATATTGATAGAGACACTGTTGCATTAAGAGATAATTAGGAAAACAGTAACAGTTGTGATTAATATTGAGGTGTACCTCTTAAGGGAGATGAGGAATATGCAATAAGAAGCAACACACAGAATGATACCTTTAGACTCTGAGAAACATGATTATGTCAAAGGCTTCTAGATGAGACTGAGTACAATGTACAGGAATATGGAAGAAGAGTCCAGTTGTCTTAAATTATAAAAGACTACAGGACTTTTAAATGCATTAATTGATATCCAAACAATATCCTTCAAAGATCTGCACAATCAAATAATATGTAGATACAATTCTATTTACTAAAAAAACATTAGTATTTGCCAATATGCACAAAAATTAGAACTCTAACCCCACTAACCTTAGGGAGTTTTAGAAAATTTGAGTTCACATAAGAGTCATTGCCATAGAAAAGTTTCTTTCCTGTTATGTGGCAAATTCCCTCCCACAGAGGAAGGGTATTTACATATAAATAAAAGTAGAACTAAATAGAATTGGATTTCTTTCATAAACCAAGATGGATTTCTTTCATAAACCAAGAAGGCTAGGAATGAGAATGTGTAGAATCCAGAGGGCAGAATCACAATCTTTTTACATACATACATGCATCTTACATACATACATACATACATACATACATACATACATACATATAAACAAATACATATGTATCTACACACACATATATAACTTATGTATACATGCATGTTACATCAATCAATGAGAAAAGAAGGCCAGAATATGAAAGAGAGCAATGAGTAGAATATGGGAGAGTTTGGAGGTAGGGAAAGGAAAGGAGAAATAACATAATTATAATCTCAAAAATTAAAGAAAAATACTATTTGGGGGTAATATAGATTTAAACTTTTTTTGTTATGTTCTTGCTTTCTTAAGGCTTCCAATTAATTTGTAATATATGTATTTTGAATAGATACTTTTATTACTCATATGAATAATAACTAGTAAAGAAGTTGTTATAATACAACAAAAATCCTTTTTGTTCCTAGCACACATGAGAAGTATTATTTTTTGTGGATTGACATTAGGATGCTGTATAGTCTTCCAAAGTCAGTAGTAAAGTGTGAGCTGAATTTCAGTTCCTCGAAGAAATAACATATTCTACCTTTTAAGATTCGTCTTTCTGAACATCTTTTATTCAGTTCAACTGAAGGACAGAATGGAATGAGAGAGGTAATGAGCTAGCTATGCATAAAACTAACCCTTCTGAATAATAAAAAAGTACATTTATTCCCTTAGGTTATGTTTTAACAACAACAACAAAAAAAAAGACATGTATCTATATAGTCAAAGAAGACTTAAGAGATCTCTAAACATCAAAACAAAAGATTCCTCGTGTATTATTACTACAGGAAAAGAAAGTATCTGGCTGTACCATTAGTATAAAATAAGTACATTAACAGAAAATATGGGATGTGTTGTGGTAGTTTTTTTTTTTTTTTTTTTTTTATGTGGTGTGCTGTGTATTCTGTGTATGTGTGCATGTTTGTGTGCGTGTGTGTGTGTGTGTGTGTGTGTGTGTGTGTGTGTCTGTGTCTCGTAGGGTGTTTTATATGTTGTGTCCCATGCCCAGGAGACTTGGGGGTGGGGATGAGCTGGTGCGGAATCAAGACCCAGATTCTGGGAGTCCCAATAGAGGCAAAAGCATACTCATTTATTTACAGAAGAAGGGGTTCCCTTTATAACCTCCACCCAGAGTCCCATTGACTCCCGAACTGAGGCTGCTGCTGCTCTTCCTCATTGGCTCATGCCTCACTACCCGGTGTGGCTTCATCAATCTCTAGGCAGGTCTCAAGCAGGGCATGCCGGGGCAGGTCTCTCAGGTTAGCTGCACATGGAAGCCCAGCCACGCATGCGCTATTTAACAGCAGGCCTTGTTTCTCCTCAATGACAGACCTTATTCCTCCTACGGTGTCCGTCTTATTGCTTTCACAAGGGTCTCTCACTGACCTGGGACCTCCCCAGACAGAGCTGGGCTGGCAGGCCAGGGACCTCTGAAGGCTGGCCCCCATCCCCCAATGCTGTAGTCACACTCTCCAATGCCCAGCTTTGACGCTGAGTGCTGGGGGTTCACACTCAGGTACTCATCCTTGCATGGCAAGTACTCTGATGCCTCAGGAACACAGCCAGGTACAAGGTGGCCACTGGCTGACTCAGTTAGAAAGAAAGAAATTCTATCTACTCATCTATGTTGGAGTCTACTGGTGAACTATAAGAGCTAGAGGCCTCCCCAACTCCTGATTTCCAGGGATAACCTGCTTGTTCTGAGTGACCCATCTTCCAAGGCATGTTAGCCATCACAGGCAATTTCTATTTTTTTTTCAAGTGTATAATTGAAGCTATAAGCTGCTTGTGACTTATTTTTCTTTTCTTTTTTTTTTTTTATAAATACTTTATTTTTTTTTCTTCAAGTTACATCTCAGTAACAAACCCCTCCCTATTCCCCCTTCCCAACCCGCCCTTCCACCCTCTTCCCTCCAGAGATTTCCCCTTTCAGTCCAACAGCTGGTTCCTTCTCTTATAACAGTAAGTATTATACAAAACAATAGATATAATTATGCCACATTTATGAGATTAAATTGGCCCTGTATACCTTCCCAATGTTCAGTTTATACCTATTTGGCCCCTGACTTTAACATTCTACTATCTACCCAACTCCATGAGTTTAAAGGTCTATATGTGACTCAACATTCATACTATCTTTCAACACACTTTTAAGAGTATCTTCTTAGATCTATAACACCCTCTTGATTCCTAAACAGTTCAAAATTTAACTATAAGATTCTATCTGTCTATTCTTCAACCACCTCAGAGACCTGAGAGGGATAAATATATTTGCTTGTATAGGAAGTGCAGAGCCTGCAGCTTCCAAAACTAAGAAAGAACATACCAGTAACTGCCTGGACAGTTCCCATTTTCTCTCCATACATTCCAGCATCAATCTTCAGCCTTTGGGTCCTGTTTCTCTGACAGACATTTGTTGTAGAGCAGGGATTATGAAGGACTTACCTACCCTGTCTTGGCAGAGTTAGGCTGTCGACTTCCCTGCTACCAAGTTTTGTCCTTTTTGGACAGCAGTCTGTCTGCAGTTGGTGCAAGGGGTTTTTTCATGCCAAGAAAAAGGCTTGCCCCTAAATCAACCATCTTACAGTGGAGGTTCTTCGATGCTTATCTTCTACTTGGAGTAGAATAGGGGGTGCTGTCAGGCGCTGATATGTCTCGATATCAAAAAAAAAAATCTTGATTTAAGATAACATCTTTGAATGCCATATTCTGCAGATCTCTAGGGGTTTTTGAAGATGCCCTAACCATCTCTTGTATTTAGATAAGCAAATGTTGCTTGTCTCTTAGCAACTTGATTACTGGGTAGTTTTTTTGAATTTAGAAATAATCAAAAGGAAAATTTTAACAATGAATTAACAAAATATCATAGACCTTGTAGCAGTAACCTAATTTCTAATGTAAAATAGAAGGTGATAAAATTATTAAGATTAAAAACCACAATAAAGGGGCACAGATGAAATCATACATTCCTTATATAATATCACTAGCCAATAGGATTGACTTAATGTAGAAGAAAAATGATACAATAAAACAACTTCAGAAAATTCAACAAATATTGGTCTAAAGTTTATTTAACTGAAGTCACAGATATTGTTATTTTTATTATTATTATTGACTATCCTGAGACAAGGTTTTCTTGTGCATCTCAGGATAGCCTTGAACTCACTCTGTAGTTTATGCTAGCCTTGAATTTGAAGCAGTCTCTTATATCACCCTCTCACATGATGGAATTACATATATATGCTAATTTACACAAGTAAAATATGATATTTTAAGAGCACCAGTCATTTCTACTAGTGATGCCACAAGTTCAGGTTTTTACAACCTAGGTCATTGGCCTGGATAGCATGAACTATTATCAACGCTCTTCAGCACTACTAGTGTAAAGTGATATATTTCTAGTAAATTGGGTTATCTGTAATGTTACGAAGTAGTGAAATTATGAACAGTGAATAATTAATTGTTCTATGGCAAAATATAACAAAATGATGAATTTAAAAATACTTCTTTGTAGTAAGCACAGTCTCAAAGTTATTTGGAGGAGAAATTTGTGTCACAGAAAGGGCAAAAGATGACTAGCAAAATTAAAGGAACAGCAAGACTCCAGTCTCATTTTTCTTGCTAATGTTCTTTCTTTTCATGATACTTACAGTGACTCTGAATGTGAATAATTTATAAATTTATAGCTAGGTGAAATATTCATAAAGAACAACTGTGCCCCCCAAACTTAAATTAGGAAGTGGCTGAGTTGATTGTGTTACTCTCCTGAAGCAATTAATGCAGTGTTCTATGAAACGCTTTTTATTTGAGAATATCTAGTATTGAAAGAAAATTTAAATAGATATGAAATCTAAAGTAATTCAATTTTATGTAAATTTATGTATGAAACAAAAAACAGCATAGCAGTGAAATCTTCTGGGCTTTAATTTGATTTGAGGTCTGATACATATTTTGACCATCTTTCCTTCATGCAAAAAGGAAAATACTCCAGATAGAACAAGTCATCTAAAGCGTAATGTACATCAATCAAACGTGCTAACTTACAATGCTTCCCAAGGGTATTTGCTCTTTGGTAGTCGTCAGAAATATAAATGGACAGTGTGGTGCGTGTGCTGTGCAGTGGAGCAAAGAAGCATAGTACTGGGGGTGCTGCATCACTTCACGTCAAACGACTAATTAATGGGCTGCTATACATCCTGTTCCTCAGGGTTCAGAGGTATTGTTAGGAATCTTCAATGTTGCCTGTTTAAATTAAAATGGATGACAGACAGATTCATCTAGTGTGTTAAACATAAAGGGAGGGAAAGTCCTTGTCTGTCGAGAAAGCTCCTGCCTGTGACTAAGCAATCTAACCCAGAGGACTTGGTTCCCTTAACAAATTTCATTTATTAAACTTTAACCTCTTAAAGAAGAAAAATTAAAGTTAATTTATTCTAAGAAAATAATTAATTTGATATATTATGTCTGAGAAGCCACTTTCCTGAATCAATTTCCTGATTAAACCACTTGTAGTTTAATCAACAGAATAAGTTAAAAAGAAATCACATTTCTCAGAACACTGTCTCCTATTGCAATTTTTCTCTCTTGGCAAAGAAACATGAATTATTGGAACATTTGAACACAAAATGTTTTTAATATAGAAGAAAAATGTATATATGTTACAAAAGTTTATATTCTTGTGTAAGAGAGAACATATAAAATTAGAGCAAATCAAAACTGAATTCTGAATTGAGATTTTATTAGCTAGGGATATGTTTTTAATATTTTATATAATGATAATTTTGATTGGCCATATGTCACTCATTTTAGATGCTGGATTAACTATGAAAACTGAAATAATTCCCCTTCCTCACTTTATAATTAAAGGATCCTGGTCTTTTAATGATTAGATAACTGGGAGGAAACTATAAAACAGAAATCAATGCTAAAAATCTGGTTCTATATGTTATAAATTTGTCTAGTTGAGAATTAATATAAGCTGCAGGATCCAATATAATTACATTATGACAAAATAAATAAATACAATAATATCTTAGTGATGCTAAGCCACATGAATAGAAAACAGTGTCTCAATTAACAATAACTGAAATGACTTCTCTTAAATGGAACTCGGTCCCTTTAGTGTCAAATAAACTCCAGGAGGAAGGCTAATTTACACTCAACTCAAAGAAGAGCTGTGGAGGATGCATTACAAGTGGGAAGAACAGATGAGCTTAGTATGTATGGAAAACAGTGGGTGGTCTCATGAAAATAAGAAAATGAATTATAATGCCAAATCTTCCAAGTAACTGTAGTTTATATAAAGCACCTTTTTCTTTCCCTTTGTCACAGAATGGTAGCCACAAGAATGTATTTGAAAGATTACAAGCATGCTGGAATTATATTCACAAGTCCACAGTGATTAATTTATTAAAAATGTAGAGATTCGATGTGTAAAATGAGAAAAAAATATATAGGGAAAGGTAATTAACTACTCAGAAAACAGTGCCAAGGAAGGAGCTTTGGTGTAGAGGCCATATAAACTTGGTGTCCTTTAGCTCTCCACAACCTGGATGGGGCCTTGTGTTGGGGGCTGGATCTCAGTGGGCCTCCGGAAGCTCACCCATTCCTGCTGTGTCCAAACTGGGTACTCAGGTCAGGGATTGGGGTAGGATGTATTAGTACAGCCTGCAGGTTCCTGAAATCCAGCTGATCTTCCTAGTGAGGGCAGTAAGCATCAGAGGACCACTGACTGTAGGCTAGAGCTGCAGTTCCTCTGCAGTTCCTGTGTCAGGTCCAAAGGTCAGGTCTGTGACCTTTGGGGGCACCTAAGTTATCCTAGGAGCACTCCTGTGCCTCTCAGCCAGAAACAATCTGCCTCACTCAGGCAACATGCAATGGCCAGGAACAAACTGCTCCAAGGCTGGAACTATAGATGTTGTAGTCAGTATACCTAGGCGAGGAGGGGCAAGGCTCACTGACAGGGAGACCTGATATGAAAACCACAACCCATCCACAGGGATTGGATTCACGAATGCTCTGCAGCCTTTTAACCAATCACCCACCTATCAGACTCATCTGATCTTACCATTCCTGTGGCTCTGCTGGTCCTCTTTTGGTTGCTGGAGCAATTGCGTGGTAGCAGGGGACTCAGAAAGCTGAGAGGATCTCTGTCTAGAGGTCAGAGCCACCTGCTCAGGTCCTGAATTGATCAGACCTGCGAGCTCCTCAACTTCCAACTGGAAGTGCCCGGCCGCCTTGTCTGGCCATAATGTTATTCTGAGTGTCTGTACACAAAGAATTCACAAAACAGGAATCTCTAATGGCCAAGAGACACTTGAAGAAATGCTCAACTTCTTTAATCATCAGAGAAATTAAACTCAATATGACTCTGATATTCCATCTCACACCTGTGAGAATGGCTAAGATCAAAAACTCAAATGACAGCACATGATAGTGAGGTTGTGGAGAAAGAAGAACACTCCTCCATTGCTGGTGGGAGTGTAAATTTGTACAACCACTATGGAAATCAGTCTGGTGATATCTTAGTAAACCTGGAATAGCTCTACCTCAAGACCCAACCATATCACTCCTGGGCATATATCTAAAGATTCCTCACCAAATCACAAGGACATCTCACCTCTGTTCACAGCAGCTTTATTTTTTAATAGCTAGAAATTGGAAACAACCCAGATCTCCTTCAAACAAAGAATGGATAAAAGACTGTGGTTCATTTCCACAGTGGAATACTACTCAGCTATCAGAAACAACGAAATCATGCAAATTGCAGCGAAATGGATGAAACTAGAAAAGCTCATCCTGAGTGAGCTAAACCAGACCCAGAAAGATGCACATGGCATTTATTCACTATATATATTTTAGTCATATAGTGCAGGATAACTAACTATCCTACAACCAACAGACTGAAAGGAACAGGAACATGGGCTGTGTTACTGTTAGTGGGACACTTTGCCCCAGTTGAGCTGGCATGTAGGCCCCCAGTGTAAGAGGAAGCTCTTAGACCATATATGGCTGCTGAAATGAGTGGGGGCTGATATGTGTAGACACCCCACAACAGAGGAGTAACATAGGTAGGATGGGGATAGAGGGTTTGAGGGTAGGACCGAGAGGTGGAGGGAGGCCTGTGGTGGAGATGTAACTTGAAGTAATAAATAAACCTATTAATAAAAAAAGCTAAATGATGGATATAATTCGCCTCTTTCTTCCTCTCCACAAGTCAGCTGTGAGGGACCTCACACTGTGTTTCTAAGCCATTACAAAAGCTATTAAAGTGTCTGAAAACATCCTGGGTTCATCTCTGTAGTCCATCTTTAAGAGGTCAAAAGGAAATTGAAGAGGAATCCAATGAATGGATACTCTTTTAAGCCCACCAAGTAATATAATGAATGTTGATTTGGACATTTAAAAACAATCCTCAGTTCTCTTTCTGAGTTTTGGTGCTGACTTGGGTAAAAGTGGTGTTAACTGGATTATTGTGATTTGATTTTTGTTTTTAAATTTCATGTGTCAAATGTATCGATCATTTTCTTTGTTATTTCTGCCTTTACATTTCCAAAGTAAAATGACTAGACCCCTCCCCAAAGGTATCACAGCCTAAGAAGGTTATGATTAATTAATTATACAGTTTCTCATTTAATGACCAAGACAACTCAACAAAGTATAGCATATACCCTTCACTTCAACTAAGGATTCAGAATGGTTAAATAACTCAGTATGTTTTACAATGCAGGGCAGTAAGTACAGACATGTTTAATGGAGCAGGCAGTCAAACTCTAGTTTACAAATTTTTGTTCTCTATTCCTCTTTCAAGATATTACATTAGAATATAGAAATATATATCATATATATCATATATATGTATTTTCCTACATTTGTATTCTTAACTAACATTTTTAGGATATTGATCTTTAATGTTTATATATAAATATATAGATAAAACTTAACAATTTTTGCTTTGTTTTATGAAAAGTTCACTTATTTTCCTTTTTACTTCCTTCCTTTTTCCCTTTAATCTCTATTTGCCTATATCGGTCTATCACTTCTTTTCTTGACTTTTTTCTTTTGTTTATTTTCCCTTCATAAAAAGTCAAAAGACACCATTACATTTAAGGCAAAATATAATTTTAAAAAGGTGTTTCAAAACTGAAAAACCTACACAAAAATGTCTACTTTATTAAAAATTTGCTTTGTGCCATTACAATAGAATGTTTTAAAGTGTATTAGATAGATAGCATATAGTAGAACTGACTTTTTCTCTGTGAGTCTTTGGATTTCATCACATTAAAAGATAAGTGTATTTCTCTGATGATTAAGGATGTTGAGTATTTCTTGAAGTGACTGTTGGCCACTAGAGATTCCTCATTTGTGAACTCTCAGTTAAGCTCTGTTCCCCATTTTTTATTGGATTATTTGGTTTCTTGGTGTTTAATTTCTTGAGTTCTTTATAAATTATGGATATTAGCCCTCTGTCAGATGTGGGGTTGGTAAAGATCTTTTCCCAATCTGAAGGTTGCTGTTTTCTTCGAATGACAGTTTCCTTTGCCTTTCAGAAGGTTTCAGTTTAATGAGGTGCCTTTATTGATTATTGGTCTTAGAACATGAGCTATTGTTGTTCTGTTCAGGAAGTTGTCAACTGTGCTGATGATTTCGAGGCTTTTCCCCACTTTCTGTTCCAATAGATTTAGTGTGTCGGCTTTATGTTAAGGTCTTTGATCCAATTGGACTTAAATTTTGTGCAAGGTGATAAGTATGGGACTATTTGCATTCTTTTACATGTGGACATCCAGTTAGACCAGGACCATTTATTGAAGATACTGTCCTTTTTCCACTGTATGGTTTTGTCTTGTCAAAAATTAAGTGACAATAGGTGTGTGGGTTTATTTCTGGGTCTTCAATTCGATTCCATTGAACAGTCATCATCTGTTTCTATGCCAGTTCCATGCTGTTATTACTATTGCTCAGCTTGAAATCAGGGAGATATGCAACTTCAGATGTCTCTGATATTCCATTTTGCACCTGTCAGACTGGCTAAGATCCAAAACTCAAATGACAGCATATGCTGGCGAGGTTGTGCAGAAAGAAGAAGTGCTGGTGGGAGTGCAAACTTGTACAACCAGTGAAAATAACCCAGATGTCCCTCTACCAAAGAATGGATAAAAAACAAAGAAACAAAAAACTGTGGTACATTCACACAATGGAATACTACTCAGCTCTCAGAAACAAGGAAATCATACAATTTGCAGCCAAATGAATGGAACTAGAAAAGCTCTTCCTGAGTGAGCTAATCCAGACCCAGAAAGATGCACATGGTGTCTATTCATTTATAACTGGATTTTAGCCATGTAGTACAGGATAGCTATCCTACAACCAACAGATTGAAAGGAACAGGAACATAGTCTTTGTTTCCTGTTAGTGGGACACTTACTTTGCCCTAGTGGATCTAGCATGTAGGCCCCCAGTGCAAGAGGAAGCTCTTAGCCCTCATATGACTGCTGAACTGGGGGGGGATGATATATAGGGACACCCCACTCCAGAGGAGGAGTAGGATAGGTGGGGGGGTAGAGGGTGGGAGGGTGGGACTTGGAGGGGTGGAGAAAGGGGACTGTGATGATGGAGATGTAACTTAAAGTAATAAATAAACAAAAAAAGAGATGAGTGTAACTAATGGCAGACACACCATAGTCTCATCACTACATGTATTCCTTTTTTATTATCACTTTTTAAGAACCCCTTTTACACACACCACTTTTAACAATAGATGATTTGCTCTCTCACTACAGTTTTAATCGTAAAAGAAGAAATCAGGATAGTCATGTCAGTGGGATCTCATAGTTTGTCACTTCCTGTAGACTTATTTTTTTAATTCAACATAATCCTTTTGATATTTATATCAGTTTCATGACACAATGGTTCTTTTATTGTTGAGTTATTATGGCTTATGCTCTAAAGCATGTTATCGCCTGGAACTGTGTGTGGCATATCAGCAATATACATTCAGCAAATATGAGCTAAGTTATAAGATTCTGTGGCCTGTCTTTCACATGACCGTAATTTTTATGAACTCTCATTAACTGAAACTCATGAATATCTTGAATATCTATATGACTACATTGACAAAAATATTTCCCCTCCCAGAGTCGCTGTGGCAGTTTACCCTCTGCCTCATTTTAGTGTGGGATTCATTTGTATTTCCTGTTATGACTAAGCCCTCTTTCTTAGCTCTTGCTCAAAAAATGTGTTTTCCTTTAATTTTTCTTTCTTTTCATAAAACTACACAGATCAAATTTCAAATGAAATGTACAATTTATTTATAGTTAACATTGTATAAAGATGTCCTATTGGAAGTTGTGTTTCTAAGTAGGATTGTTGCACTATATTTGGCAGAAAATATCTTCATAATTTAAAATAACTAATTGGCTATATTTGAATGATTTAGGTGAATGTACCACTGGCAGATTTATTCTTTTGCTAATATCATACTTTTCTGATTATGGCAAGTCCAAACACAGTTACTTCTGTACTTTTCTGAACTTCTTTGATCTTTAAGAGTACTGTACATATATTTTACTATTCAAGACTTTGTACAGATTTTGCTAACATAGCTTCAATCATATGAAAGGAATTTAAATAAATATAAAAGTCAATGTAATTTATTATTTTATGGCCCTGTGTTTTATTTTTTTATATTGCATTGCACTGCAAAACAAACTCATTCAGAATAATTCATTCTTATTCATGTTACATCATGTATTTATCTACTTTACAAATTTATACTTTAAATTGCTGCAAGCATGAGTTTATATATGCATTCTTTAAAAAGCATTAAGCTTGGTATCCATTTGAGCACTTATAGAATTTTCAAAATTAAATTTAGTTTTCATAGCTTTTGCTACAAAATCTGTAATTAGAATTAAAAATTTGTCTTGGGTAATACCCAGATTCAAATATAAAACATGAATTGTACTAGTCAGATTCAATCCTTGTAATAATGATGACTATATCACAAAATATTATTTACTTTTTTAATGTCATTTTCATGACATGTTATTGTGTATCTTGTCAGGGTTCTAAAGGCCTTACAAATAAAAGGGAAACTGTTGTAGACTTTCAGCTAATACTCTCTGGTATGTTGTATATGGACTGGTGGTATATGGACACATTTATGAAAATGGATAGCTCCAAATTCAACTTAACATGTCAAGATGTTCAAAGGTACAAGGAGTCCAGTAAGTCCTGTTTAATGTTATTTTTCTCAGTTTGTTTCTATCTTATGGTCTTGTCATAAGTAAAATGATAAAGAAGAAAAAATGCTCATGCCCGTAGGTTTAGTTTTTTATCCTTTGAAATCCTGTTCATAAAGGAGATAGAGGAACTCACTGTAAATTTGCCTTTAACTCCACTCTCTCAGTCTCAGACATTGCTAATTTTTCTACAAAGATAAATGGAGGGGCAGAAATTGTAGCATAACATTGATTAGTTTTTCACTGGGGACTGAAAACAAAATTATTTACTTATATCTTTTTGAAAATATAACTTATTATATTATTTTATCTAGCCTACTAATATGTAATTGCTAAAATGTATTCTGACATCAGATTGCATATCAAATGAGGATAACATACAATTTTATTTTAAATAGAATTCAAATGTTTTTTAAAATTCTCCCCTCAAATGATTCAATTTAATTAATTTAATGAATATTCTTAATATTCTGTTTCCACTTGAATGAATCAGCAGTTATTACTTTTTAGTTTCTCTACTCATGTAAAATGATATTATTATAGGGTTGAGAAGGAATCTTAAAAATTAGTATCTAGGAGTATTAAATTTTACACATAGAATGTTCTTGTATCTAAATATTCATTTCACTGTCCAACTGTTCATTAAAAGTTCACTACAATAAAGTTAGTAAAAATATTAATAAAGAATAATGACATGAACTTACTTAAACTTTTCATGAAGTCTCTTTCTGCTTTTAATAATAGGAAACAAGCAGTTTGCTAGTACTTGAACCATTTCTTTAGATTTTTCTTTCAGGCAATGGGGCAGTTGAGATAGAGGCATCATGTAGCCCTACTAGGTAAAGGTAATGCTCCTTCCATTATAAAGTCCCTGACCCAACTCAAGGAAGTCTCAGCCTACACCAATGAACACTCAGGCTTTGTGTTCTGTGAGATGGGCACTTTCACAGAAAGGAGTGGAATGGGGGGTCTTTCTGATCTCTTATGCCATGACCAAGTTGAACAGTCAAGAACACATCCTCCTTTCTCCTGTGAAATAGACAGGAAGTCTGTGGTAATGGGTTAGGGGTGCATCTTGGAGTAGGAGGAAGGGTATTGGATCTGAAACTCTCCTCAGTATTCTGTCAATATCTTTCATCAATTTGGAAAATTAGTGGAGACAGAGAAACAGTGAGTGGGAACCCCCTACCCTCACTTTCAGAGAGAAGCTACTGGCTTCCAATCCATTGACATTCTGAACATTCTTTCAGAATAAATTTCTCTGAGATTCATAATACAAGGGACTTCCATCTGTTTCCTGCATTTTCATCACCAGTAAATAGGAATAAAAATATAGGAATATATTTGGTGTATGTTTTATTCTATACTTGATAAAGAACACACATTCAAACACATATCTGTATGTGCTAACTATCACACACATGCATGGATACACACACAGACACTCTCCCTCTCACACACACATACACACACTATACACAAGTATAACTTATATACACATGCACACTAAATCATTTCATTTGACTCATATGCCATATAGAAAAATTAAACAAATCTTAGAATCCATTTGACATTCTGTAAAAGTAAAAATAAATAAAGATATACATATATGCATTTTAAGGTTTGTCAGCTATGAAAAGAACTGTTTGTACTTTTTTTTGATCCAAACATTGTCTTGTCCATGTTAGTGGATTTTGACAGATTTATAAAACACAATTTCTGTAATTCCATGATTTCTTAAGCTTGATAATTTATTGAATGTTTTTCTTTCTCTACATTATTAAATCTTAAAATTAAAAATACAAAAGCATGAGTATATTTTCTATGCTATTATACTCTATAATATACTATGTATTTATTATATATTAAGGAATGCTGATCTTTTTAATGCCACATTTTCAAAAATAAAAGGTTTTACGTAAGTTTAAAAGAAACTACCCTTGATATATTGCAGAATTTTCTATTTTAAATGAAGCCCACTTATTTAAATGCATGTGTCTTTGTCTTTCTGGAGAAAGAAAAAAATGAGACTTAAATGTGTTAGTTCAGTTCTAAGGGATGAGCTCAGTCTCTTCTACGTGCATGTCTATGGCTCAGAATGACCTCTTCCCTGGTTTTCATTTTTTTTTCATAATTCATAAGCACCTGTTTCAAATCATGGTGCCATTCTTGCCTGTTATCTCCCTCTGGGCTCCATTTGTAGCTCAACATCACATTTTGTTTTCCCTGCATTTCTTACTGTTAACTGCTGCACTATATTTACTGTAGATAGTGAGTTATATTTGAAATTTCAGACTGTTACTACTGCAATTATTTGTCTCTTCTTTCTCCTATCCTTTATTCTGTGTATATATATCCTTTCTTCTTTTATGGCTCCAATTCTTATTGCTCTGTGCTAACAACTTTGTCAATAAAGTTGGGAATATATTATTTAAGTTTGCAAATAATTTCATAGAAAGGTGTGTTGTGGGAAATGATCTATATTCTGTTTTGTAAAACATTGACTTTAATTGTACAAATAAGTCATAGAAATTCTGTGGATATTTAAATAGAAACAGAATAACCCCACTAGGGTAACATGTAATTAAGTAAGTATACTGTTTAATAATTTTATCAACTTTGTATACTCAAGAATTATTAATTTATCTAATATTTGGAATTTTTAAATTACTTGAAATTTTCTTTTTGCCTCATTGTTGGTGACCCAATGCTATCATCATTTCTAGAATAGGTCAGCATCCAGAATTCCATCAATGGAATTACAAAGGGTTTTAACTAGTATGTCCGGCTTCTTTCATTCAACATCTTGTTCTTGAGAATCATTTGTGCTTGAAGTATCAACAGCTCATTAACTTTTTTTGTTTATCAGTAATGCAGATGACAGAATTTTTTTGTTTTTGTTTTGTTTTTGATTTTGTTTGCCACTCACCTTGTGAAAGACAGCTGAGCTGTTTCCAGAATATGCCAATCAGAAACAAGGTTATTATTCACACACACACACACACACACACACATATATATGTACAAATATATATATATATATGTACAAATGCTAATGCTGGCAAGTTTCATTAATTTGAGTGATTATTTGATAGAGGTAATCATTTGGTCATATTGTACATTTGTATTTAAATTTATATATAATATATGAACAATATTTCCAGTATTAATAAATAGCCAAGCATGGACATGTCGACTTTTATAGTTCTTCCTGTGCTAACGTTTGCCATATTTAGTACATTTTTTGCAAATATATATTGTCTTTATGAATATTTAAACATTTATTTTTGTTATTCAGTGTAAGGGCCACTTTCATATGCTGATAAATTTGTGTATAAATATGTGTGCTTTCTATTTGTATTTTAAAGATTTATTTTAATTTTTATTAGATATATTTTTTCTGGGGGTTTCCTATGCCTCCTTTTGACCTTAAATATTTATTAGGGGTTTCTACTCCACTTTAGTTCCCAAATAAAACAGAAGTACTATATTTTATTAATAAATTGTAAGTCCTGTGCTGGTCAAGTTCTGAGATAGTCTAAATCTAGCACCCTTAAAGCCCACAAAAATGTCCATCTCTTGTGAATCTGGTGACTTCAAGTCTACTTCTGCTCCATCAATGTCCTCAGGGGAAGCTTCCTTTGTCCATGTGTTCTTGGTCCATCCAGTCTAATGAGGAGAAATTTTCTGCTTTTTCCTCTTGTTTCCTCTCTTGTTTGGGCTGCTTCTGCTCCATCAGTCCCACCCTCATTGGTGCCCTGCTCATGGTCAATACTGCCCATTGGCGACCTCCATCCTCTTTCTCTCTGTCTCTCTGTCTCTCCCTCCATATCATAGTCCCTCTGAGACAACACATCCGGGAACCTCAACTCCACCTGCCTCTCTTCTGCCCAGCTATAGGCTGTCAGCATCTTTTATTTAACCAGTCAGAAAATTGGGGAACATTCTTTACATCACATTGATATATGAGGTGATTCACTATTCATAACAATGCCTGTGGCAGTGGGGTAAGCAGATCTCAGGGCACTGAAATCAGCATCTGAAAACACAGTGTACAAGACCCTCCTCCAACATCTTCCCCTTTTAATCCAATAACAGGCTCTTTTTCTTTTAGCAATATACTATATACAATGAGAACAATTATGAAAAATTATGAAATCTGTCAGGTAAGAATTACATTCAAAATGTCCAGTACATTTGTATTTGGCAGTATTTGGAGAAAGAACTCCATTATCTATCCTATCTTGGTGAGTTGAAAGTTCTGTACCTAACTCAATTTTCTATTCTAACTTTCATTACCAACCTAAAACATCCATTTACAACTTCCACCAATATTCATAAAAAACTTAAAAAAACATTTATTTATTAATTCAAGTTACATCTGAATTGCAGACCCCTCTCCTCTCCCCTCCCTGTCTCACCCTCCTATCCTTTTCCCCCTTTCCTTCCTATCCTTCTCTTCAGGTGAGAGCCCCCCCCCCACATATCAACCTCTAATCTTCATTTACCAATTTAAAACACCTTCTTACAATTTAAACTTTCACATCATCCAACCTTCATAACTTGCACTTACCATCATTAAAACATCTCCTTAGATCCCTAAACACCTTCTTAGATCCTTCAGAAATTAAGATTAGTTCTGTGACCATGACTATCTAGTCTTCAATCCCTTCAGAGACTTGAGAAGTAATAAACATTACCTGAGTATCCAGAAAGTTCAGAGCAACAGCTTCTAAAACCATAGAAATGACAGAGACAAGCTGGCTGCCTAGACAGCTACCCAAAATCCTATATAAGGTTGGAGTACAGATGTCTACAAAGGCAAGAAGAGGGCTACGGATCCCCACAGAGCTTGGGTTACAAACAATTGTGAGCTGCGTCACTTGGGTTATGGAAACTAAATTCTGATTCTCTACAAAAGCAACAAGCACTCTTAATTGATAAACCATCTATGAAGGCCTCTTACATGTATTTTATAGAGACTGTTATTTTTAGTTAATTAGTTTTTGTTAAGATTATATTGACTGTGTAAAGAAATATATTTTGCCAGCAGGATATATTATGTCTATCTATTCATTAATAAATATAACATATCCATCCATTACTTTAATGAATATACAAATGAATGTACAGGTACTCATTCAGTGTCTCCTCGTAGACTTCAATGCAGGTCTGAGAACTTATCTCACTCAGTCTTGTAACATTTCTTTGTAAGGAGATAAAAGGACCTTATATCACATAGTAGTTGCAGCACTTTGTTTGTAATGCTCAGAAATATGGACTTATTTTCTGTGCCCCATATGCCAATGGGTTGACTTCCTACCATATTTGTTCTTTCTATATAAGAAGCAAAATCTTTCACCTTAAGTCCAGCAGAATATATGAAGACCATATGCCCCTGTCCTAAATGAAATCTGCTTATCAGTTTACAGACCATTTCCATTGAAACCTATCTTTTCTTCCTTTCTCTCACAGTAAATTCTCATTCATTCTGTGTGGCATTCATGTGAGTTGTTTTTTATTTTCTTAGTAACCAGGATACCTGCACACACAGCTTAACAGTCTTTGGGTGCTATTGCTGGTTTGGTGGCAGGTTTTGTTATTTCTTTCTGTTTTCTGTAATGGACTCCTTCAAATGAGCTTAGTATGTGTCATTTGTTTGTAAAGTCTGTATTGTAAAATATTTGCACACATTTTGCAAACCGAAGATTCATTGACTGAAAACAATATTTTTGTCTTTGGAGGAAACCTGCCATAGTACACTTATGGAGATATGTGTGAGCACATCTTTCAGGACTCTTCCTCCATCTTGTCAGTCTTGAAAATAGAACTCAGGTCACCAGAACTGGTAGCAAACATCTTTATCCACTGAGCCATATTACCATCCTTAGAACACTTTAAAAGTGATAAAGACTTACCCAATATCATAGATCTGCTACAAACTGGATTTGGCTTCAAGTTCATTAGATTTTTTTTTATTACTATAAATTGCATACCTATAGGCACAATGTTTCCCTCATAATACTTATAAATATATTATGCTTACTTTATTGTGAACAGCATGAAATACACACACTATTTTGGAACTTTCCCATTATTTTCTTGGGGCTAATATGTACATAAAATCTATAGATGTGTATTAAAATACACTGACATAGAGAGCATCAATAGGTATATAAATTGAGGATAATAAATTCACAGTGGGTTAGGAGAAACTAGGGAGTAATGATTAATATTTATACTTCCTGAACAATGAATAAGCTTTGGAAATTTGTTATTTAGTAACATAAAAGAGCCTTGATTGAATCAGACTTAATATGTGATAACATAAATGAGGATAGACAGATTTCTAAAACATCTGGCATTTTTTAATCTTGCAAAAATAAAATTGAATGCTCATCAAATTATTCCTGTCTTGAAGGAAATTACTATTATTTAATCTAAGAAGAGTGACTATATAAGTAAGCCACTTCAAAAGAGAATAAAATATGAGCTATGAGAAAAGATGAAAGCAAAAAATGTGCAGCCATTTTGCAAAGAGATATAAAGGTCACTGGAATCTCTAAGAAAGGACACTAAAATCCCCACAGTAATATGCTCCAATTCACAAACTATAATTTTATAACTATGTCAGAGAATTTAATGACTCATCAATCAAAATGATTTTTTGAATTATTCATTCATAAATATATAAAGTTCCAACCAATGGAATTTCAAGAAGGCAGTTATTTAAATTTTACTCTTAATAGAATTCAAATTAATGAAGCACAACCATTTTATAATTAAAAGAGGAAAATCAAGGATTACAAGTTAGATTTCAGAGACAGGTGGATAGTAAATGTAACTGAATGGAGTCCTAAGATACCTTTTATGTCCCCTCATCCAGGAGCTATAAGAAATCAGCTAAATGGAGAGAAATTCAAAGAATTTCTGCTAAAATTGGGAGTAAGACAAGGTTGTTCACTCTCTCTATGCTTATTCTGTCTTATATAGAGCAATAAGAAAACTGATAGAGATCAAGGGGATGGAAGAAGAAAAGGAAGAGAGCAAAATACATTCATTTGAATGATATGATAATATAAATAAATGACCCAGAAATTACCATCAGTTAAACTCTTACAGCTGAAAAACACATTCAGTAAAGTATCATGATATAAAATTAACATATGCATGAAAACAAACAAATAAACAAACATAAGCCCCAGTAGCCTTCTCACTATTTATAAATAAAAAGCAGACAGATAGAAATGAGGGAACAACAGCATTCACAATAGCCTCAAAATGTAGAATATTTGGGGATAAACCTAACTAATCAAGAGACTGTCTTACATGACACTTTGCTCAGTGAAGACACTGAGCAAAGAAATTGAAGAAGGTATCAGAAGATTGAAAGAACCCCTTTGCTTATGAATTGGTAGGATCAATATAGTAAAAACAGCCATCCAACTGAAAGCAGTCTACATAAAACCCAGAACAACCAAAGCACTTCTGAATGATAAAATATCTACTGTCGGTATCACCATTCCTAACCTCAAACTGTACTACAGATATATAGTAATAAATGTAGTATTAAAAACAGCATGGTATTGGCACAAAAACAAACATGTTGATTAACAGAATCAAATTAAATGTGAAGAAACAAATTTACAAACCTATGGACACCTGATTTGTGATAATGAAGCCAGAAATACATTCTGGAAAAACACAGCATTTTCAGCAAATGGTGCTGGTCAAACTGATTGAATGCGTCTAAATGAATACAAATAGATGCATTACAGACCTGAGTCTAGTGGTTCTTCAATAAGATACAGCTATACTACTCTTGGGTATATAACCAAAGGACATTTCATCCTACTACAGAGACATTTACTGAACCATGTTTGACCTACAATGGTGAACTGTCAGCAAGTTGTGCTGGCACAGTGTTTGTGGGAGTAATAAACCATTATCTAATTATTCATTAAGGTCCACTACATGAAATGGGGCCCATACCCAACACAGTTTGGGATGTTAAGAACCTGAGACTAGATAGGTTACCGACCTAGTGGAAAATCAAAAGTTTTAGCTCCGCTAAAGGAATTTACCAAGCAAATGACTCTCAATGACATATTTTGCTATATTCATAAGTCAGTGCCTTTCTCATCCATCATTAGAGAAGATTCCTCCTGTAACAGAAGGGAACAAAGACCGATCTTTAGCCAGAGAATAGGTAGTGGACTTTCTAACACTCAACCTTAAATGGGATATCAATTCTCTTATTTGAGGGCTCTGTTAAAGAGGAGGCAGAAAGAGTGCAAGATACAGAGGGAATGGAGTAAACCAAGGAATAAAGGCCTTCTAGCCACAATAGTCTAGTGCACATAAGAACTCAAAGAGATTGAGGCAGCATGCACAACATATGCATGTTTGTGAAGCTGAAGGAGTCCTAGAGTGGAAAGGGGAAATAGACAGATACCCACATTTCCAAACCTGAAGGTATCTCCAACTGATAGCTAGTTGCAAATGAAAAATTCCTTTTCTTCAGAAGAGTCTCATTAGGGAAACAAATCACGCAAGGGGAGGTCCCATGCCCAGCAGTAGAACACTAACACAAAATAGTATTTTTGGAGGTTCTTTGTCTCCTACAGTTAAATCAGGGTGAATTTTGTTTGTTTGTTTGATTTAGTTGGTTGGTTTGGTTTGTTTTGGTTTGTTTTTATTGCTGTTGTTTTTCTTTTTCTTTTTTTAATTTAATTTTTTATTTCTTAAGTTACACCTCAATTGCAATCCCCTCCCTACTCCCCCCTCCAGTCCCACTCTCCCACCCTCTTCCCCTCAACCTACCCATCCCCTTCCTTTTTTTTAAGTTTAAGGTATATCATTTCCCCCCAACAGCTCCCCCTTTCTGTCCAACAAATGGCTCTTTCTCTTATAGCAATAAATACAGTACAAAACAACAGAAGAGATCTGCAGAATATGGCATTCAAAGATATTTTCTTAACTTTAGATTTTTTTATATTGAGACATGTCAGCTCCTGACATCACCCCCTATTCTACTCCAAGTAGAATATGGGCATTGAAGAATCTCCAGTGGGAGATGATTTGATTAGTGGCAAGCCTATCCCTTGGCAAGAAAAACCCCTTGCTTCAACTGTAGACAGAATGCTATCCAAAAATGACAAAACTTGGAAGCAGGTAAGTCGACAGCCTAGCTCTGCCAAGACAGGGTAGGTAAGTCCTTCATAATTTCTGCTGTACAATCAATATCTGTCAGAGAAACGGGGCCAAACGGCTGAAGATTGATGCTGTAATATATGGAGAGAAAATGGGAACTGTTGTTGTTTTTCTACCTTACTAATAATTTACTTATATGGCTTCTGGTTTTGTTTTTCTATGGAATTCCTGTGTGTGTGTGTGTGTGTGTGTGCGTGTGTGTGTGTGTGTGTGTATGTGTGTGTGTGTGAATGTGTTTATCTCTGACTTTATATTCCATTTGTTGTGTTGTTTTCTTTAGCTCTTTTCTTGTTCAGTTGTTCTGTCCTATTCCAATTTGTTTGTTTTATCATATTTTACTGTTATTCCTATTTGTGTTCTAAGATCCAGGTGGGAGGGGCGATAGGGAGAAATTGAGAGGAATAGGGGGATGGTATAATGTAATCAAATATAATGTATGAAATTAACTATTTAGAATAAAAGATGAAAAATCAGTTATTACTTATCCTCATATTTTATCCCCCAAATATATTTTTATATAATCAATATTTGGTTTTAAATTAGGCTCAACTTTTCATTATTTACTGTAGCTTTTCAGCACAATGCAAGGGCCACAGTTACTGCTTGTTTTTACGTTATTCTTGACTCATGGTTTATTTACCTCTTAGGTGACCTTTGTAAATCCAACAAGTGAAACAGAGGACATTGATATAATAGTATACTCAAAATTAAACATCAGTTCTGTATAGTGGCACTGAATAATTGATAATCTATTCCAGTTATTCACGCTGACATTAAAGTTAGAAGGCAATGTAGCGTAAAGAGTACCAGTGGGTCTCCACTGCCAGTTAGATGTCTATTTTGTCATTAACCTCTAGGCAATCTATCTTCTCTTAAGAGTGTCTGTTTTCCTACTTATTCATACTTAGAACAGTATCTGCACTAATATATATTTAAATGGTCATGAAATTCAATAAATGATTCATTGAATAGAGTTCCTAGAAGATTAGACTTGTTCAGGAAATATGTAGTGTTAACTTAATAAACCATGCCTAAGTGTCATTAAGTAATACTTTCTTAATTGCTGAGACTTATAATTTATGCAGAATGTTTTCAAAATATTCAAACCAAAAAGTCTGCTGTGAGTGAGAATTGAACATATTGGCTGTATCCAATAATTTGCCCAGGGTCTTTATTAGTGATATTTCGTGAGAATAAAGTTCTGAGACTACACTACAGTTATAAGAAGAATCGTCTTCAACATAATTTTCATCCAGAGTCTATGAACAGGAGATTATTATTTCAATAGGATTTTAAATACAGAAAAATTATAGTTGGTGTGTAATTGATAAAACAGGAAGTTACTCAGTGATATGAGTTTCATGGAGTAAGCTAATAACTTTGACAAACTAACATTCTCATCTCAGTTTCCACTACAATAATCATATAAACTCATACCAAATAAGGTTGAGGCCTCTATTCATATTTGAATAATCTAAGATAAATATTTACTATATTCATCCATAAATATTTGCAAACTCTCTTATACCTGTAAGGCAAAATATATACTACTCAAGGGTCTTATTGGTATTTGTTTGAAGACAGTTTTGTCAGATTACCTTTGTGAGTGAGTGTGTGTGTGTGTGTGTGTGTGTGTGTGTGTGTGTGTGTGTACATATAGGGCTGAGTTAAATGTCAACTATCATTCTGCATGTATGTTCAACATAATTTTTGAAACATGTACTGCCAATGGCCTAATACATCCCCAGTAGGCTAGTAAACTCCAGGAATCTATCTGTCTCTGCCTCCCCAATTGTAGGATATCAAACTCATATCACATTCATGATTTTTTTTAATGTGGGTTCTGGGGATGAAACTCAGGTCTTATTTTTACTGGAGAACTATTCCAACCAACTTATCTTCTCAGATTTCCATCAAATCTCTTCATTGTAAAAATCTTCTTTTCTTTGCTCCATTTTAAAATTACAAAGTCAATAATAGAAGTTTTGTAGAAGCTGCTCCCTTGAATTATTTGTTTTTCTCTGGAATCATTATAAACAGATTATTATTCTAAGCACAATATCCTTTTAACAAGCAAACTATACTATATCACAAAACCCACTTGAAAATTTCACATCTCAAATAATAAAGAATGTGACCCTTTTCAAAGTCAATCTTAGATAAAAAGATGTGATTAAGATGTGGGTATTTAAAGCGATACTTCTAAAAGAACTTTGTACTTTCTTGCATTACCTATTCTTAGTTTATGGTTTAAATAAATGAAAACTGTTTGCAAAAATAAGTGCAAGGGCATCCATATTGACAACCTATAAAACATTTCAACCTCTGTGCCTTTGTGGTGTGGAAAAACTTTTATATTATACAATAGTGTTATACTACACTAGCTAATTTATCAAACAATATATTGACTTCATATATTATTTGAATAGTGGTAGTCTACAATGCAGAAACTTTCAAAACTAGATATCAATTATCTGATTTTTTTTTCATTTTAATTTATTATGCCACATCTTACCTCAAATTGAAATGGAAGAGTACCATTCTCTTAAAATAGCTGCAGCTTTTTACCTAATGATCCGATAAATTGGTGCTTGTTTGGTGGCTGTTTGTGCTGCTTCTCCAAACTCAACATGAAGTTGTCAATGCTTTTATAGAGAAGCAATATTTCCTCTTGTTCTGAATTTCTCAAAGGATCAGCAGCTAATTTAGTATTTTCTGTAACAATTCAATTAAAGTACTAGAGATTTGTTTCTCCATATGTTCAATTTGTTTGATTAAGTAATGCCTTAAAGGGCTGTTTTAATAAGGTAAGTGCTTTACCTGTATGAGACAAGCTTACTTGCTAAGTGGTGAGTGGCTTCTTGCCATTACATTTTCATGCAAAAATGACAGCAATATATGCTTTATGCAGGAGGGGAAAAGCTAAGAAAACACTTGTATCTGTTTAGGGAAATTCTCAAAAATAAACACTAGCAGATTGCTTAGAGAATAGGATTTAAATTGTTGATAATGCTTTGAGTAACCTACAGAAAGTTAAAGGTTAGTATTCATGAGTCCAAAGGTTGAATATTCCATTCAAACTTTGTTGAATGTATCATTGTGTGAAATAAAAGTCTACATAATGTTGTAGTCAGTTGCAAATTCACAGTGCACTTTATCAGAAATTTAAGGAATTATATTAAGCCAAAGCAGGGATAATCATGACTTCCTTACATTGTAGGTTATTAACTTCCAAATCTGATCTAATTTTCAAAGATGTGGAATATTTTTCTTAAACATAAATGTGTATGTGTGTGATTTCTCACAGAGAAATCTATTTTTATGAGAAATCAAACACATACACATATATATATTTCGCCAAATGGGAGAAGATTCCTTATGAAAACCATCATTTGAAATGGTTTTTGAAAAAAACTGGGTTCTTTTTATAATACTACTGTCCTTCAATTAGCAAGTGTATCACTTATAAAACAACTTATAAATAAACTTAATGGTAACAGGAATCTATAATTATTGCAAAGGGGGAATCTTTTATGTACAAGAGATAAATTCAACATTTTCTTATTTCTGCTTGGATATTGCCTAGATTCAGAGTGCATGAGCAGGCTCTCTGATTTGAGAGATCATTTAGACTTCAGATTGTGGCACATTTTATAATTTCTTTGTTGTACAAGATCAGATTGTCAGGTGGTATAATGTGGCAGAATTTTCCTGGAGATGCCCCCCACACACAGGTCTACTGATCCAAGAAAGTAAGCCCACCACAGTCCAATATAATGACTGTAGCAAATAAAATTTGGTGCAAAGGGGAGTTATTATTAGGATTATGACTGAGAATTTGAGTGAGAGATGATTTACTACATTGGATATTAACCTTCTTAGTGTTGCAATCTATTGGTGAAGTTCCTAATGTTGTGGTGAACCCAACCATAAATTTACTTAGCTACAATAACATAGCTGTGTTTTTACTATTGCTGTGAAAAATAATGCAAATATCTGGTATGCAGAGTATCTAATAAGTGACCCCAAAGGGGTTGTGCCACATATTTTGAGAACCACTATGATGACTCGAAAGCAGCTGTGTCATGGAAAAGCCCATCTTGAAAAAGTCCACCTTACCATCGACTAAGACTCATAAAAGATGAAAGCCTGATGTTTTCTTCACATCTTGCTATCTTCTAGCCTCTATATGTTTTGGCTTCTCAATGTCCCTTCTCTGTGTAGTTGCTTACTCCTATTTATGACACTGGAAAAGGGCCCTCAGAAATCTTTCAAGTTTATATTCTCCCCTACATTTGAGCTTTATTTATCCTCCTAAGCCTAATAAGCTTCATATCTCTACTAGGGGAAAAAAACAATGCTTCAGTTCAAAGAATATGCCTTATAAAAGGTGAAAAGAAAATAAAAATATCCAATAGTTGAATGGATATACCTTTAGAACTTTGTGTATCAATGAGCTTCAGATAAGAAACATGAATTCTTTTTTGGGTTTTGTAAGAATTAAAGATTCAATTTCAACAATTTCCAGATATGGCACTAGGCTAAATCACATTCTTCTATTCTGAATAGTTGGTTAAGGCATTCAGAGAGTTCCTAGTTCATATAGTGGGTAAATAAAAAGAATTATCTGTGATAAAATATTTATTGTTCATAAGGTGGAAGGAAAGTTATACAATAATAACTTCTAAAAACTCAAGAGGAGCTAAGATTGCAAAGCAAGAGAGGCTGATCCCAAAGGTGCCCAACTCACACATTTTGTGAATGACAAGCAATGGAGGCCGCAGACACAAAAATATACAAGGAAACCCCTGAATTTTAGAAACATACTGAAAGTCTGAGTTCCGAAATGATGAAATTTCTAACTATGAATGTCCCTTGAGTAAGACTGGAAGCAAGAAATAGTGGCCGAAACCCATTTATTTACCCATTGCCTATCAGGACAAGTTATGACCACTAGCAACCAGGAACACACGAATCTCCCAGGAACCAGGCTTCTGAAAACACTTGAATCACATTGGCAGACTCTACTTGATCTGAACAAATATGGATGTATACAGAGAGTTCTGACTAAGAAACAAGAGAGCAGAACTTAGAGAAAAGAGCGTGAAGGAAGAACTCTGAGATAAGATGCTAGGTACATCAGATTTCATAGAGACAACAAAGTAATTTCTTCTAAAAGGTTAGCGGATTTGAAAACAGTTAGATATAGGGGTAATAAATCCTGGAGATTGAGTGCTGACTACATTTATTTAACTCCACACAGTCATGAAAGAAAAAAAAAAAGATGTGTTTCTCTCTGAAATCAAATAGAGATGTAACTATGTCTGTAGAGTAATTTGTACATGATATCTGCCACATCATCAAGAACTAGGAGGCACAAAGTTAAGCAAGATTAACTATTTACTGTGAAGAGATAAAACAGCCAACTTAAACAAGAATGGATATATTCAAATTCTGATGCATCTTCAGAAACTCAACAGTAATGAATATGGTAAGTTATGTAGTAAAAACAGTGATGATAATATCACAGTATCATACAGTACACAGAGTTCAAACTCAAATGTATTTTTAAATTAATACATTAAAAGGAAAAGCATGATATCAAGAATTCCTTTGATTGCATAATCAACATACTGAATATTAGGAGCAAGAATAAGTAAACTTGAGCAGGAATCAAGAGTGCTTCTAGAACCTGAATCACATAGGTTAAATGGAGGAAACACATGAGCAAAATTAAAACCTGATTGCTCAAATGTGAGGTGAACGAGTGTAACACCAGTATACATACCACAGTAGATGGAGAAAGCCTACGAGGTCTCAGCTCTACACAAAGAACTATAGGTACTGAGGAATGCTAGGAGCAGGAAAAACAGTTTTCCCCTCCAAAAGAAAACCACATTAAGTGGTCCAAAAGTCTCAGATGAGTCCTGAAAAACGTATATAAGAGTAACCTTGCATAGACTGAGCAGGTTACATTTAGGAATATATGTGTATATATGTATATATGCATGTAATATCAATGAATGAAAAAGAAACAGTGAATTTAAAAAAGAACAATGAGGTGTGTAGGGGAAGGTTTGGAGGAAGGGAAGGGAGAAATGATCTAATTATATTGTAATCCAAAAATTAAGAAAGAAAGATATGAGATTTCAAAAGGACAATATCAAATATATCATAAGTATATAGTTTCAGTCTCAGAAGTAAAATATATAGACAGAAAACTGATAAGGTAAATACAAAAGATAATTTGAAGAGAATAGAGTATTTCTATCTTAATGGAAAACATAATATTTAAGAGCTATGAGGCTGTAATCTTAAAATAAAATAAATACACAGAAAAATAAATCAAAGTATATCACACTAAAGAGTTAAAATGAAAAATAAAGATTTTTTTCAACAAATAGTAATAATCATTCATATAAATTAATGAAAATACTCAAAGTTTATGCTTGAGCAAGTTACAAAAGTATCCTAATTTATCTTACAATGTGAAACAAATATAAAATTAAGATAAACTCTCTTTAATAAATACACTTATAATACTAAGATTTGGTAAATGTCTTTTCTCAATCTGTAGGTTGCCATTTTGTTCTAGTGACAGTGTCCTTTGCCTTACAGAAGCTCTTCAGTTTCATGAGGTTCCATTTATGGATTGTTGGTCTTACAGCTTGAGCCAACCCTACAACTGACAGAGGACTAATATCCATATTTTATAAAGAACTCAAGAAATTAAACACCAAGAAACCAAATAACCCAATCAAAAAATGAGGTAGAGTGCTAAACCAAGAATTCACAGAAGAGAAATCTCTAATGGCTGAGAGAAACTTGAAGAAATGTTCAACATCCTTAATCATCAGAGAAGTGAAACTGAAGATGACTCTGATTCCATCCTACACCTGTCAGAATGGCTAAGATCAAAAACTCAAATGACAGAAAATGCTGGTGAGGGTGTGGAGAAAGGGGAACCCTCCTCCATTGCTGGTGGGAGTGCAGGCTTGTGCAACCACTATGGAGGTCAGTCTGGCGATATCTTAGAAAACTTGGAATAGCTCTACCTCATGACCCAGCCATACCACTTCTGCGTATACATCCAAATGATTCCTCACCAATCAACAAGGACATCTCCTCAACTATGTTCATGGCAGCTTAATTTTTAAAAGCTAGAAACTGGAAACAACCCAGATGTTCCTCAACCAAGGAATGGATGAAAAGACTATGGTACATCTACACAATTGAATACTACTCAGCTATCAGAAACAAGAAAATCCTGAAATTTGCTGCCAAATGTATGTAACTAGAAAAGCTCATCCTGAGTGGGCTAACCCAGACAGATGGACATGGCATCTATTTATATATGACTGGATTTTAGCCATATACTACAGGATAACTATCCTATAAACAACAGACTCAAAGGAACAGGAACATAGACTTTGCTACTTGTTAGTGGGATACTTTACCCCAGCGGAGTTGCCATGCAGGCCCCCAGTGCAAGAGGAAACTCTTAGCCCTCATATGGTGGCTGAACTGAAGGGGGCTGATACGTAGGGCACCCCATACTGAAGGAGTAGGATAGGTGGGAAAAAGGGAGAGGGGGATGAGGGTGGGAGGGTAGGCCTGAGAGAGGTGGAGATGTAATGATGGAGATGTAAATTGAAGTAATAAATAAACAGTAAAGAAAATACTAAGATTTCTTTGGTATATTTTTTAACTAAAAATAATAATTATCTTCAAGAGAAAGGAGAAAAATGAGTATGGCATTACAACTGCCTCTACTTAAAATCTAAATGGATATTTTTTAGGATAAAATATGCTAAGAATGTTTAATTTACAGTCATCTGATTAACACTGATATCTATAAGGTAAAATTGCTAAATCTTGGATTATATACATTCCAAAAGCTTTGGTACAGCTTAAACAAATTTCAGTTCAAATAACCCCTGAAAATAGTGTATACATCATCAATGACTGAGTGGGTCCTCAAATAGTCTTTGCCTACCTCTAAGGCTTCCCACAAGGGAAAAGTCTATCTCAGCTACTTTCCATTCTAAAGCCTGGCCCAACCTTTAGAAAAATGCAACTGACACTCAGGGAGTCTTTATAAGTCCATACATGATATGGTCTGACAGGCATTGTCTGCCAGCACAGAATTACAATGGATAGCCCCTGGAATGCAGCCACCTTTGTGCTAAGAAAAAAGATGCAAGTTTTTATTTGGTGAGTCAGGATGTGTAACAGGTTCTAAATGCTTCAGGATATAAGAGAAAAGGCAGGCAAGGGAATACAAAAGAGGCAGTGCAGACAAATTGTTGAGCTAGGTCTTGAAAGAACATGAATTTCATTGTGAAATAAGGACTACAAGGTAGATAGCATAATATTTCTTTCAGAGGAAGAGCAACGTATTAAGAATCATATTCATGTTATTGAAAAGAATTTGCAGCTATTTTCTGAAAACAAGCCATGCAGATAAGGGATATTTTCTTTTTTTGTGTGTCTAACTATTTGTACATAAACAGTAGAAAAAGACATTTTTATTTATTTTATCAATTTTTTTGACTAATCTGTTAACAAAGTCCAGGATAAATCAGTGTGAATGGGATTATAGAAAAAAACAAGGATAGCAAATAAAAATTAGGAAGTTACTACAACGCTGAAACCAGAAGGTACTATTTGAGTATTAAGTAAGTTATTACAAAATCCACAATGTAAGGTGACAAACAGGCAACTGGCCGGCAGACAGTCAAGAAGATTTACACTGAATAAAATGTGTACTTCCTTTTTGACAAAAGGTCTTTTCTTGATGATTTTTATATTAATAAATGGACCTTTTCTCTCTAAAACTCCTCAGCTATGGTAAAAAGGAGTATTATTTTTAAGTCTCAACTGAATATGATTTGTATGGGGCAGAAGTTACACACACACACACACACACACACACACACACACACACAGTTGATTTTCCTAGGAAATAATTACAGTTAGAGGGGGACAAGTTTTGTCACTATGGAGGATGAATGTAACCAAGGAAAGCAAAGTAAGAACTTTGACTGTGTTCCTATAATAAACAAAAAATAGTACAGTTGACTATTGCTACAATTCTCTGTATAATGAATCAAATAAATTTGGAAAAGACATTGCATCATTAACCATTATTACAGAAAATTTAAAAATTCTATGTGTTTTCTCCTTAACATTTTTTTTTTATTTTTGATGGAAGGGGTGTTTATTTCAGCTCCTGGAGTAAAGAGAGGATACAGTTCTTGAAAGAGGCAAAGGCATGGTCTTGAGACTGTGAGGAGGCTGGTCACCTTGCAGAGATGGATTCTGTAGTGAATTCACTTTTCCATTTTATTCAGCTTGACTCCCCTGCCAATATGACAGTGCCATACACATTTAACTCAGAGAGGGGGCATTCCCTCTCTGAGTTAAAACTCTCTGAATATACCTTTAAGATACACTAAGTAGTGTCTTCTTGGCAATTCTGAATACTGTCAGATTAATGATCAAGATGAATCACTGCAGACGGTATCAAAATTTAATGTATGTGATGGACACATAAGTACAGAGTGGAAAAAAGTGTTACTACCCAAATATAGAGTCATTGTTTTTAAAATAAAATCACACACCTCCCTAATCTATTTTATAAAAATATTTTTACTTATATTTAAAAATCTAAAATTAAAGAAATGATAAAGGAATTTTTGAAATAATTGTATGTCAACTTATCATGAGTGAATGTCTTCCTAAATATATAAAGAGTTGAAAACAGGAAAACTACAAATGTGAATCAAGCAGCAGATGGCTCCATTGGTGTTGCTGCATGCATTGGGGACAATGGCGAGTTTAGGGACAGAGGAATGTAACAGGCTGCCACATACAGCTGACTGGAGTAAAGGACAATTCCTTTCTGAAAGGCGGCAAAACTAAATGGCTCCTTGATCTAGAAATGACATTTCCAAAAAAAAAAAAAAAAAAAAAAAAACTAGTAAGAAGTGATCAACTAAGATTATAAAAGGGTCTGGATGATGATGTTTATTATGAAGCTTTCTCAAGATAGAAAATACTTGGAAAACTTGGAATTTAAGTACTTAAGAATACCAATCGTTTGCTAATATCCAGGGACTCTGAGTCCTACCACAAGAGTAATCACAAATGAATTGATGATGAAAACATGGTACATATGCTCAATGGCACCTTATTCATCTATGAAAAATAAAATTAATTGTGAAATTTCAAAGAAAATTAATGGATCTGGAGATTACCATAAGTGGTGCACTCCAAACTCCAAAAGACAAATACTGCATGTTCCTTTTCACATGTAGACCATAATTTTAATATTTATATATTTGAGTAGACTTGGTGTGGTATAGGTTATATAACTAGAAGGAGATCATGAATGGGAGCAAAATACATGTGACATGTAGACCTCTACATGAGGGAGGAGGGTATAAGGCAGGTCCACTCAAGCACATTATCTAAGAAAATGCCACAATGAAGTGCATTATATGTGTTCTAATTAATAACAAAAACAAATCTGTAAAAATTAAATTATCAAAAGTAAATAAAATCATAGTATGTCAACACAAGTACTAAGAGAACATTACATATAATAATGCAGAAAATGAGGCTACTTCTGTTCTGCAAAGGGGAGATTTATAGTACATTATTAAACTAGTAAGCTAAGTCTAAATAGATACATGGATTGATAACAGACACTTGATAGAAGACAGATACACAAATACATAGAAACATAGATACATAGAAGTATATAAGGAACCCTATTTTGTTTTTAAAATCTGAAAGAAAATATTAAAATATTAATAAAGTTTAAGTTCTTAAAATAAATGTGCATTATACTTTTAATCTAAAATTACTCTTTAAGAGAGAAAGCAGAAAAACCCATAGCCAAGATAATATTTTTTTCTATTTTTATTATTTTGTGATTAAATAATCAATGACATGCCACTTAGTGGAAATTGTGATGTGATTCCTTGTTATAATTTGTACTCTGTAAATTAATTAATCAATTAATAATTTCTACCACTTGACTTTTCTTTTTTTAAATTAATTTATTTATTGCTTCAGGTTACATCTCCATCATAGTGTCCTCTTTCCACCCTTCCTAGTCCTGCCCTCCCACCCTCTACCCCCTAACCCTGCCATCCCACTCCTCTGGAGTGGAGTGTCTCCCTACCTAACATTCCCTGCCCCAGTTCATCAGTCATATAAGGGCCAAGAGCCTCCTCATACACTGGAGGCCTACAAGGCAGCACCACCAGGGAAGAGTGTCTCAATGACAGGTAGAGAAAAAAAAACAAACAAATAACAAAAAAAAGCTATGTCCATGTTCCCTTTGGTGCGTTGGTTGTAGTATAGATATCCTGTACTATATAGCTATAGGAGAAGAGTTTAAAGGATGCCAGAATTGAAAGAAATAAATTAAAATTTCAATCAAAGGTTCACAAAAGTATTAAATGTACTTAAAAATAATAACAAAGCTTGATCTACTCTATTTTAAAGGTCTTTATGTTATTTAAGCTGCTTAGAATTGTATCTTTGTTGGTCAATTTTACTAGAACAAGTAATAAA
>CAJQZJ010032058.1:2192390-2269869 GCA_907164525.1 Lophiomys imhausi | reverse complement strand
ATCATATTTCCTGAGTAATCATTAAATATTTGATGAATGAACCAAAGTATTTCAAACAAAATAAATGATATATGTTCCAGATAGACAGGGATGGCATCACAGTTCATCAAAATAGGAAGAAGTGATGCTTCTTACAAAAGGGAGAAATGTAGGGCTCTCCAGTATCACAAAGAGGACAATCAAGACAAAATACAATAAAGATTCTTAGGAAAGAATGATAGTTCTGAGCACTGGCAAAACTACCTCACAAGGGAACAGAATTATAGGATGTGGGTGCTTTATTGTTGACTAACTGATGATAACTTTCCTTTTTCCTTTGACGTGCTCTCTATGACATAGCTCAGAAGGAATTTAGATTGTGAATGAAAATGGACCATCAAAGGGCAATTTTAGATCTTTTCTACTCTGTTATCACATACAGGATATTTCTTAATAGTTCTCTAATTTATGCTTTAGAAATGGACTTTTCTTATACGGTTTCTCTGAAATCACTGAAGATTTTCCTACAAAGTTGGACAAATAATTGTTTCTAATGTTATAGATTGTTTTGGGGAACGTGTAGGGTTTTGATAAAGAAAAGTTTGATGAAGGAGGGGGACAGACTCAGCTTCAATGTCTCTGTCTCTCTTCTGTGTCAGATACAACAGTGATTTATATGTCTCTGTTGTAATATTTTATCATCAGATAACGTTAAATAAATTGCTACAAAAATTATCCAGTGGGATTATGTCTATACAAACTTTAAGTTTCTTTAAGCTTGAACCTTCTTAGTTTATACTATCTTATTAGAATGAAATAATAATTATTATTATCACTGAATCATAATACAACACATTTTAGTAATGACAAAACCAATTAACCAGGGAAATAGATCAATACTGCAATGCCTTAGTAACATAGTTCATAGCTAAAGTTTCCATTGCAGAGATCAGACTGGTAAGTAGATTATAACTTCCTTTCAGATGTTTTCCCTCTCAAAGCTTCTGCTCTAGCATTTTTTCCATCTCTTCTGACCATCATGTCACTGTGATTTGTTTGCTTAAGGCATGACCACAATGGCCAACATGTAGTATATATTCAACTAATATTTTGCTTTAGTTAATGTAAAGAATTAAGATATAAGAACTTAAAATTGAATTATTTGAAGCAACAATTTCCCTATGCATCTAGATAAGTGTAATTGTATAATTAGCATTTCCCTCTCCTCTCTGTATAGTAAGGTTAAATAATATTGAAAACTGTCTTATACTCAGTTGTTGGCTTTCTCTCTTCCATTGAGACTTGAGTTAACTTTATTTCCAAAATACAGGGAAATTATTGATATATTAATAATTGTTTTAGTTAAATAATGAGAAATAAAAATGCCTTCTCTAGAAATTCATTTTACATCAATTTCACCAAAGTAACATTATGTCACTTTACTGGATTTTCAATTGATATGCTGTGAATTATTATTTATTGTTATAGCTCAAAAGTGATAACTCTGTAAGTTTTGTTTGGTATGTGATTAATATATATTAACCAAGCCAAACTAAAACTCCAAATTTCTGTAACATTTTCAAGTTACTTTGATTTAAAAGAATAAACCTCAAAATGTAAATAACATATAATATGTACCATGTGGCTGGGAATAATTTATGACTGAAAAGCAAGGGAAAACTGTAAATTTGTATGGAATTATCAGAAATTAAGAAATATAGATTACAAATATAAAATATTTACCTGGTAAAAGTAGCATCCTTGCAGTATCACATTTTGTAAACAACTACATATTATTATTGTGTTAACATATATTTTCTTCCTAAAATGCCAAATAATTTAGCCCATTTTGAGAAATTTAAAAGATATTAGGTAGTCATTCTATTCCGCTGCTTACTATAGTGTTTTGGAATTTAATGCTTCTCAAGGAAAGCTGAAAGTATAATAACTTAGAAAATATTGCATACTATTTCATGAATGAGTACAATGCATTTAATCATTGTTCTACTCAGAGACTAGGCTACATCACTCTCACCTCAAACTGTCTCTTAATAATCACTCATCCTTTTTGGCATCTTCACCTAAAATTCCTGTTCTTATCTTTGTCTTATTTTTATGATTATAATCAGTGTGATATAACCTCATTAGTTGAATTAGTGCTTCTCATATGTGTACGGGTATAAAACCATCAACTGGAGCATAGACACAATGCGATGTCACACATGGCTGAAGAAAATTTATTAATAGTTTCACAACAACTATCATCTGCTAAATGTTCCTCAATTGAAATTTTTATCCCCTCAAAGCCATTGAATGTACTCAAATTTAATTTATCCAAAAGTCTATTAATGTAGGTATTTCGACTCCTGAAGATAAGTCATGATTGTTTATATATATATAATCTGTAATAATGGCATATAGGATTAAATTAAGGTTTAAAGTTAACTCTTTTCAGAATCTGTAACCAATTATCTTAGGTAATGCTGAGAAAGCTTCTACATTAATACTATGAATTGTTATCCATGATAACATTGTGAAAATGGCTTCTGTCTATGGAGTTTATAAACCAGTTTCTTACAGATCCAAGGTTCTTGGTAAGGCTTCCTCTATTTTCTGGATGTTCACAGCTTAGAAAGTGTTTCCTGTCCACTGTGATGTTTTTATAAGATGTCCTCTGCTTTCTGAAGTTGGTGGGGTTTCTCCTTCTCTAAGCACTTTGGGTTTTCCTTCCAACCCTATTGAGCACCAGATATAAATGCAATTTTTATTTGCCAGACTGTAATTGTCATCTTAGAGGATTATTGTTGAATAAGCTCACCCTTTCTAGGACTTTATGACCTTTAATTGGCTCTTTCAACTCAACTGTCCTTGCTCAAACTCCTCTCCAATCTGATTGATTCAATTTGGCTTCTCTAGGCTTCTCACTTAATTGCTCTGCTTAGCCTCTAACTCTGACAATTTACTTTAATCTTCTGATTTCTTTTTATTTTCTAGTTTCAACAGTGTTTGCATGAGCTCACCAATGAACTCAACTCCACTACATGGCACTCACTCAACTAAACTGCACAGAACTCAACTGAACTCAACCAAAGTCAAATGAACTCACTTGAACTGACTGAACTGATTTAAACTTACAGGAACTGAACTGGACTGAATTGTCTCTTAACTGACTCCTCATTGACCTCACCTCAACTGACTGATCAACTGAACTGGTGGAACTGACTGAACTGATTCAACTCCCCCTCTCTCTTAAGTTACCTCTCTTTCCTGTCTTTTCTCACAAGAGTTGGACTTATCATATCTTTGACTCATTCTGTCAAATCTGACCCATTATGTCAAATCTTTCTCTGATTTGTCACATTGTCTGCCCCTCAAATAAATGTTCCTTTCAAGCATGGGCACTTCCTAATACAAATTAACCTTACCTTCATTGTATGGGATTAAAGGCGTGTCCTAAGGACATGTATGTATATTCCAGCCAGGGGAATGAACTATTCCTAGTTTTCTGAAATATCACCAGATTGATTTTCAAAGTGGATGTACAAGGTTGCACTCCCACCAACAATGGAGGAGTGTTCCCTTTTCTCCATATCCTTACCAGTATGTGCTATATTACTTGAGATTTTGTTCTTAGCCATTCTGAGGGGTGTGAGATAGAATCTCAGTCATTTTGAGCTCCATTTCTCTGATGACTAAAGATGTACATTTCTTCAAGTGTCACTTGGCCATTAGACATTCCTCTTTTGTAAATCCTTGATTTAGCTCTGTACCTCATTTTTGATGGGATTGTTTGCTTTCTTGGTGTTTACTTTCTTGATTTCTTTTAAAATTTTGGATATTAGCCCTCTGTCAGATGTGGGGTTGGTAAAGATCTTTTCCCAATCTGTAGGCTGCCATTTTGTTCTAATGATGTCCTTTGCCTTACAGAAGCTTTTCAGTTTCATAAGGTCTTATTTATTGATTGTTGGTCTTAGATCCTGAGCTATTGGTATTATGTTCAGGAAGTTGTCACCTGTGCCAATGAGTTTGAGGTTTTTCTCCACTTTCTCTTCTATTAGTTTTAGTGTGCTCAGTTTTATGTTTAGGTCTTTAATTCACCTGGACTTAAATTTGGACAAGGTGTAAATATAAAGCCTATTTGACTTCTTCTACATGTTATCATCCTGAGTGAGCTAACCAAGACCCAGATAAAAACACATAGCATGTATTCACTTATAACTGGATGTTAGCCAAAATAACAGAAGACCCAAAAGAACAGGAACATAGCATAACTATCCTAGGAGAAATTCCATCCAGTAGCAGATCAAAACAGATGCTGAGATACACAATCGAACAGGTCTGGGAGTCCTATATAGGAGAGGGAGGAGGAATGGAGAGGCCTGGAGGGGACAAGAACAGCACATGAAGATCATCAGAATCAAACAACCTAAAACCCTACAGGCTTACAGAGAATAAAACATGAACCAACAAAAGAAGAAAGAAGCTTAGACTAGACACAGACTCCCCTATACAATATAGAAGATAGGCCACTTGGTCTTCATATAGATCCTTTAGCAACTGGGGGTGGAGGTGGTCTCAATCATGGACATTGTTACTTGGTAGTGGGACACTTTATCCTAGCTGAGCTGCTACATCAGTCCACAGAATACAAGGTACCTCTTAGACCTCATATGATTGATGAACTGAGGTGGGCTGAGATGTGGAGCCATATCACATCAGAGGAGTAGGATAAGGGGGAGAGGGTGAGAAGGTGGTTCCAGGAGAGGAGGAGATAGGGGATGTGATTGAGATGTAACTTGAATTAATAAATAGATTTTTTTAAAAGGGAAAATGTACATTTAGAAAGTGAAATGCTGTTCATATGTTAAGAAAAGTGAAATTATAAAAAGATTAAGGTAAAAGAATGGAACTGGAAACAGCCATTCTGAGTAAAGCAACCCAGATCAAGAAAGACGAACACACTGGATTTTCTCTCATTCATGGTTGCTTGCTTGGAATCTACAAATATATATGTTTCGCTTTAAATTCCCATGGAGACCAGGAAATGAGTGACGGTTTGTGAGATCACATAGACTTTCACAAGAAAGGAGATAGAATTCAGTGATATAAAGTGAAAAAGGGAATTATCATAAAAAAAGCATGAGAGATAAGATGGCAGAGTAAAAGAGGGAATGTTGGGACAGATAAATGTCCTTAAAGTTCTTTTGAAAACAGTTATGTTCATATCTACTATGATAGATGCTACACAAACACACACACACACACACACACACACACACACACACATGTGTACACATGTGCACAGTTAAAACAGAGATATCCTTTAATGAGGCAACAGTGAAACTATTATTCAACACAGGATAACCAATATAATTACAGTACTGGAAATAATTCACCTCCTTTGAAATTTTTGGCTAGTGATGTTACACAAACTCTCAAATAACACAGAAGATTATTGTTACTGCTACATGTTAACATCCAGAAGTTGTAGGTAAGATCTTGTTGCTGAAGATATCATACACTTGAGCTATTGAATATATAAAAATGTAACTAGTACTGATTTGGAAGTTTCATCCCCACCGGATAGCTTTCATAGTGCTAGAAGCTGCTATGCATACTGCTAGAGGAGGGAAGTAAACATATTTTACTCAACTGTGAACCCACTAAAATGCAATGTTGGCATGTCAACTAGTGCAATAATGGGATGAGCATAATGGGAGTAACCAAACATTTTCCAATTGCATGTACACTTTGCAATGCAAAGATTAAGCCCACAAGTGGCACAATTTTGAGGCCAAGAACCTGTGACTACTCATGTCATAGATCCTTCTGGAGAACCTTTTTCTACTAGGTTGCCAAATGGATACAGCATTTAACTAACTCCTATTGGCTTATTGCTATACGCATAGAATATTGCATATCTCAATTCTCATGAGAGAAACTTTTTTTACAGTAGGCAATGATAAACAAAAAGACCCATAAATGGCAAAGATAGAAATATTAAGAGACTGTGGAACATTAAACTCTAAATGGGGCACATATATTGCACCATACATACTTACCAAAGTAAGTAGGATTATTGTAGAAGAAGTAGTGGAAGAGTAAAACTTAAAGAAGTAGCAGCTGAACACAAAGAAGCAATATCTTCTGCTGCACAATATCTGGGTACGTGCAACACAGATACAATTCCACATAGAGAGGAGAGGTCAGCATGAATCATACACATAACCAATGAGCTATTTGGAGCTGATAACTTCTGGAAAAGGGGAATTAATTTACCTTAAGAATGTAGGACCAGGTTAGAAGAGCATTCTCCAGTGTAAGTCCACACATCCAAAAGTGTAAAACAACATATACAGTACAATCAGATGTGATCAGCTTAGGAGAGATAGACAAAACATGAAGTTGTGTGGCAGAGATGTTGGTATATCAGGGAAGAATTGGAGGAGGAATGGTTGATCAAACCACATTATAGAAAAAAATCCTAAAGGAAGTAGCAAGTGATGGGTGCTGGGTAAAATATATCCCAATTTTGTGTTCAAAAATATTACTAGAAGTCAGGCAATGTGTCACACTGCTATAAACACAGTACTTGGGGTGGGGGGCGAAAGCAGGAGAATAACCATGATTTCAAAGTAAGCCAGAAAATTTCAGGTAAGCAAAAAAAAGAAAAAAATGCAGAAGGATGCTTTGCCCCAAGTAACAAACAAAATTATTTGTTATTTGATGTAAATTTGGAAGAAAACATTGCTTGCTTCTTGTCTTCATAATCTCCATCCAACATAATTTTTAGGAACAGATTAAGGCTATGTATGAGATACAGAACCAATCACAGTGTGTTTATTTTGTTGAAAAAGTGAGGCAACTGTTATTGTTTATAGCAAGACAGATTGTAAGGAGTGGGTATTAATACAGAAAATTCTGTTAAACTGCAAGTTCATAATACCAAAGTATAAATTACTTAAGATGCTAATAGCATTGTCAATAAAAAGTTGTAGATTCTACCTGAATTTTATACAAGGTGAATTATATTTTACAGTTGAACTGGATGATTGTAAATATAACTTTTATTCACCAGATATAATTGTTGTCTCTGAGGCTTATTGCCTCCATCTGTTAACCCAGGCCTAATCCTGGAAGCTTCTAGCCTCCATACAATCTAACCTATCCATATAATGTTTTCAGCCTCTGAGAATTCCCATTTCAATAAGCTCACCCTTTCTAGTTTTTTTTTTTTTTTTTTTTTTTTTTCTGAACTCTGGCTGGCTGGTTCAACTCAGCGGTTCTGACTCAAACTCCTCACCAAGCTGACTGATTCAAACTGCCTTCTCTCAGTTACTGGCTGAATTGCTTTACTTGGCCTCAAACTAACTCTAGCAATATGTTCTGGTCTTCTGGCTCCTTCTCATTCCTGAACTCATGCTGTCTTCAACTCTGTCTAGGTTGTTCTCTCTTCAACCTGTCTCTCTAAAACTCTCCCAGTAAAACTGCTTCCTCTTTCCCTGTGCTGCTCTTCCTCTTTCCCTGTTGCTTCTCTTTTCTTTCTTCTAATGAAAATGGGCATATTCTCTTCTGGCAAATCTTTCTCTGATTAGTCACTTTGCCTGCCTCTCAATTAGATGTCACTTTCAAACACAGGTGCTTCCTTCTACAAACCAATTTTGCCTTCATTTTGGGGAGTTTAAAGGTGTGTATTAAGTGCATGTCTACATACCAGATGGACCACACTGAATAGAAAGTCATGCTGTGTGATAGGAGCAGCTATGTTGCTAGATTAAAATTTATCTACAGATGGTAGTTCTACTTGTCATTTTTTTTTGAGAAACTTCCTGAATGATTTCCACTATGGCTGCTAGTTTACACTCCCACCAACAATGTATAAGAGTCACCAGTTCCCCAAAACATTGCATCATTTGTTGTCATTTGTCATTCCTGATCATGGTCAATCTGACTAAGGTTAAAAGGAATTATCATGTAGTTATACAATATGTAAACACCAAGCGTGTAATTTCTACATTTTCATTTAAAAGCATTTTGTGCTATGCCAAGCATGGTAACATATACATTCATGACAGAATGTGAGAGATAGATATAGGAGTACCAGGAGATCTATGTATCTTCAGCTGCATAGTGAGTTCAAAGACATCCTGGGCTACATTATTTCTTGGCTCTCAGAAAGGTAATTATTTTCTCCAATGTTGGCAAATGATCAGCCAAGAGTTAATTCTGATGGAATAGAATTACATGTCTGAAACTGCAATTTAATTATCAATTGAATTTATTAATAAGTATAAACTGTAAGACAAGGAGCAGCTGGCAGCCTGGCCTGCCTTAACCAATGGCCTGATCTGTCCTGGAAAAAAGCCCTGGACCAAGGGCGGCCTATACTACCTGTAACCTGAGCTCTGTTAACTAATATAAGTTGCTATATTAGGCTGGTAAAAATGCCAGTGGCTTGCAGGAGATTCGCTGGAGCTCGCCGGAGGCCAATGGTCCTAAATTGTTTGGATTGACAGCCTATAAGTTGTCTATGTCCTTTCCCCAATAATTAAATACATCAAGACCTTTTAATGTTTCAATACTTAGCTCTTAGCTGGGCAGACTCTCAATTAGCTAATCTAAATTAACCCGGACACCTCATCCCAAACCGCCACATGCCTGTTATTACCTTCCAGAGTTCTCAGATATGTCTATCTGCTTTCATGTCTTCTGGTGGAAAGAGTAATTCCTCTGTGTATAATGCAGGGTTCCTCTTTTAATCTCCAGAAGTCCCACCTTCCTAAATTCTTTCTGCCTAGCTAATTGGCTATCAGTGACTTTTATTAAACAATCAAGGGAATGACTCAGAAGGGGCGCTAACCAGATCTCAGCATTGAAATCAGCCTATGAGAAGCAATGTTACTAGACATTCCCCAAAACATGTCCCCTTGATAAATTATTCTGTGATGTTTCCAATTACTATTAATATACATCTATTACTTATAACAATCAAATAAGTATATCAGTTAGTGTTGATTCTATTCTATGTAGAAAATAATACATGATACTAAAATGACAATAATTTAATTCCTTAAAGGCTATTGTATTTGCTAATATTCCCTAATACAAAATCATGAAATATGATATGCTTAAAATATGGATTTTAAAAATCTTGAATTTTCACAAAATAATTAATTTGATATTCACACAGTGAATATTGATATCATTAAAATGTGACTTTCTATTTAATGACACCTAAAAGGAGGAAAATGCATTTTTTTGTGGATTATATTGAGTGTGCTGTCCTTAGGGTTTTCATCCTAATCAATATTGCTTCTTCCCAGTGCACAATGTTTCTAGCAAACACAAAGATCTGCTTCTTTGTTCCTTTTTGGATTTCTATAGCTCTCTGCTGTTAATTGATGAATAAAATTTAGCACCCATACATAGCTTTAAATTTGACCTGATTACACTTTCAATTATGTATTTTATATGTGTTCTTTCCAAGCTTAATCATTTTTGTTCTTAAAACTAACATAACTATTTATCATATTTACTGAAAGATGTCTTCTTAAAATGACAAAGAACTAAAATTAAAAATATTTTTAACATCTAAGAAAGTGTTTTTCAATATACTGCCCAAAAGTTTATTGATTTTAATTCATCACTCTGTGAATGTCATAAGCAAGCTTTTGTCTGAGGGACTAGTTGGGACTTATCACTAAAAATGGGCATAGCAGATGGAGTGGCAAGGTAAGAATTATTGAACATTACTGAGTGCTCAGCACTCTGGCATGTGTTTACCATATATTATCCATTTTGCCCTTGAAACAACTACATGTGGGAGATATTTTATGCATCTGAAATGTTTAGTAAGTAACTGATGCAAGCCACTAACAGTTTGGAAACAAGGACAGTGAAACACACTGCCCAGTTATTGCAGAAAAAATTAAAATCATTCAAAATTATGATAAAGTTAAGATCTAATAAATTAAGTTAAACAAGGGATGGCCTACATGGCAATGATCTGGTAAGACTATTAGTGTTGGGAATTTTGATTATGTGGTGATAGCTGTTGAATAGGGCACATACATTATTTAGGTATTTGCAGTGATGCTGGTACAATGAATCTACTATGCATACATATGCATGGTAAGAATTTTACATGGCTGTAATTTCCTTATGTTCTTACTCCTTATACTATTTATTGTTAGCATATAATATACTCGTAAGTGCTTATTACAAAGCAGTTTCATGTTGGGCTGTTAATTGTCTCAGTAGCCTCATGGTCACTGTCTTACTATTGTAACAAAAGTCACAAGGAGTGACTGTATTGTAGTCCATGATATGTGCATGATGATGACATGTTCTAATGTTTCATTTATCAAAAAAAAATCTACAGGGTACATCCCTAGTGATATCATGACCGCATTCATTCATTCAGAACACAGAAAAACGCTGCTACTTTTATTTCTATCTTTTTATATCAGGAAAAGAAATCCAGATATATTATACAGCGACAGCAGACATTTGAAAATCATATAGGTGGCAAACAGTTAAAAGTCTACCATTTCACTCAAGGTTACAAACTTCCAAGGATGAGGTTGCTGGCACTAAAATTGAGTTTCGCTGTAATTATCAAAATAGAAATAGAATATCTAAATTAATGTGCATGAAATGCTCAAGATGTTTGTGTAGGTTGATCACTTTTGGGAGATATGGTAAGTTCAAGAGGACAAGCAACCAGATTTTCAAATGTGTGTGACACACAAAGAGCACAAGGCAGGTTAGTGGGAGAGAAAGCAGAGCAGTAGCATGCAAAAGAATGCTGGAGGAAATTGTGGAAAATGATTCACAGAAAACAATATATAATGAATGATAATTTGTAAAAGCTTATTTATTATATTTCTATGTAGAATGGACCAGTGTAACAAAGCAAGGTCTTATCTTCTGATGAGCAAAATTAAAATTTATACAGTAAAACAACATTAAATTTATAGAATAGTCACACAAGTTCATAGATGATCTAGATCTGTGCTGACAAAGGGATAACAAAAAATAAAATAAAATAAACAAAATCTATTCTGAAGGCTCTGAAGATTACAATGTTAAAAAGCAGAACATCCAGACAGCCTAATGAACAGATTGCCACCCCAAATGAGAAAATTCAACCCAAAATATTTGCTACTCTCTTCTATTATAATTGTCTTAACAGGGGGATTCAAGATGGCGGTAGCCTGCGTGGATGTATTTTGATTTCGGGGTTAACAGTCACAAGGCGGCAAATGTGGCAGAACACTGTACAAATGGCATGACACCTTTTAAATCTCACCCAGCTACCCAGAGACCACTGGGAATCCCTGGGCAGGACACTCCTTCCCACTCTCGGACACACAAGGAAGCCGCTGGACCCGGGAATCAGGACCACCCATCCCCCAACAGGAGAGAATCCTGGTAAGTTACAATCTAAAACCTAGCGGGCAGATTCAAATCCCACCAGAGATAATCCCCACCCTGCTGGGCACCTCCAGGTCTCTCACAGACAATCCAACTACCTGGCAAAAGGTTGCGACCCTTGGAAGTGAGCATAGCTTTGCTGCAAAGTGCCTTCAGACCACAGATCACAACACCACTGCTGTGACATCACTTGCCAGTTTCCAAGCCACTGGAGCGGCAAGGCTATTGGGGCTGAAGGGCAGGCAGATTTACCCACTACAGGAACCAACCCCGGGCAAACTGCGAGATATTTGAAACTGTCATATATCAGACATTTGTACTAGTACTGGCCCTTCTGGCAGGGAACCAGAGCATACTAGCACATAGCTCCACCACCTGGATTAGTTAGGTGTCCACCTCCTAGGAGGCGGGGCTGAATGACTCACCTTATAGGGGTAGAGTAAGGCAACTCAAATCCTACACCAAATCACCCCCTTTGGACCCAAGTCCAGAAGACAGCAAAAAAATTCCACATGGCCAGAGGCCCCAGACCAAAAAAAAAAAAAAAAAAAAAATACAGCAAAATGTCTCCAACAAAAGAAAGCAACACTATTCCATCCAGCCCAAACCACCTCACCACAACTGAAACACATGAAAACGATGACAATTCTACATTATGGAAAGTGATAGAGTCCCTTCAAGAAGAATTTAAATCTATGAGGGAATTCAAAGAAGCCACAATTTTACAAGTCAAAAGAACGAATAACAGCATTAAAGAGCTCCAAGCCAAGGTGACTCAGCTTGAACAGGGAAAGAATAGTGCAATGAAAGATTTCTGGGCAAAAACAAGCAAACTGGAGAAGGAAATATACAAAACGAACAATACCATTCAAGACATGAAAATAGAAACGAAAACAATAAAGAAAACACAGACAAAGTTAAAAGAGGAAAAGGAGAATCAAGGGAAGAAAACAGGAATTATGGATGTGAGTATCAAAAATAGGATACAAGAGATGGAAGACAGGATCTCAGGCATGGAAGATTCGAAGGAAGAAATCAGTACAACATCCAAAGAAAATGAGAAATCTAAAAAATTTCTCACCCACAACATCCAAGAAATCGAGGATTCAATGAAAAGATGGAACCTAAGAATTATAGGCATAGAGGAAAGAGAAGACTCCCGACTCCATGGTCCAGGAAATATCTTCAACAAAATCATAGAAGAAAACTTCCCAAACCTAAAGAAAGAATGCCAGTAAAAATGCAGGAGGCTTACAGAACACAGAACAGATTAGATCAGAAAAGAAACTCCTCTTGCCACTTAATAATAGAAACTCCAAATGTAGAGAACAAAGAAAGGATATTAAAAGTTGTAAGAGAAAAAGGCCAAGTCACATACAATGACAGACCCATCAGAATCACACCTGACTTCTCCTCAGAAACTTTAAAAGCTAGAAGGGCCTGGACAGATGTCCTACAAGCCCTGAGAGAACATAGGTGCCCAGCCAGACTACTATACCCAGCAAAACTCTCTATCACCATAGATGGAGAAAACAAGATATTCCATGAAAAATCAAATTCAAAAAATATCTCCCCACAAAACCAGCCCTACAGAAGATCCTAGAAGGAAAATTCCAACCCAGAGAAGATAAACACACCTAGGAAAACAGAGGAAATAGAAACCTCCACAGCAACTAAACAAAAATAAACACAAGACAACCAGCTATAACAAAATAATGGGAAATAACAATCCCTAGTCACTAATATCCATCAACATCAATGGACTCAACTCGCCAATAAAAAGACAAAGACTTGCAGACTGGATCCCTAAACAAGACCCATCTTTTTGCTGTATACAAGAAACACATCTCACTATTGAAGATAAACACTACCTCAGAGTAAAGGGCTGGGAAAAGGTTTTCCAAGCAAATGGACCCAGGAAACAAGCTGGAGTAGCCACCCTAATATCAAACAAAATAGACTTACAATTGAATTTAACAAAAAAAGACAGAGAAGGGCATTACATACTCATTAAAGAAAATATCCACCAAGAGGACATCTCAATACTGAACATCTATGCCCCAAATACAAAGGCAGATACATTTATAAAAGAAAGGCTTCTAAAACTTAAATCGCACATCGATCCAAACAATTTAATAGTGGGAGACTTCGCCGGGCGGTGGTGGCGCACGCCTTTAATCCCAGCACTTGGGAGGCAGAGGCAGGCGGATCTTTGTGAGTTCGAGGCCAGCCTGGTCTACAAAGTGAGTCCAGGACAGCCAAGGATACACAGAGAAACCCTGTCTCGAAAAAACAAAAAAAAAAAAATAGTGGGAGACTTCAACACCCCACTCACAACTATGGACCGATCATCAAGACAGAAGCCAAACAGAGAAATAATGAGTCTAACAGAGATCATGAACCAAATGGACCTAACAGATAACTACAGAACGTTTCACCCAAACACAAAAGAATACACCTTCTTCTCAGCACCTCATGGAACCTTCTCCAAAATCGACCACATAGTTGGACACAAAGATAGCCTCAACCCATACAAGAAAATTGAAATAACCCCTTGTATCTTATCAAACCACCATGGAAAAAAGCTGGAATTCAATAGCAAAACATTCAACAGAAAGTCTACACTCACATGGAAACTGAACAACTCTTTACTAGAGGACCACTGGGTCAGGGAAGAAATAAAGAAGGATATCAAAGACTTCTTAAAATCCAAGGAAAATGAAGACACACAACATACCCAAACCTATGGGACACAATGAAAGCTGTGCTACGAGGAATGTTCATAGCACTAATTACCTTCAAAAAGAAAATTGTGACAGCTCATATTAGCGAATTAACAGTTAAACTGGTTCAATTGGAAAAAAAAAGAAGCAAACACTTCCAAGAGGAGCAGAAGGTAGGAGATCTCAAACTTAGGGTGGAAATCAACAACTTAGAAACAAAAAGAACTATACAAAGAATCAATGAAACCAAGAATTGTTTCTTCGAGAAAATCAACAAAATAGACAGACCCTTAGCCAAATTAACTAAAAGACAGAGGGAGAAAACACAAATCAACAAAATCAGAGATATAAAGGGAGAAATAAAAACAGACATTGAGGAAATCCAGAGAATATTTGATCCTACTGTAAAAATCTATACTCCACCAAATTTGAAAACGTAAGTGAAATGGACAATTTTCTTGATAGATTCCACCTACCGAAGCTAAATCAAGATCAGATAAACAAATTAAACAGCCCTATAACCCCTAAGGAAATAGAAACAGTCATTATAAATCTCCCAACCAAAAATAGCCCAGGACCAGATGGCTTTAGCACGGAATTCTTCCAGACCTTCAAAGAGGAGCTAACACCAATACTTCTCAAACTCTTTCACAAAATAGAATCTGAAACAACATTGCCAAACTCATTCTATGAGGCCACAGTCAACATTATTCCTAAGCCAACAAAGACCCAACAAGGAAAGAGATCTTCAGACCAATCTCCCTCATGAACATAGATGCAAAAATACTTAATAAAATATTAGCAAACCAAATTCAAGAACACATCAAAAGTATCATACACCAGGATCAAGTAGGCTTCATCTCAAGAATTGAGGGATGGTTCAACATACGAAAGTCTATCAACGTCATTCACCATATAAACAAGACCAAAGAAAAAAAAACACATGATAATCTTGGAAGATGCAGAAAAAACATTTGACAAAATCCAACACCCCTTCATGCTAAAAGTTCTGGAGAGAATGGGCATACAAGGACCGTACCTAGAATTAATAAAGGCAATATACAGCAGGCCAGTTGCCAACATCAAATTAAATGGAGAGAAACTTGAAACATTTCCTCTAAACTCAGGGACAAGACAAGGATGTCCACTTTCACCATCTCTTCAATATAGTATTTGAAGTTCTTGCTAGAGCAATAAGAAAACTAAAGGAGATCAAGGGGATAAACATTGGAAACGAAGAAGTCAAATTATACCTATTTGCAGATGATATGATAGTATACAAAAGCGACCCCAAATATTCCACCAGAGAACTCTTACAGCTGATAAACACCTTCAGAAAAAATGGCTGGATACAAAATTAATTCAAAAAAATCAGAAGTCCTTCTTTATACAACAAACAAATGGGCTGAGAAAGAAATAAGGGAAACAACCCACTTCACAGTAGCCACAAACAACATAAAATACCTGGGGGTAACTCTAATCAAGCCAGTAAGGACCTGTACAACAAGAACTTCAAGCCCTTGAAGAAAGAAATGGAAGAGGCCTTTAGAAAATGGAAAGATCTCCCATGCTCATGGATAGGTAGGATCAACATAATAAAAATGGCCTTCCAAAAGCAAATAATAGATTCAATGCAATACCTATCAAAATACCAACACAATTTTTTATAGACTTGGAAAGAGCTACTCTCAATTTCATATGGAACAACAAAAAGCCCAGAATAGCTAAATCAATCTTGTACAATAAAAAAAAAAAACATCTGGAGGTATCAACATCCCTGATTTCAAGCTGTACTACAGAGCAATAGTTGTAAAAACAACATGGTATTGGTATAGGAACAGACCAGTAGATCAATGGAATTGAATTGAAGATCCAGAAATAGACCCACACAGTTTTGGCCACCTAATTTTTGACAAAGAATCCAAAATGGCACAATGGAAGAAGGACAGCATCTTCAACAAATGGTGTTGGTCCAACTGGATGTCCACTTGTAAAAGAATGAAATTAGACCCATACTTATCACCTTGTACAAAACTTAAGTCCAAGTGGATCAAAGACCTTAACATAAGGCCTGTCACACTAAATCTACTAGAAGAAAAAGTGGGAGAAACCCTTGAACTCATTGGCACAGGTGACAACTTCCTGAACAGAACACCAACAGCTCAGGACCTGAGATCAACAATCAATAAATGGGACCTCATGAAACTGAAAAGCTTCTGTAAGGCAAAAGACACTGTCATTTGAACAAAACGGCAGCCTACAGACTGGGAGAAAATCTTCACCAACCCCACATCTGACAGAGGGCTAATATCCAAAATCTACAAAGAACTCAAGAAATTAAATGCCAAGAAGCCAAATAATCCAATCATAAATGGGGCACAGAGCTAAATAGAGAATTCACAAAGGAGGAATCCCTAATGGCTGAGAGACAGTTGAAGAAATGTTCAACATCCTTAACCATCAGAGAAATGCAACTCAAGACGACTCTGAGATTCCATCTCACACCTGTCAGAATGGCTAAGACCAAAAGCTCAAATGACAGCACATGCTGGCGAGGGTGTGGAGAAAGGGATTCCCTACTCCATTGCTGGTGTGAGTGCAGGCTTGTGCAACCACTATGGAGGTCAGTCTGGCGATATCTTAGAAAACTTGGAATAGCTTTGCCTCAGGACCCAGTCATACCACTTCTGGGTATACACCCAAATGCCTCTTCACAGAATCATAAGAAAGTTTCCTCATCTATGTTTATAGCAGCCTTATTTGTAATAGCTAGAAACTGGAAACAACCCAGATGACCTTCAACTGAAGAATTGTGAAAAAACTGTGGTATTCTACACAATGGAATATTATTCAGATATTAGAAACAATGAAATTATGCCATTTGCAGCCAAATGGATGGAACTAGAAAATTTCATCCTGAGTGAGCTAACCCAGACTCAGAAGGATGCATATGGCATCTTTTCACTTCTAGTAGGATTTTAGCTATATAGTAGACGGTATCGATACTACAACCAACAAACCAAACGGAACTTGGACATAGACTTTTTATTTTTTATTTCTATTTATTTATTTAATTTTTATATTTTTTATATATTTTTTTCTATTTTTCAGTCTTTTTTATCTATTTGTCTGCTTATTTGTTTGTTTGTGTTTTAGTTCTCTCTCCCGGGCAATGAGACACTTTTCACTGATCGTACTGCCTCGTAGACCCCCAATGAATGAGGAGGCTCTTGGCCCTCATACATCCTCTCAACTGAGATGAGGGACTATTATATAAGGACACCCCACCCCAGAGAAATGAGATGGAAGGGTTAGGAGGTAAAGAAAAAAAATGAAATGTGATGTTTCGTCCTTTTACTACTAACTGTCATAAATTGTTTAGGATATTTAAGAAATGCAAACTAATGGTTATGCAAGCCGTCATTCTGTTAGGTACTATGACAGCCTATTATAGTTACTTGCTTAGCTAATCAGAAATAAACCTGCTAAGAGACAAGCAACATCTGCTTACCCTAATAGAAGAGACAGATAGGGCCTCTTCAAAAACCTCAAGAGATCTGCAGAATATGGCATTCAAAGATGTTTTTCTAACTTTAGATTTTTTTATATCAAGACATATCAACACCTGACAGCACCCCCTATTCTACCCCAAGTAGAAGATGAGCATCAAAGAGTCTCCAGTGGGAGATGATTGAATTAGTCACAAGCTGATCTCTTGGTAGGAAAAGCCCCTTGCTCCAACTGTAGACAGAATGCTATCCAAAAAGGACAAAACCTGGAAGCAGGTAAGTCGACAGCCTAGCTCTACCAAGGCAGGGTAGGCAAGTCCTTCATAACCCCTGCTCTGCAATCAATGTCTGTTAGAGAAACGGGGCCAAATGACTGAAGATCGATGCTGTAATGTATGGAGAGAAAATGGGAACTGTCCAGGCAGCCACTGGTATGCCATTTCTTAGCTTTGGAAGCTGCAGGGCCTGCACTTCCTATAAAACCAGATACATTTATCCCTCTCAGGTCTCTGAGGTGGTTGAAGAACAGATATCTAGAGTCTCATAATTAAATTTTGAGTGGTTTAGGAGTCAAGAGAGTGTTATAGATATAAGAAGATACTTTTAAAATTGTGTTGCAAGTTATTATGAATGTTGAGTCAGATATAGAACTTTAAACTCATGGAGATGGTTACATAGTAGAATGTTAAAGTCAGGTGCCAAATACATATGGACTGGACATTGGGAATATATGCTAAGCCATATAACCCTCATAACTGTGGCATTATTACCTCTGTTGTTTTGTATTGTATTTATTATTATAAGAGAAAGAGCCATTTGTTGGACTGAAAGGGGAAACTGTAGGGGGAAATAAGTTATACCTTAAACTTAAAAAAAAAGAGAAGAGGATGGGGGGTTGAGTGTTGGAGGGTGGGACTGGAGTGGAGGATAGGGAGGGGACTGTGCTTGAGATGTAACTTGAAGAAATAAAAAATAAAGTAAAAGAAAAAAAAAATCAGTAGCGCTGAATTTGTCACCCTAATCTGGTGTTCCTGTGTGCAAGTAAACACAAAAGTTTCATTCAATTGCCATTTAGGAGGATATGGAAATGTTATACACATTCCTATGAATGATGTATACATTTAAACATTATCTTATAGCTGAAGAGAGTGTGAGATTCTCTATGCAAATTGAGAATATTTAGATCATAGGTGTAATAATGACTATCAGGTAGTATCCCATTTGTCATTTTTTGGGAAATCTATAACACATTATTATACTGGTTAATGCTGTAATACTTCCTTTTGGGGAAACATAGAGAACCAGACCCTGAGGTGCCATCTTTCAAATTTTGAAAAAGTTTCAATCTCTTGTATTTCCTTAATCTATGGCATTTGGCCCACAGATTCTCTGTAGATTTTGAACCTATCATTAGATTCCCCTAAAATTTTCTAATGTTAAATTCTCCTTCCATGCTTTTAAATTTTGTTTAAGTTTTGGATATGATAATTCTACAACTTTTTTGTGTATGTTTCCCATCTCCCTCCATTTCTTTCTCCCGAGTCTGTTTTGAGAGGAAGTAATTTGGGCTCTGTATATGTAATCTGTCGATCTTGACTGGTTTTGATTGAGTACTTCCAAAAAAAAAGACACTTGCACGTTGATTTTGTTTGTGCCTTTTTAAAAGTTTTTTTTCCTGTGAATAAATATTGTCTTTCTACTAGCAAAAAAAAAAAAAGAATAATTGTCTTAACAACATATACATTTTACATACTTTATGTTTTTAAATTTTTACCTGGGTAACTCATAATTTCACAAAACAGCCAAATTCTCTGACACAGGAAATAGATAGAACAGCTGTATTCATGTATATATGCACACTTAATCTATGCCAGCATTATTACACAAGAACAAATCTAGGAAATCAACCAAGTAGTTTAATGAACATGTTCTATGCAAAGCCACTCAGATTTTGATCTTTTGATAAAACTGACTCAGAGGTCACTGCACAAAATATATAGCATTAGAGTACCAAAATGTTTTGATTGTTCTCCAGCCGGTTTCTGACTTCATGCATATATTTCCAAGCCTATGAATCAAAATGTCAGGGTGGGTAGTGAAGCCAAATAAACAAGTTGTAGCTCCAGTTCATACATCATTGATCAATGAATGTTATCAATTTTCAACCAGTCCACGATCCTGGATCCTGATAACTTTGCTGCTGGGTAGGTAGCATAAATTTTAAATAACCTAAGGTTTACCATGAGGAGAATTGCTAAAAAGCACACTCAGAACTCTAAAAATAACCACTACTTCCAACATTGCAAGAAATTTTTTGCTGCAGTTCTCAAAAGATATATAAAATGAATTCCATAAGTTCATATAAATGCACATTTTTGTGAGTTCCCATTTGAATAATCACAAGCTAGAAGACAATGGTGTGTATCCTGATCAACCATTCTTGGTCCTATTCTTTTGAAAAAATCTCTCTTGCTGGATGTAGATCTGTGCTGGAAACCAAGAGGTTTCATGTTTTCTCCTATCTCTGTCCCCAACAATGCTAATAGGTGTATATATTCATACCTGGGTTTGTATGGGTCCTAGGGTATTGAAATCTAATCCTCCTGATTGTGAAAAAAATGCTCTTCCCATTAAGCTATCTACTCAGACTTGTGTACTTAGTATTCTGATGCTCAGGGTCAAATAATTTCAATATTTCTAAAATTAAAACAACAAAAGTAAATACTTCTTACAAAATTATGTAGTTGTAACATTATTTTATTTTGTGTTTTGCTCAAGATACACATTTTTCTTTTCTGAAGCTAATCTTTTCTCCAACAATAACTTGTTTAATGTTTACTTTGTAAATTTGATATCTATACCAATGTCAACAGTTGTCTAATAAAAATAATTGTATTTGTCCTAGATATCTCCTTTTAGAAATTCATTTTATAAGCTTTTTAACTGCTCCTATTTCTAGAGAAATGTGTGTCTTTTTTCTTGTATATGAGCCTATTGAAGTGAAACAGACAGTTCAATATCACACAATAAAACAAAGGTGAAATAAAACATACTCTGCTTAATCCTGAAACACTACTCCCATCAGAACACCATTTTCTTTTCCTGGAATAATAATGAGAAACTGTACTCTATATTGGAATAGAACAATAACTGAAATCATAATAGGGTACAAAGCTCCCTAGAAAAATGCAAGTGCATCAGCAGTAAACAGAAGTGAGAGCCCTGAAATGCTGTCTTCCTTGGGACGCAGGATTTATATTCAAAACATCTCAGTGGCTGTGAGACACCACAATAACTATTCTGCAGCTCACTTTCAAAGGTCTAATAAATTAAATTCTTCCTTGGCTCCTGCAAAAATTCCGTGTTCAGCAGTTTCAACAATGGAAGTCTATCTAATTAAATTAAGTGCTGTAGAGGCGTCTGCCAGCAACACTACCTGGAGCTGATGGGCTCTGCTTCGCAGTATTGCTTATCTGGCATGCAGCCACCTGGATGTTCTCAGACAATTCGATTCTAAGTAACTGGAAAGACAAGAACAGGGCAGTTCAGTTAATGCAGCAGCAGCTCTAACATAGGCCTTCATAGTCCTCCCTTACGATTGATCCAGAAAGGTTTGGGAGTCCCAAATGTCTAATTTTTACGAAATTAGACATTTAATGTTTTAAAAATGTTGTGAGATCATCACTGTTTTAACAAACTTGCTGGTTTTCTTCCTAAACCACAACACTGAAAATACTAAAATTTGCTTGAAAATGGAGTTTCTTCTTTCACAGATTCCTCTCAGATCAGAACATGCAGAAGATGGGAAACATTTTTCCTCATGGTTTTGTTTTTTAAAGTTATTGGTAGTCTTTGGTATTTTCAAAAGGAAATTCAAAGAAAACATGCCACTAAGAAAATATCTATCTACAAAATTGATTAAAGTACTAACTCTACTGCAGGGTATTTTAAATCTAAAGGATATCATATTTATAAGTTAAGGTATCTTACCATCACATGGAGCTTACGTAGCTGTGTAGTTTTATTATTGAAGCTCATAAAACAATGTTATTTTATAATCATATGACCATTGACTTATTAGTAATTAAGTATAGAGTATAGAATTGTTTTTACTAATAAAGTAATTGTTTTTACATACTATAATATATCATTATGTTTATTCATTTCAGTAACATCTGAGTATGTAAATATAGCTAAAATATTCAAATGTGTACTTAGAATTGAACAAAAGGTTTAGTCATAATCCTTTAGAGAAGGAACATTGGTTAGAATATTGATCTGTGAATAGATTATACTTACAGTCATAGCCACTTGGATCAATCACCTGCTAGTAGTTTCAATGCAAATTCCTTCGTCACTAAACACCTGTAAGGCTCAGAAAAGCCTTTGCAACTTCTAACACAAAATATTTGTTAAGTGTTTGTACAAATCTTATGACACACACAGAGAAGTAATTCTTACATCTCTTGAAGGAAACTTCTCTGCAACAGATGGAAACCATCACAGAAAACCCCAACCAAAGTTGTAGGACCCAGTCCCAGTTATTTCATCTACACCACAATTCCTCATTCTAGGTCTCAGGGATCATTGTGGAATTAGGGCAGGTAACAGCCTTAGGATCAGGGAGTTTGAGGCAAGATAGTATCTCATTAAAATGCCAGAAGCTACACCAATGTGGTTTCATGAACATGGGCACCTACACATGATTTGAACACGGATGACACCAATATACAGGCTAACTTACACGTTGTTAATAAAATATTTGAATCAATGTGTGCATATTTTTCAGCCATAATATAATTGTACAATAAATCAATTTTAATGTAGTGTGATTTTGATTTTCTATGCCGTGTGAAAGCAAAAATTATGCATTTGTACAATTTTTATTAGTAAATAAAATATTAAGTTTTTATTTGACATACTCTACAACTGAACCTATAATATTATGGAGCATTACTCATAATCTTTGTGTCAGATAAACTTTCCTCACGCTGTTAGCTAGAAAGGAGGGGACTCATTTCTTCATGTATAAAACAGGAACAAGAAGACAAAGCATTACTTGAAATGTTTTCTTCTATATTACAAAATATGATGTGACCAAAAATTGTTACTTAAGTAACAACTGTATTGCATATCTGTTTATATTTCCACACTCATGTATTTCATATATAAAAATATACATAAGAAGTATATAACTTTTACAGTTCTTTGTGAGTTTCAAACACGTTTTGATCATACACAACACATCTCTCAACTTCCTGATCCACTCACTGTTACCTTTTCACTTAACTTTGGGATTATTTTAATCCTTTAAGGAAAATTTATGGTGTCAACATATTCTGGGACATGTTTTATTTGTTTTTTATCTTATTTTACAGAGATTTTTAAAAATAATTTATTCTCTAATATATAATATTCTAACCACAATTCCCCCTCCCTCTTTCTTCACCCACCAAATCCCCTTCCTCCTCTGTCCACTACCCTCTGTTTCCTTTCAGAAAAGGGCAGGCCTTCCAGAGATATAAATCAAACATGGCATATCAAGTTGCAATAAATTAAGCATCTCCTCACATATTAAGGTTGGGTGAGGCAACCCAGTAGGAGCACAAGGGTCTGAAAAGCAGGCACAAGCTTCAGAAACACTCCCTACCCTCTGTTAGGCATCCCAAAAAGATGGCAAGCCACACAACTCTATCATGTATACAGAAGGTCTAGATTAGACCCATGAAGGTTTCCTGATTGTTGGTTCATCTCAGTAATCTCAGCAACCCATATAAGAGCCCAGGTTTATTGACTATTTGGGTTTTCTGTGGTGTCCTTGACCACTCTTGCTTTTACAAATTTTCCTCCCCTGCTTCAGTAGGATTCCTGAACTTCACCTAAAGTTTGGCAGTGAGATTCTGCACCTGTTTACATCAGATTCTGGATTAAGCCTCTCAGGTGGCAATAGCCTTAGGCATCAATCTATGAGTATAACAGAATATCATTCTGCATCAATTCATGGACAGGTTTTGGCCAGTCCTGTTTAGTTCTATCCTAGGTCTCTGGGCAATCCAATCCCTAGTTTCTGATTCTCCAGGCAGTGACGGGGTGAGCTTATTCTCACTGCATGGGTCTCAAGATGAACCAGTCATTTGTTAGCCACTTACATATTTCTGTGCAATTTTTAAATCAGTATATCATATTGTCAAAACAAATTGTAATATGAAGGTTTGTGGACACCAACAAGCATGGAAGTCTTTCCTGGTTACAGGATATGGCTGATTTAGAGTTTGTATCCACATTACCAGGAGTCTGCTAGGGTCACCCTAATAGATTCTAGGGAGTTTCCATTGCACTATGTTTCTACCTTGCCTACAAATTGCCATTCACTTCCAGGTGTCTCTCTCAGTATTCTCTCCCTCCATCCTCTCCCCACCTGAATTCTCTGTTCCTGTCCCTACCTTCCCCTAGTCCACACTCAATATCTATTCTATTTCCCCATCCCAGGGAGATGCATACCTCCTCCCCCACCTTCTTTGTTACTTAGCATCTCTGATTCTGTGGATTGCAGCATGGTTATCTTTTACTCTGAACTCAATATCCTCTTTTAAATAGTGCATACCATGTTTGTCTTTCTGGGTCTAGGTTAATTCACTCAGGATGATTTATTTATTTCCATACATTTGCCTGTTAATTTCATGATGTCGATGTTTTTATCAGCTGAGTAATATTTCATTGTGTAAATGTACCACATTATTTTCTTTTCTTTCTAACTGTTTTTCTTGTCTGTCTATCTGTCTTTATTTCTTTCTTTCTTCTCTCTCTCTCCTTCCTTCCTTCCTTCTTTCTTTTTCCTCTCTCTCCAAGTTACATCCTCAAGGTAGCTCCCTCCCTCCTCCCCACTCAGTCCTACCCTCCCACTCTTTTCCTCCTTCTTCCCCCTCTACCCTCTTCTTGGTTGAACAGAGCCCCTCACATGTTGACCTACCTCAGTTCATCAAGTTGAATGAGCATTCAGAGCGTCCTCTTGCCTTGGGGCCTGACAATGCAGTCCTGCTAGGGTAAGGTGTTCCACTAACAGGTAACAGAGTCTAGTTGAGGGACATCTAGGTTGTTTCTAGTTTCTGTCTATCACAAATAAAGCTGCTTTGGCATAGTTGAGCAAATATCTTTGTTGTAGGATGGAGTGTCTTTTGTATATATGCCCAGGAGTGGTATAGCTGGGTCTAGAAATAGATGGATTCTCAATTTTCTGAGACTTTCCTATACTGATTTCCAAAGTGACTGTAAAAGTTTGCACTCTTATCAGCAACGGAGGAGTATTCTCCTTGCTCCACATCCTTGCCCACATGAGCTGTTATTTGTGTTATTGATCTTAGCCATTCTGACTGGTGTAAAATGAAATATGAAAGTTGTTTTGATTTGCATTTCCTTAATCGTTAAGTATAATCTTAAGAATAAACATCTCTTCAGGTGCTTCTCAGCTATTGTCTTTAACCTCAACTGACTAAGGCACAGAGAATAAGAGACTAGAGAATGCTTAGTCAAATAGGGAACATATATACTTTACCTACCTGCCAAGGCTCACAGGTCATTGTGAAAGAGTTGGTGGAGATTGTGGACGAGCCTGAGATGGTAGGTGATCTCAAGTAGACTTTAACTTCTGCACATAGTAGGGTAGCTGCGAATATGAACTCACAGTAGTTGTGGCATCATACACATAGCCTGAGAAGCCCCAAGCCAAATCTTCGCATAAAGAGGCAAGGCATGGTGCTATTGGCTATTAGCTACTGGAAAAGGGAAATAGATTTTTCTCTAAAAATGTAGCATCTGTTAAGTGCTTCACAAACCATCAGAAAACTCATTGAGTATATTTGCCCCAAGGACATATATATGTATTTCTCTCACTAACAGTTTTATAATTACATTTAATAGTTCTTATTGTTTTCTATTTGAATCTCAATGCCACACAATGATTAATCTGTGTAAAAATGCATACATAAGTCGGGCGTGGTGGCTCACGCCTTTAATCCCAGCACTTGGGAGGCAGAGGCAGGCGGATCTCTGTGAGTTCGAGGCCAGCCTGGTCTACAAAGCGAGTCCAGGACAGCCAGGGCTGTTACACAGAGAAACCCTGTCTCGAAAAACCAAAACAAAAAAAACAAAAAAAAAAAAGCCGGGCGGTGGTGGCGCACGCCTTTAATCCCAGCACTTGGGAGGCAGAGGCAGGCGGATCTCTGTGAGTTCGAGACCAGCCTGGTCTACAAAAGCGAGTCCAGGACAGCCAGAGCTGTTATACAGAGAAACCCTGTCTCGAAAAAACCAACAACAACAAAAAAAAATGCATACATAATTACACAGGCCTTTTCTAGTTCTTTCTAACTCATGGAAAGTACAATGTCGTGTAACTAAATAACATTCTTATTAAGACATTACATTAAGATTGATGTGGGAAAGTAATTTTATTTGATTTATCTGTAGTACCCTCATTTTTCCTAAGCCAATACATAAAATTTCTAGCAACTTCATAAGTATAGAACTATAAAAATCTGAAATTCTATTGAACATACAACAATGAAATAAAAGAAAGGCAAATATTGAATAAAATAGTTATAATAGTATTTTTAAAGAGCAAAAAAAATAATGCCTTAAAGGGAACTAGAAATTTAATGTGAAAAAATGATAGTAAATATTTAAGGAAACAGGATGAACTATATCAAAAGCATCAACATTGTGAGACTTTTTGTGAAATTAGACATAATCCTTACCAATATTTTTAACTCACTTGATTGTGTAGAACATGTTTACTTTAATGCACTTGAAGGTATTTATTTCTGACAGATATGCTGTCCCAAAATGATTCTGGAATTTTTTTCCTGTGAAAGACCATATACAAAATTTATTTACATTTTACAAATCTTGTACTTTGAATTAGAAATATCTATCTGCATGGGCATAGAATTCCCTGAGTTCTACTTTTGTGAATAATACTATTTTTGAATATTTTCAATGTTTAAAGAAGTGATCAGAACTGTGTTGATGTTTTAACAATTTGTATTATTAGTCACTATTAATATATATTATTTTAAACTATTATTAAATATTTTTAGATACCCTCTTTGGGTTTGTATATTAAAAATAAGATCTAAGATGAATAATATTTATAGGCAGAAAAGAATATGTCTGCTTATTAATACAGTCCTGCATGCAAAAATCTTCTTGGCTTAATCTAGGAAATTGAATTCAAAGTAGAGAATTTGACTTGTCACAATGTCACTTATAAAATTTATTTTTTATAATTCTTGTTCCATCCACTATGGAAGCAGAATAGTGTCACATTAGTTTTGGCCACCTTGGTGAATAAGTAGCTCTGCTGAATGCCAGGTTATTTTTATCTTCAGAGTTCCTATGAACTTGTGATATGAGCCAATCAGAAAACGAATTCCACACTCTTGTAAATACAACCCAAACACACGGGAGTCAATCGCACAGCACCATTGCCATTTAACAAGGGGTCAAAGTCAAGAGTAATACGTTTTAGTTTTTTCTTTCACAGGTTACTATTTTGAAAGAAAATATATTATACCAAATGATTGTTACAAGCAGCAACAACATTTGAAGTCGCAGAATGATGACATGGCCTTCCATTGTACCCCCTTTCTTCTCCTTTCGTTCATCATCTTGTAATTTGTTTGCTTTTAGGTCACGTTCTAGACAAAACCAGAAAAGCATTTATTCTATGTTTTTGTTAGTACATGGATAAAAATAAACAAATATATCAGATACATATTACATATACACATATATTTAATATAATATATATCTCTTTTTAAATATTCATCTTCAACTTCATGTCTTGTATTTTTCTCTCATTTACTTTCTTGTGAAGAAAAGATAGTACGATCTCTTTAAAGACTTTAATTTTCTCATTAATAGTTAAGTCTTCCTAGAGCTATACCGTTCTAGTTTACTGTGTCAATTTTTTCTCAGGTGCATAGTTTTCATGAGTTTGAGTCTCTTCTAACTGCTTCTCAGATAAACCATCAAAAAATATTGAAGATGCTACAAGAGAGTCTTCTTTTTCATTACCTAGTTTAAATTCTCTCACTTTCATCTTAGTTATATAGTAGAGAGCAGTGGCTGAAATCAATAATCCTCTCAATCAAGCTATGAAATAACACTGCATCATCAGACAGAGGCAATGGAGTTGAGAAGGGTCAGGGAAGGGTGCAGAAATGATGAAGAGATGAAGTGCTTTTCATATGACTTGAGACTAAATCATTTGAGCATAATGTGACTTATATTTCTTTCTTTTTTTCAGAATCAAGAAGCTTGAAGAGGGGAATACATTCTTCAATTTTTATACTATTGAAAAATTGCATTTTCCAACTATTCAAGGATTTAAAAGAGGCCAAAGGCCAGGAATTTGAGAAAGAGCAAACCCAGGGTTGTTTGGGAGAAGTAGGAAGAAGGAAAGGAAAAATTTCATAATTACATTTTCATTTAAATAATACAAACAGTAAAAGTGCATGTAAGGCTGTCTGCTAAACTTGTGAATTGCAAATTATGGTCATTGCAAGGATCACTCTACAGAAAATACTGCTAGTATCTTTTAAATGATGTCTGGCATATTCATAACTGGATAATACAAAAATTTATCATGTTGAAGTGTTTATTCTCAATAACTTAAAATTTTTCCATTGTACATATAGATGTGTTTGTTTATGTGTGTGTGTGTGCATGTGTGATGTATTGATGTTTGTGTATATACTTCACTATCTCTGCACTCTGTTTCTGTATGTATTATTTTCATCTATCTGTTTATCTATCTCTGTCATCATCTACATATCATGTAGTTGTTATCAGTTATCATTTATCTATCATGTAAATATCATATTTATATTAAAAATACTTCCACAGAGTAATATGTATATACTCTCTATTAAATATCTATTGTCTTTGTATTTTCATCACTATTGTAAAACTACTTGTAGAGAGCAGGATTTATTTCATCTCACATGCATAATAATAGTCTATCATTAAAGGAATTCATGACAGGAACCTGAGGGTAGGAACTGAAGCAAAAACCATAGAAGAGTGCTGACCAATGGCTTGCTCCCCATGGCTTTCTCAGCCTGATTTCTTATGCACTACCTGGACCACCAACCTAAGTGTGGTACCAACTATCATAGATCTTGGCCCTCTTACACTAATCATTAATCAAGAAAATGCCCTTAGCTTAACTACAGGTCAATCTTTTTGGAATGTTTTCTTAATTTATGTTTGCTTTTCCAAAATACTTCCACCATATGTTGAGTTGATTTAAAAACTAGCTAGCAAACTACTTTTAAGCAAGGTAAAATCATAGATATTTATAAAAATATCTTTATATTCAATTTACATATTCTTATATCCTGAATGTTGTATATCTGTGGAGAACATAAAAACTACATTTAAAAATACTCCCTTCCATGTTAAATCCCATGGAGGTTATGGAACTTTAACTTTATGATTTATAACAAACTACAAATAAAGATATTCTAATTATTATACAATAGTTTACCTACTGAATATTGAAAGCCTGGAAATTATATCTGTCATTTGATGAAATTAGATAACTTTATTACCAATTAAATTGAATATAACAATTATGTTAATCTACCTCTGTCTATATTTCCTTTGTGTTTTCAGGTCTATTTCAGAAATAATAAACCTACACATTTACCAGAAAACTCCAATGATACCAACAATGATAATTAAATGCAAAGTGTAGATATATAGAGAGTGCTTTATATTCACTTAAAATATTTGCAAATTTAATTCCTACCAATGGCATGTCCATATAATACACTTGAGTATTTCTCTAGCTATAGAAATCCAATAACATTTTGTGTTACTGTGATAGTGTTGGTAACATTTTCTGGTCTGATTTTCAGGTACATCTTGTATATACACAAATTATTTTCTTCATGAATATTACTTATAAAAACTTTAATGTGTATCTTTGACCTAAAGGCAATTTGAAATAATTATTTTAAGGAAAATTTTCATAATTATAGTAACTTTGTCTAATTTATGTTTTTTTTTCTAGCAAGAGGAAAGTGGATTCAGGACATTTCCTTTACTATTAATTAACAAAATTTATTAATTTGTTTATTGTGTATGTTGTTGACATTTGATATTAGGCTAATTAGTTCTGCCTTCTAAAGAAAAATATCAGCTGCTTAATACAATACAGGTTCATTTCTTACACACATAAAGATTGATGGGGTTTAGGAAGCCAAATTCTATCTGCTAGTGAGACCATCTGGAACATGAGGCCTCCAAGGACACCATGGAAGTGAAAGGGAAAGATAGAAGAAGACAGAAATCCTTAAAAACCTCAGTCAAGAGATGACACATGCTATTCTGATCCCTCTCTTTTTTGCTCGCAGGCTTCAGAATTAACTGCAACATAGCCTAGGAAGGTAAAGAACAGGGGATACAGTCAGTGAGCACAAACTGTGTCTGCTCCTTGCTAGGACTGCTAAATATGCTTTGAAAACTTACTATGTAATGCACTAGCATTTCACTACACCATTTGATCCTATGATAAAATGCATGACACATATATAGATTGATAAAAGACAACTCACCTCTCAACAATACTTGTAACCACCCAGGACCAAGAGCAGTAAATTACTCAGACCCCACACCATAGAGTTTCCTTCTAGCATACAAGTATTCATTGCTCTTGCCTTTTGAGGCCCCATTCCTCTAACGTAAAACATACATTACCTTCCATTTCTTTGGTACTTAAGTAAATAGGATCACCCATTTTGCAAAGTTTTGCTGGGGATTTATTTTGATCAGGTAATATATACAAAAATATATGTATATATTATGTACCAGACATATATTATAAATCATGTAAGCATGATATATATACATATATATATGTATATATATACATATATATATATAACACATGATTCATACATACAACACTCTAACGGAAACAGCAAGAAAAACAAAACAGCTACTAGGGATGGAGACTATGAAGGTGGATGGGGAAGGGGAGACAAGGATCAAAGCAAACAAACTATGTTTGAAATAAAGAAACCTAAAATTTTCATATTAATTAAAACTTTTAAAGTGGTGTTTAAAATGGTATAACCTTGAGATATAACATAGGACTTATTGAGAGGAAACTTAATTGAGAAATACACAGTATGTGAGAGTCTAAGAAACTTTCTGTTGGAACTATAGAAATGTTATACAGGTAACTCTTGTCATGTGCCAAAAATTTCAGCAGAGAAATAGTTGAACACAAATTTACACACTCATCAGAGAACTATAGAACATACTTTACAATATTAATATATTATCTCAAGATTATAACATCAGGATTTGTATATTGTTATTTGTATTAATTTTGTGAAAATACTGGAAACAAAATCTCTTCGAATTTTGAAATACCTTGTGGATCAGACACTAACTCATGCTGTCTTAAAAATGATTATGTTCCAGTAAGAGTCAAGGAATTAGGTTTATAAATAGAGTGTTTTTTCTTCAGAGATGTTCCAGCATCTAAGAACCTAGGCTGTTCTTCCAAAGAATCCTAGGCCTGAGTAACTCCGGGGACCTCTGGTGGCCCACAGCCGTCTGTAACTGTCTATCTCAGTTCCACAAGATCATCTGTCTCTGCTCTATCTTTTGCTGGCAACAGACCTACAAGTGGCGGACAGACATCCTTGAAGGCAAAACAACCTTATACATAAAATAAAATTAATTTTAAAATTTAAAGCGAGCATGGACTTGTTTCTGTATTGTTTTTCATGTCCTATATTTATTTGAATATATATTATATAATAGTTTATACATGTAGGTAAGCAAGTTCAGATCTTCACTCTCCCTCTTGTTCTCCCTAGGGGGGAAATAGAATGGATATTATGGATGGATGGAGGTGGAGAATAAAAGTGGGTGATAAGTGGACAGAGGCAGGGAGAAGAAGACAAGTGGAGAATACTGGGAGAGACATTGGCCATTTGAGGGTAATATTAAAGCTTAAATGAGGAAAAATTTCTCAAAACAAACACATATATGAAGACAATTTAAATGAAATAGCCAAATAATGGGGGAGGGGCAGAGCTTCAACTAGATAGTTGTCTGTCTCATGTCTCTTGTTATCAAATGAAGCTTCTATTATCAGTATTAGGTAACATCTAATTGAGTTCTTGAACAGAGAGTTCCTTTCCATGTGAACACTCAAATGAACCAGGATTTTGCTGAGGCTCTACGTTAATCTTCATAAATTGATTGAAAGCTTTGGTTGTTGATGACAACATCTGCCCAACTCATTTAACATGGAGAAATACAACTCATGTGTACATAGATCCTTCATTTCTATGTGCTGAATCTTTAGTACAGGAAGGTATATGCATGCTACCAAAGGGGAACCATAAACACCAAAACAGCCACAAAACCTTTGATCTGTACTTGCACCCTGCCTGCAAGATATGCTAAGGCAATGGTGGTACAAAGCTTTTGGGGTAATCAACATATATCTGTTTTAACTTAAGGCTCACATCATGAGAAGGAACATACCAGACACTGCTAAGGTAATCAAGAACCTGTGACAAACCAAATACCATACTATTCTTAAAAAAGAAGAATAAGAATAAGAATAAGAATAAGAATAAGAATAAGAATAAGAATAAGAATAAGAATAAGAAAAGAAGAAGAAGAAGAAGAAGAAGAAGAAGAAGAAGAAGAAGAAGAAGAAGAAGAAGAAGATGAAGAAGAAGAAGCAATAAAATGAATCATGCTGACATGAAGCTAGTCTCATAGCCCAGAACCTTGTTCATTCATCACCAGAGAGGCTTCCTCCTACAGCAGATGGGAACAGATACAGAGACCCACATCCAGACATTTTGCAGAGAGAGAAAATGGAATGGTTAGCTCTAAACTGGATGTCTCCATCAAATCCTTCCCTCAGTGCCCATGGAAACCTGACAAAGAGGAGGAACAAAGAATGGCCTTTGAATTTATATTATGGCTTGCGGTATACTGTTTTTATAGGATACCTGAGGATGCAAAGAATGGATCTCTTCTCTGTGTCTATATATGTTTTTCATTCCTTTTTGGGGTTCCTTTCCTTCTGCCTGTTCTGTCATATTCTAATGTATTAGTTTTTATATTATTTTATTTTATTATCCCTTAGAAGCCTATTTTTTTTTTGTCTAAAGAGAGAAAGGGGTGACATGGATGGGAGCATAGGTGGTACTGAGAAATAAACAGCAGAAGAAAACAATTACATTTTTTTTGTCTAACAAAAATATTTTAAAAATTGACACAAATAAAAAATTATAATAACCTAAATTTTAGGTTTTACTTATTGAAGCTTAGAGAACATGAGGGAAATAATAAATTCAATTGCATTGCACACTTTTCTATTTAAATATTGGTAAGGAGAATATTTTGCACATATATGTGTTAGCAAAACATATGGTTTTAATACTTGTGTCTTCTCAAGATTCATGACAGAATTTCATCAACCAAAGAATTTGATATAGTGTTATATTTCAGTAATCTAAACACCTTGAAGTTTGATAGAAAAAACTATCAAGATTCAATGTCAGTGTCGACAATATAGCTCAGTATCAAGTTTTCCTGAGATACATGATACACTTTTAATTTAAAAGATAACTTCTTTTCTAATTTGTATCTCCTTTAGTTGCCTTACTGTTCTAGCTAGAACGTCAATGGAGAGAGTGGACAGCTTTCTTGTATCCCTGATTTTAGAGGAATTTCTTTATATTTCTCTCCATTTAATTTGATATTGGCTGTCGGCTTGCTGTATATTGCCATTATTATGTTAAGGTATGGGTCTTGTATCCATGATCCCTCCAATGCTTTTACCATGAAGGGATGTTAAGTTGTGCCAAAGGCTTTTCTCAGCATCTAGTGAGATGATCATGTGGGTTTTTTTTTCTTTCAGTTTGTTTATATGATGGATTACATTGATGGATTTTCATATTTTGAACTATCCCTGGGTGAAGCCTACTTGATCATGGTGGATGATGTTTTTGATGTCTTTTTGGATTTGGTTTGTGAGTATTTTATTGAGTATCTTTGCATCATTCTTCATGAGTGAACATGGTCTGAAATTCTCATTCTTTGTTGAGTTTTTGTGATGCAGACACCAACAGCTAAATTTTAGGTGAAACTCAGGGAGCTAAGAGTTAGGGGGAAGGTTCCAGGGAGGTAGAGAGGTCAGGGAAACCAGAAGAAGACTTACATAGCAAATACCTAGGTTAAAGAGGGGCTCATAGACTCTGAACCAACCAAAGAACTTGAATGGATTGGTCCTAGCCCCACTACAAATAGGAAGCTGATGGGCGGCTTGGTCCTCTAGTGGATCTCTTAACATTTGGAGCTGGGACTATCTCAGTTTTGGTCTCTGTTGCTTCCCTCTGGTTCCCGTTTTCCTACCAGACTTGCCTTGCCTTCCCTCAGTGGAAGAGGAGGCACTTTTTCCTGATGCAATTTGGTGCACCAGAGTGGGTTGTTACCAGGACAGCAGGGGGGTTATGGAGAAGTGTGTGGGAGGGCAGGACTGGTGAAGGGGAGAGAGAGGGTTGCCAATGGAATGTAAAATAAACAAATAAATAAATTTAAAAATTCACCGGACATGGTAGCTCACAACTTTGATCCCAGCACTTGTAAGGCAGAGGCAGGTAGATTTCTATGAGTTCAAGGCCAGCTTGGTTTTCAAAGTGAGTCCAGAACATCCATGGATACACAGAGAAACCCTGTCTCAAAAAAAAAATCAATTTAAACATGGTAAAAATTAAGCTCCCATGAAGTGAAAATATATTGCATAATAATGCCTTAACAAAAGATTTGTGAACAACCATATCATCTCTTGTCATAGGGGCTCACCCAAGAATATGATATGTATACAATGCAGGGAAAGTTCCACAGACATTAAATTTTCTAATGTTTAGTTTCTGAGTTCTTAGTCACTACACTGAGAGCACTAAATTACAAAGAACTAAATGTTCTTCGTAAATTCCCTAGGGTAAGATATTTTAATATATCAGTACAATGGAGAAAGACAGGAAATAGAGTATATTTATTTGAGTTGATAACGGAAAATCCTTTTACAACTATCTATCAATATATGTCTATTTGCATGAGAATGTGTTCTCACTGAGTTTTTGTATGTACAAGTGTGCACTTGTCTAAAGCAGGTTGAAAGGATAATCAGCTAATCATCAGAGACAAAGATGGCGAGACAGTTACCGTTTCTGTAGATTTTGATCTAAGGCATTATTTAAGTGATATTTCGTGGGTTGCAGGTTCAATGGGTTAACTTGTTAATCTCAGATGAAAACATTCAAAACCACATACCTTGGAGATTTAAATGTTGGTTGCAAGAACTGGGAATAAGAACACAAATGTTCTTTTTCATTCTGCTTTCTTGGCAAACAGTGAGTTCAGGTAGTGCCCTGGGAAATCTCCTTCTTCAAGTGGAGTAAAGACAGTAATTACAGCCATCAATGGACTAACATTTTTTTCAGAGGCTACTAGAATCTGTGAAAGCAAAGCAAGTCACTCAAGAGAATAGACTAAGGCTTACAGTATGGCATTTTTTATGTGACACAAAAATTATTGGGAAATTCTAGTTGATGAAGCCTAAGATTTATTAAAAGCCACATAATTTTGTTTATAGTGTTAATACTTCCTATTTACCAAATTAGAAAGAACAATGGACTGTGGTTTCTTGTTAATTCAAATAAATTATAAGAAAATATTCCAGAAAGTATGAAGAATAATGTATGTACCATTCTACCCAACAATACTAGGTTATTTTTAGTGATATGACGATTTAAAATTAAAATCAAATCAATGTAACACACTATAACAGTTTTAAGATCCAACACTAGCAGGATGAATATCTCATATTTGAATTCCTTCATCCTGTCCCCTGTATAATTTTCTGAGTTTTACCTTCTGTATTAGTTATTTTTCTCATCTCCATGACATAATACATGACAAAGGAACTTAGGGAAAGAAGGGTTTATTTTGACTTAGGTTTGATGGTTCGTTCACTCTCTCTTAATCAGAGAGTCATGGAGGGAGCTGGTCCTAATAGAGCAACAATCAGGAAGAAGAAAATTGTGAAGGCTTTTATTCAGCTATATTTTCTTTCTTAGTAATTTTAAGAACCAGCATGTGGGATGATGTCCTGTGAGGTGAGTCTTCCCACCTCAGTGAAGTTTACCTAGAAACCCCTTAACTAACATATACATGTTCACTTGCAAGGTGGTTCCAGACTCTAGTAAGGTGATCACTGGTTCTGAATAGCACAGTAGACTTCATGGTGTATCATTCCCAGATTTTAGGAAGGGAAACTCTAAGCACTAAAATTTATAATAAATTGTAATTTTGGCTTAGCCTTCACTGTCACAAAGGCTTGCATGGGTCTTCCTAAACTTCATTAGAACCTATCACTGCTTCACTTAATGAAACTGACTATAGCACAACACTGTTTTATTTTAACATGCAAAACAATGAGAATGAAAGGAAAACAATCAGCATGCACATTAGGTAGATATTAAATTCAGTGCAGCTTCTCTATTATGAATATAATTATAAATATACATACCAAGTTGCCCTGGACATAGCTCTCCTCAGTTAACATGCTTGATGCTTACACGAGAAGATAGGAGTTTGGATCCTCCCAAACCAAATAATGCCTTGTAAGCATTGCATCTGTACTGTAATCCAGCCTCAGAAGATGGAGACAGGGTGTTCTGGGAGAAAGGTGTCTAAGAAGAGTACCTGAATTGGAGAACTCTTAGTTTACTAGACTCTGACTCAATAGATCAAGAAGGAACCATGATCAAAGATGACACCTGCCAAAATTTAGCTCTTCCCTAACATGTGCACACATGTGTATGTGTACCCAGAAACATGTGCATCAGCACCATGTGGACATCCTCATGTACATACAACACATAAAATACAGGAAGAAGAAAAGGGAAAATGCAAATAAAAACTAGCAGAGGCACAACATTTGCAATATAGCAGCTTTACAATTTATCAAAATTCACAATTTTCTGAAACATACAAATTTTGAAAGCTATAGTGTATTCTTATTCTGCTAGTGCAGAAGAAATATGTTTTCTGTACACATGTCCCTATGCTTCATATATGACTACATGTGGTAATAAATGCTACTTCATTATGAATGACACTTATTACAAAATTTGAGTTGAACAGAAGTGGAGTAGACTGAAATAACACACAATATCAGTCTTAGGTCCCTACACACATGTACACACATATGCATATGTGCATTTAACACACATATACACACCATTACATATAAAAATGGTGATATTCACACATATATTAATTTTTAATATTTTTGTTCTTTGTTTTTAGATACAATGTAGAATAAAATTTTTATTTTTTCTCAGAAATGTAAGAGGAGAGAAAGGGAATGTTTAAGTGATTTTGGAAATACAATTGAATATTTGTACTTTCTCTTATTTATTCATCAAAATCTTTTTATGTAGTTCTGAATGTAACATATCTTTCTATCTATGTGGGATTTGACTGCTGAAACTGGTCGGGGACTGTTATGTAGGGACACTCCACTCCAGAGGACTGGGAAGGAAGAGATAGGGGATAGAGGGTGGGAGGGCGGGACTGGGAGGGGTGGAAAGAGGACACTGTGATGGAGATGTAATCTGAAGTAATAAATAAATCTTTAAAAAATTATCAAATTAAAAAGGAGAATTAATCATTGTCATAAATCTCAATGACTGTAATTTAGTGTGTAGATCATATAAAAAAAAGTACCCAAGAATGTTGTCTAGTACAAAACACCATGAAATTTAAAGGGATAAATAATTAACTTTGTCAGAAACAAGGCAGATGGAATTGCATAAACACATCATTGACATGGAACTTGAAAGATGAACAGGGGTTAGTGAGAAGAATTAGACAGAATGGGGCATTCTTAACACACAAAACTGCAGGCTCAAAACACAGTAGGTAGAGAACAAATTGTGAATTTTGGACACTCAAATTGGAAAATTTCTAATTTTCACATTGAGGAGTCAAATGGAACAACCTAAATTCAGAAAGTCATATTTGCTGGAAGATCATTAGGTATCTTCTTTTAAGCCATTTATGTAGATTTACTCTTTTAAAAATAAATTCATTCCTCTTTCTTTGTTCTATCCATATTGAATTGTCTTCTTATAAAGTTTTAACTATCAAGATTCCTCAAATTGTGTTTACTAGGCAAAAACTGAAAACTTTTAAGTAGATACACTATTGTCCTCAATTACATCCATTCTATCAAGTGTAGTTTATACCATAACTTTTGTATTAGTGGAACTTGTTTCATAGTCACTGCAACATGTAATAAAAATTCCCAACTGTTATGTTGGAGGGTGAAAGTAGCTGACATAAATGCATATAGTGGACATTCAACAAATATTGTGAGGTTGTGGAGAAAGGGGAACACTCCTCTATTGCTGATGGGAGTGCAAACTTGTACAACCACTATGGAAATCAGGCTGGCAATATCTTAGAAAACTTGGAATAGCTCTACCTCAAGACCCAGCCATACCACTTCTGGGTATACATCCAAATGATTCCTCACCAAACCACAAGGACGTTTCTTCATCTATGTTCATAGTAACCTTATTTGTAATAGGTAGAAACTGGAAACAACCCAGATGTCCCTCAACTGAGGAATGGTTAAAAAAAAAATGTGGTACATCTATACAATGAAATACTACTCAGCTATCAGAAACAATGAAATCCTGCAATTTACAACCAAATGGAAGAAACTAGAGAAGCTCATCCTGAGTGAACTAACCCAGACTCAGAAGGATACACATGGCATCTATTCACTAATGATTGGATTTTAGCTTTATTGTACAGGATAACTATTCTACAAATAAAACTAAAAGGAACAGGAACATAGACTTGGTTTCCTGTTAATGAGACACTTTTCCCTAGCGGTTCTGTCATGCAGGCCCCCAGTATATGAGGAAGCTCTTAGCCCTCATATGACTGCTGAACTGGGAGAGGAGACTGATATGTAGGGACACCCCACTCTGGAGGAGTAGAATAGGAGGGAGAGGGGGAGGGTGAACGGTGGAACTGGAAAGAGGACACTGTGATGGAGATGTAACTTGAAGTAATAAATAAACATGAAAAAGTCTTCATTTTATCATAAAGGAAATACCAATGTCTCAAGTCTCATTTCTCTCTCTCTCTGTCTCTCTCTCTCTGTCTCTCATACATACATGTACACACACATATATATGACATTGATGCTCAAATAAAGCTTCCCGTAGAATTTTAAATTTTACTATAAAATTTTTGAGTTAGGACTCAATATTTTTCAGAAGTTATTGCATAATTATCCTTGCCTGTCATTCTTGTTTTTAATTCTGGATGATCTTACAGGTTGTTTCTGCTATTTACAGGATGCAAGTTGTAGGAGTGATGTTCACTAGTAATGTCCTGGCAACCTTATTTCTTGGACATGTGTCAATAATATAATTTAAACAAGAGATAATGTTGGAGAAGTATATGACACAAAATTTCAAACTAATAGACCCATAATTTAACTTTAGTATCATCTTATTTCCATAATATAGAATTATATAAAAAACAGCATATATAAAATCATGATGAGAAGAAATAATTGTAAATGAATATTAGTTTCTTATTCTAACAAAGTTTATAAAAATACATTGCTACTGAATTAATTAATCCAATAGTTAGTATAACTGAGCCCTTTGATGCATCTGTGATAGTAGCCAATTTTTAATTCAGAGTGATGGGAAATCATTTGAGAAAACTGCTGAGAGGGTGTGGGCTGAGTGTTGAGCATGAGTATCATAATTTAGGCATTTTAATTTTTGCTGCTCTGTAATAATTTGTCGATGATTACATCAAAAATTTTAATGACAGTTTAGGAATTATTTCACTCTACACTGTCATTAAAATTTTTGATCTTAGGCATTCTGACAGGTGTGAGATGGAATCTCAGAGTCGTATTGAGTTGCATTTCTCTGATGATGTTGAGTGAGCATTTCTTCAAGTGAGTCACAGCCATTCCTCCTCTGTGAATTCTCGGTTTAGCTCTGTTCCCCATTTTTTGATTGGATTATTTTGTTTCTTGGTGTTTGTTTCTTGAGTTCTTCATAAATTTTGGATATTAGCTCTCTGTCAGATGTGGTATTGGTAAAGATCTTTTCCCAATCTCTAGGTTGCCATTTTGTTCTAATGACCATGTCCTTTGCTTTACAGAAGCTTTTCAGTTTCATGTGGTCCTATTTATTGATTGTTGGTCTTGGACAGGTAAAATAAATGTAATAAAAATGTCTATTTTTCCAAAAGCAATATACAGATTCAATGTAATTCCCATCAAAATACCAACACAATTCATTACAGACCTGGAAAAACAATTCTTAACTTCATATAGATTAACAAAAAGCACAGCATAGCTAAATCAATCCTGCACACTAAAAAAAACAAAAAACAAAAAACAAAAAACAAAAAAAAAAAAAACCAAGAGGTATCACCATCCCAGATTTCAAGTTATACTACAGAGCAATAGTAATAAAAACAACATGGTACTGGTATAGAAACAGACCAGTGGATCAATGGAATTGAATTGAAGACCCAGAAATGAACCCACACACCTATGATCTCTTAATCTTTGACAAGGAAGCCAAAACCACACAATGGAAAAAGGACAGCATCTTCGACAAATGTTGCTGGTCTAACTGGATGTCAACATGTAAAAGAATGAAATTAGACCCATACTTATCACCTTGCACAAAACTTAAGTCCAAGTGGATCAAATATTTTAACATAAAGCCCAACACTTTAAATCTAATAGAAGAGAAAGTGGGGAAAAGCCTCAAATTCATTGGTACGAGTGACAACTTCCTGAAAATGAAGATTTTTAATTGCATTTTTTTTTACTAAAAATTTTATCATGTTTTCCCTTTTCCAAATCTTCTCCCTACCAACTCATTTTATTCCTTCTCTCTTTCTTTTAAAAGAGTAAACCTCATAAAATGAAAATAAAATAAAAATAAGCAAAATATAAACAAAAGAATACATCCCCTAAACAAAAATATAAAAAGGTCACAAATAACTACTAAGTTTGTTTTCTGTTTGCCAGCTACTGTGGGCAGGTGGCGGGGTGGGGGCTGTCTTAAAAAATGATTTATATACCATGCAACACTCCATAGGAGGGAAAAAAACATTAATTTTCCCTTTGCCAGCAGGGATCAATAGCAGATAGTTTCTTGTTAAGGGTTGGGAGGCATGTATACTTCCTTCTTCTTTTTCCAGTTTTACAGCAGATATTTATTAATCTAGCATGGGATGTATTCAGCAATACAGACGTGTAATCAAGTTTTTTGAAAGTAACCGATAGCATTGGTGATATCCTGTAAAGTTTGAGGAGATTTATGGGACCCTACTGATCACAACCCAAAAATATATTACTGATTGATGGTACTGGGGACTTTATTTGATGACCTAGGGTTTTGGATTGTGGTATTATTTCCTGCATATAAGGGTAACTCCATTTAAATACCATTTTTTTTGTTTTGTTTTTTTTTGTTTTTGATTTTTTTTTTTTAGTTTAAGGTATTTATTTTTCCCCCCAACAGCTCTCCCTTTAAGTCCAAATAATGGTTCTTTTTCTTATAACTATAAATACAATACAAAACAACAGAAATAAATAGGCCATGATTATAAGAGTTATACGGCTTAGCATACATTCCCAATGTCCAGTCCATATGTATTTGGCACCTGACTTTAACATTCTACTATCTAACCATCTCCATGAGTTTAAAGTTCTATATCTAACTCAGCTTTCATACTAACTTGCCTCATAATTTTAAAAATATCTTCTTAGATCCAGAACACCCTCTTGATTCCTAAACAACTCAAAATTTAACTATGAGACTCTAGGTATCTATTCTTCAACCACCTCAGAGACCTGAGAGGGATAAATATATCTGATTATATAGGAAGTGCAGGGCCTGCAGCTTCCAAAACTAAAAAAATGACATACCAGTGGCTGCCTGGACAGTTCCCATTTTCTCTCCATACATTACAGCATCAATCTTCAGCCATTTGGCCCCATTTCTCTGACAGACATTGGTTGTAGAGCAGGAATTATGAAGGACTTACCTACCCTGTCTTGGCAGAGCTAGGCTGTCGACTTACCTGCTTCCAAGTTAAATACCATTTTAATATGTTTATATTTATGAAAGTTTCTTTTTTTAATAATTTATTTTTTATTTCTTCAAGTTACTTCTCATTCACAATTCCCAACCTACTCCCCCCTACAGTCTCACCCTCCTACCCTCTTCCCCCTCACCCCTGTCCTCTTCCCTCTTTTTTTTTAAGTTTAGGGTATATCTTTTTCCCCCAACAGCTCCCCATTTCAGTCCAAGAAATGGTTCTTTCTCTTATAACAATAAATACAATACAAAACAACAGAAATAAATAGGCCACAATTATGAGAGTTGTATGGCTTAGCATACATTCCCATTGTCCAGTCCATATGTATTTGGCACTTGACTTTTTCAGTGCTAAGATACCACATGGTTTGAACCTATTCAAACCCTATGCATGGTGTAAGAGTCTATGTGAGTTAATATGTACACCAGTTCTGTTGTATCTGGAAGACACTGTATTTTGAAGCCTTCATCACCTTTGGGAATTACAGTCATCTGCCTTTTCTTCTTCATAGACCTCTGAGCCATGAGTGGAGGGATATGATGAAGACATCCCATTATAGACTTAGTGTTCCCAAATCCCTAATTCTTTTTTTAAATTTATTTATTGCTTCAGGTTACATCTCCATCATAGTGTCCTCTTTCCACCCCTCCTAGTCCCGCCCTCCCACCCCCTACCCCCAATCCCTGATTCTTTGCATATTGTCCTGTTATGGTTTGCTGTGTTAATTCCTATCTATTGCAAGAAAAAATTTTTTGTGTATGGATTGAGTGAGACTGTGATCTATGTTGTTAGGAGTCATTTTATTGCTATTTGTTTAGCAGAATAATAGTTTTATACTTACCTCTTTACCCATGACCTATCTAGCAGTGCCACATAAGTGTCCCATCTCTGGTGTGGGCCTTATATATAATCTGAGAGTTGTTATTCCTTTAACAATTGTGCCACTATTTCACCTGTATAAACTACAGGCTGATTTCTGCTGTAGTTGTGGAATTTGTAGCTGTGTGATAGTGATAATTACCTTTTCCTCCAGTATTGTGTAAAGCACCTTCAGTACTATTTTACCAGTTTGTCAGTAGAGGTGAAGCTTCAAGTTAGGCATCAAACTGACATTTACATGTATGATGATGTAAATAAGTACTGTCTTCAGTAATAGGGTCTTACCATCACATTGAGGAGAGCAACAAATAGTCCTGGCATTAGTCTTCAATATTTGCAGCAAGTGTGGTTTTGAATTGGAAAAGAATTTTGCCAATTATAGGTCGAATAGAAGATTGGCTTCTTAAATATATAAGGAACTAAGAAAAATGAAAACCAACAAAACAAGTAACTCAATTAAAAATTAGTACAGATCTTAAGCAGAAATTTCTCAAATTTATGAAATTCAAATGGAGACAAAACACTTAAACAAATGTTCAATATTCATAACCATCAGGGAAATGTAAATTTCCTTTTTGAGATTTCTTTTTACCCTAATCAGAATGGCCAAGATAAATAAAACAAATGACAATACATACTGGCAGGGATATAGGGAACAAAGACCACTTATACATTGATGGTAGGAGCACAAACTGATACAATCCCTACATCTATGGATATCAGCATGGTGGTCCTCCCAGAAGTTAGGAATAGCTATTTCTCAATCCAGCTATATCATTTTTGGGATTATATCTAAAGAACTATACACCCTAATTCAAAGATACTTGTTCATCCAATTTCACTTGTGATCTATTCATAATAGCCAGAAATTGAAAAAGCGTAGTGATATCTATCAACCAATGAATGGATCAAATGAAGATCTTTTAAAATACTAACCACCTAGCATGTCTATATCTGTAATACAGACTTCAATTAATCACAAAATTCCTGAAACAATAACATTTCAGGACATATGATTGCACATGCCATGAGAGATGATTATTAGGTTAAGATATTCCTTCCATTTAACAATGCTTCTATCATTTTGAAATGTAATTGAAGTATGTAAATTCATTGTGAAAGATACATGTAAAATATTAAATTCCTATGGGGATAATTGAAGTAAGGTTACTGTAAACAATTTTAAACATGAGTAAACTACAGGTAAGAAGATTTCTCGTAAATGTGAAAATGAAGGTCTTTACAATATGCAAAGGGTCTTCATGAGAGTGAGTTCCCTAGTTAGTTATCCAATATTAAATTGTCAGCTCTAAAATAATCTAGAAACAAGTAACAATAAACATATTGAGCAGGTTACATTTATATAGTTGTGCATTTATATATGACAATAACAAAGAAAAAGAGCCCATGAATTTGAAAGACAGTAAGTAATTGGGGAAATACAGGACATAGGAGGCACTGTAGGGAGGAAATAGAAGGGGTGAGGTGATGCAATTATATTTTAATTAGAAAATAAAAATTTTAAGAAGGGATATTTAAGTAGGCATATTTTCTAACAGAATTATAAGAACCTGCACTATGATTTTTAAAGCAATTATGAACAATTTGAGTTAAAGAAGTCAATATTAATAGAGCAATATGATCATGAAATAGAAAAGGAGAAATTATGACACTGCGAAAATATATCTTTTTTTGAAGTTAATTTATTTATTCATTTTGCAACAAGATTGTAGCTCCTCCTTCCCCTCTCTGGGTCTTGCTCTATCACACCCTTCTCCCATCCCCTTCTCCTCAGAAAATGGGAGCCCTAGGCCCTGTATTATCTCCCCCCAGCCCCTCAGGACTGAGTGCTTACTCTTCTATTGAGTCCAGGCATCACAATCCCATTAAGGGCCAATGATCAAAAATCAGGCATCAGAGTCCAAGCCAGAGACAGCCCCTGCTTCACTTGCTAGGATACCCACATGATGGCATATCCTAGAGTAAATATCACTATCATACACACACACACACACACACACACACACACACACACACACACACATATATTCTTTCTCTAATTATGTTTACTTATTACTTCAAATTACATCTCCATCAGAGCCCCTTCCCTCCACCACTCTCAGTCTCACCATTCCACTTTCTCTCCTTTCTCCCCCTATTGTAATATTTGACAAAGAAGCCAAACCATACAATGGAAAAAGGAAAGCATCTTCAACAAATGGTGTTGGTCTAATGGATGTCAACATCCTGTGTATTTTTAACATATATGTACATATTGCAATTTACACACACACACACACACACACACACAGACACACACACACACACACAGACACACACACACACACACACACACACACAGACACACACACACACACACACACACACACACACACACACACACAATAAACTGGAATTAGGTAACCAAAAGAACATTTGTGTGCCTGCCAATATCAGTATTTATAAGCTTAAATGACATTTACATTTTTTTCATGTCAAAAATTAAAGTATTTTTGTTTCCTTTATTTTTTCTGAATTTTCTTCTTTTATTTATGCTTCTCTCATATATTACTACCCGACTTTAATTTTCTACTCTCCTCTTCCCATGTTCTATGTTGATGTCTTCAATACAATTGTAACTCAGTTTTTTTTTTTTGTGGAGTGATAAGTATGGATCTATTTACATTCTTCTACAAATGCATATGCAATTTGACTAGCACCATTTGTTGAGGATGTTGTATTGTTTTCCAGTGTGTATTTCTGGCTTCTTTTTCAAATATCAGTGTCTGTAGGTATGTGGATTTATGTCTGGGTCTTCAATTCGATTCCATCCTTCAAACTGTCTGCTTTTATGCCAGTACCATGCCACTTTTTTTACTATTGCTCTGTACTACAACTTGAAATCAGACATGGTGATACTTCCAGATGTTCTTTAGTTGTGTAGAATTGTTTTTATTTACTCGTTTTTTATACCATTGCGGTTAGAATGATGCTTATAGATCGCTGTAAATAGAAACTTCTAATGCAAATTTTTCAGTAGTTAAATTAAATTTTCTTTATGAAAGGTAATAGTTCTGTTGCTTGAAGGAATGAAATGTCACAAATGCTGCAACAATAAGTTAATTTTCATTGCAAACTTGATTCAGACCACCACTTCATGGAGTTTTTGGAAAGTCACTGTGTTTATTTTTTTATTATACTGTTCATCCAAGTTCATATTAAGTCACTTGCAATTGACTGAATGGATTTCATTGAAATAAGAACACAAATTTAGTTTAGTTTAAAAGACACTGTAGTATAAAAGAGTGCATAGAAAGAAATTGATTCATTAGTTTATTTGATGTGCATAACAGTTAAATATCTTAATGAATACAATTGTATTAATTTTATTTTTCTTACTGTGAAAAGAACCATGATCACAAACAACCTAGGAGAGGAAAATATATTTTAGCTTCTATTTCCAAGTCATAGTACATCATTGAGGGAAGTCAGGGAAGGAACTTAGAACTTAAAAATAAAGTAATATACTCCTTACTGCCTCAATCACTGGATCATACAGCTAGCTTTCTTATATAGGTGAGGACTGTATGCCTACAGGTGGTATAGTCCACAGTGGACCAGGCCCTACTACATCAATTAGAAGTCATAGCATTATCCCATAGATATGCCCACAGATCAACTTGATATAAGTAGTTACTGCTTTTCAGATAACACTAGGATATATTACATTGAGAATAAAAATAGTCAGGACAATAATTTTAAAATTAAAGGAAAATTATTTGTTAATATCATTCCTTATTAAAACACTAAAACCAATTGGAAAAAAACATATTTGCTACATTTTAAACAACTATTTTAGTTGGCATTAAAATAGCAAATAAAATGAATAGATTTGGATAAGTAACTAAAAACAAACATTACTTCTAACTTCTTCACAAATTTATATGATAGAAAGGAAAAGGAATTAGGATATTTAATTAAATAGAACAAAACTTACAATAGGTTGATATTTGAAGTATTCAAATATCCCCTGGGAGACAAATAGATGAACAGTTAATTGAATGTTCATTACCCCTTAGTTGTATTCACCTTACTAAAAACTTAATAAAATATACTATAAAGAATTATGGTTCTTATTGTAAATTTTTTCAGTCTGTTAAAATAATTGGGATCTTACTACCATTATTGCTTTACATTTGAGATAAAATATTGTTTTTAAGAGTAGGAAGTAGAGACTTAGATTTTTCGGAGCATACAACAAAGGAAGTTTACAAATTTTTATTTTGAGGTCAGAGTGTGAAGAAATCAAATTGCTTCACATTTTAAAAAGTAAAAGAATGAAGAAAAAACAACTTCTAGCTTTTATTAATTAATTTATATAGTGATACAAAACCAGTTTTTTCTCAGTAATTAGTATTTCACATTAAAACCTCAAATACAAATATTATAACTTTTAAAGCTTTATAGCATACAAAATAGCTATTATATTGGAAATATATATGAAATATTTAACATTACATTGCCATCAATGTATTAAAACATTTGAGTTCTTTAATACTCTCATCCTCACTACTATCAATTTTGTTTTCTAAGGGTGTAAACATGAGTTATGTCTTATTTCATCTTTTAACTTCATCTAATCCTTCCAAGTTCTATTCTAAAATCACCTTTATAAAATCCATACTGAAAATATACTATTTCATATGGATAAAGCTCAAATATAATATATTATACATAAATATAGTACATGATACACTATACTATTATATCAAAGATAATATTTATATACATCCTTTATAAAACTTAAAAAATAACTTATAACCTAAAGTAAAATGTAAAACTATAAAGTTTCTAGATGATGTTATTGAGGAAAATTGAAATCCTAAATTACTCATATATATTTTACATATTTATTTATTAATTTTGTACTGCCAGAAGTCAAATGTAGAGCCTTGTGTATGCTAGACAAGTTTTTAAACACATAGTTTCACATCCAAAGTAACATTGTTTCATGGGTTTTGTTTTTATATTTTCTAGTGTTCTCTGTATAATCCTAACTAGTATTCAATATAATTTTAATTGACTAAGCCTGATTGTAAGCTTGTGTACCATGCCTGGCTTCCAACTTACAGGATGGGGTTTATTTTAAGTATAACTCTGATGCATAACTCATAAAAATAATTAATAAATTGGGGTGTGATAAAATTAAAATGTCCTACTCTGGGAAATATGTTCAAATGAAACAATAAGCAATTTAGTTAGGTAAAATATTCACAAAATTCTAAACTAGAATTTATTTTCAAACTATGCAATTAAAAATCACATCACAAGTTACCAGGCAAAAGCCACAATACATTAATGAGAGTAGTTTAAATTCAGAAAAATGATTAAAAATCATTTTTTAATGTAGGGTAAAGATACTCTCTTATAAAACTGGACAGCCTTTCACCAACCACTTCAAATTAAATTTCAGGGTTTTTTCTTTTCTTTTTTTTTTAATTTCATGCATCAAGAAAACCAGGTAGTCTGTCCACAGACATTCTCCAATCTGTTTGTTCCCCCAGATTCCATCCCCTAGTTTTGTCTCTAGTGCTGAAAAAGAGCACTAACTATACCCTTTCCTCCTTGCTGGCTAAATACTGAATACCAGCTACATTGTCACAGAAGACAACTTCCTGAGAAGAACACCAGCAGATCAGGCACTAATATCAACAATTAATAAATGGGACCTCGTGAAACTCAAATGCTCCTGTAAAGCAAAGGACACTGCAAATTAACAAAGTACCAGCCTACAGAATGAGAAAAGATTTTCACCAAATCCATGTCTGATAAAGGACTAATGTCCAAATATACAAAGAAATCAAGAATCTAGATGTAAAAAAATCAACCATTTCAATTAAAAACTGATGTACAGATCTAAAAGTTCTGTGAAGTGGTAGGTTCCTGCGAGGATATATGGGTAACTCTAACTGTTATCTAACTGGATCCTAGCAGAAGAGGATATGGAGACTGAAGTGAAAGTCACCTAAAGTCAGGCAGGACTGCCAGTGGAGGTAGGGGAAAACCAACCAACCCACTACCCATGACCTAAAATCTACCCTGCCTACAAGACATGCAGGGATAAGGATGGAACAGAGATCAAGGGAATGACTGCCCAATGACTGGCCCGACTTGAGACCCAACCTATGGAAGAGAGAGAATCCCTGGCATTATTAATGATGCTCTGCTATGCTTGTAGACAGGAGCATAGCATAACTGTCCTCTCAGAGGCTCCACCTAGCAAAAGGATTGAAACAGATGCTGATCACGAAGCCAAACATTGGACATAGACCCGGGTGTCTTGTGGAAGAGCTGGGGGAAGGACAGAGGCACAAGTAGGGAACAAGAACTATACAACAAGACCAACTGAAGAAACTAACCCAGGCCTATGAGGGATCACAGAGATTGAACCATCAACCAAACAGCATGCATGAACTGAATCCAGGCCTCCTGCATTCATGGAGCTGATGGACAGTTTAGTTTTTATGTGGGCCTTCTAGCAATTGCAACAGGGGCTTTCCCAAAAACCTACTCTGTGGCCTTCCCCTAGCTGGGCTGCATGACTGGCTTCAGTAGAAGAGGATTCAGTTAGTTCTGATGCGACATGAAGTACTGGAGACATGAAGGGTTGGTGTGTGGGATCCCTTCTCTGAGAAAAAGGGGAGGAGGGAATGGAGCAGAGGGTGCCATGATAACATTAGGAGGAGAAGAGAGAGGGGGCTGTGAACAGGATGTTAGAATGAATAAATAAATAAATTTGAAAAAAATTGAGGTATATTTCTAAATATAGAATTTTTAACACCGAAATCTCAAATGGCTGAGAAACGACTAAAACAATGTTCAAGATCCATAGCCATCAGGGAAATGTAAATCAAAACAATTTTGAGATGCCATCTTATACCTGTCAGAATGGCTAAGATCAATAACACAAGTGACAGCTTATTCTGACAAGGATGTGGAGCAAGGGGAGCACTTTTCCATTGCTGGTGAAAGTGCAAACTTTTATAGCCAATTTGCAAATAAATATGACAGTTTTCCAGAAACTTGGGGATAGATCTACGTCAGGACCTAGTTATACCACTCCTGGGAATATACCAAAAGGACATTCCAAGGATGCTTTCTCAGCCATTTCAATGTGGCTTTTACCCAGAAAAATGAATAAAGTAAATGTGGTACATTTACAGAGTGGAGTATTACTAAGCTCTTAAAAGTATTTTAAAATGGAATGTAACAAAATTTGCATGCAAATGGATAGAACTGAAAAAAATATTCATCCTGAATAAGAAAACCCAGACACAGCAAAACAAGTGTTTACTTGTAAGTGTTTATTAGCTGTTAAGTAAATAATAGCCAAGGTAAAATCTTTAGACACAAATAGGTTAGGTATAGAGGAGGATTCGAGTTGTGATGTGTCAATCTCCCTGAGAGGGAGACATAGAGTAGATGTTAAGTAAGGATCATGGCAAGTGAGGATGCATTCAGGGGAATACTGTAGGAGATGAGATTGGGGTGGAGGGAGAGAGTGCAGGCTGGAAATGGGGGACATTTCTAGGGTGGTGCAGAAACCTAATGACTGTAAAATTTCTGGAATCTCTGAAGGTCATCTTAATGAGAACTGCTTGTAATGAGGATATAAATTCTCAAATAACCATCACTTGTCACAAGGTGAATCTTCCAGTTGATTTTAATTGAGCTGGTGTCCAAGGGGCTCCCATGGAAGAAAAAAGAAACCCCCAAACCAAAAACCAAACCAAAAGAACACACACACACACATAAGCACACAAACAAAAAAAAACAAAAACAGATATTTTCAAAGAAAAACGCTTGCTCTATGAAAACAGACAGCTGGGAGCCATTGCTGAGGCAATCCACACAAGTCATTGAACATGGAGAATTTAGATCTGTTGCCTACATGTCATTGTTCCAGAAGTATCCTTAAACACAGCTCATGGAATAAACCTATATTTTGCAAAAGATAATAATTATTAAAAAGAACCATAATTTACTCAAAGAATACTTGTCCAGTAGAAGCTAAACTTTGATTGTTTCATGGTGCATGCCAAATGTTCTTAGAATGGACATAAAGTATGTAACAGCCAGGGGAACAACAATCAATTGCTTGGCAGTATCTTCTAAAATCTTAACAACATGATTACCTAATAAGACTTGTAGAAAGAACCATTTGTTGAACTGAAAGGGGGAGCTGTTGGGAGGAAAAAGATATACCTTAAACTTAAAAAAAAGGGAAGAGGATGGGGGATTGAAGGGGAAGAGTGTGGGAGGGTGGGACTGGAGGAGGGAGTAGGAAGGAGATTGTGATTGAGATGTAACTTGAAGAAATAAAAAAAAAAGAAATGCATTTAAATACTAAAGTCATTGTACATGTATAAATGCCAAAATAAAAGAAACCTTTCAAGTGTTAAAAAAAAGACTTGTATAATGAGAAAACCAATTGACATGCCAATATGGATAAGAAAATTTCACAAAGTCTTATTCCTAGAGAAAGAGCTACAGGCAGTAAGTAGCCATTGAGAGAAGAATCAATTTTTTTCCAGAGTCAGAATCTCTGATAGGTTATACAATGTTAAGTTTCAATATCTATCTATCTATCTATCTATCTATCTATCTATCTATCTATCTATCTATAAATTTATCTATCTATCTATCTATCTATCTATCTATCCATCTATTTATCTATCAAATATCTATCTATATAATCAATTGTATATATGTATAAATATATTTATCTATAGCTACCTATTTATATACATATACATATAATATGTATATATATTATAATAGAAGGACACACACAAACAGAGAGAGAGAGAGAGAGTTGTCATAAATTTTAGAGGGAATGAAAGTGTGATGGGAGAAGTTAGAATTGTATGGGGAAGTTGGAGAGGTGCAAATGATGAAAATATATTATTCATGTATGAATTATTTTTCTTTGTTGAAAATAGATTCTTCATTTAGGAGGCAAGACAGGCATATATCTGTGAGTTCAAGGCCAGACTGGTCTTGTCTACAAAGCAAGTTTAGGATAACCAGGGCTTGTTACATAGAGAAACCCTGTCTTAAAAAAAATAGATTATTTTATCATATAATATCTCTAGATTGTAAATTCCCCTCCCCTTCTTCTACTCCCTTTTTGTCTTTCACTCATCCCCTTCCCTCCAGATACTCCCTTTCTATCTTTCATTAGAAAAGAACAGACTTCTAAGAGATAACAACCAAACATGACAAATAAATTATAATAAGATGAAGCAGAAGATATCATATTGATGTTGGACACTGCAATCTAAAGGAGGAAAAGAGTCCCAAGAGTTGGCGCAAGAGTGAGAGACCTACTCATTCTCACAATCAGAAGATCCATAGAAGTACTTAAATTAATAGCTATAATATATAAATAGAATATTTGGTGCAGACCCATGTAGGCCCTGTGTTGCTTGAGGCTTCAGTTTCTGTGAGCTTCAGGATCTATGTACCTTGCATTTTTTTTTTTTTTTTATTAAATGTGTCTTATTCTCCTGGTGCCCTTCATTCCCTCTGGCTCTTACAATCTCTTCATGTCCACTTTATGGTATTCTCTGAGGTCTGAAGAGATAGATTTAATGGAGGACTCTTCTTTATGGTATCTCAACCCATAATGTCTAGCTGTGGGTTTCTGCATCTGTTCCCATCTGGCAGTTGGAAGCCACAGAATGCTACAAAGTCAAACCATGCAACAAATTTCACAGAAGATATTTATTGGGAGAGAAACCTAGAATGGCAGTTTGAATCTCTGAAATGTAAGAGAGGACAGGGTAAATGGGTGTTCTTTCATAGGGTCTTTAAGCTATATATTCCCAGTGAGCTGGTAGAGTATGTGAAGTGAGCCAGCAGAAAAGTACAGAGAAGCTGGAAATATTGCTTGGCCATTAACTCTGAAATATTATTTGGCTGTTCATGCTGCAGCAGGGGTGGAGATTTCAAGTTTTGGAGTTCAAGGTCAGGAAATGGACAGGATGATTTTCCACTGGCCTGTTAATCCACAATGTGAAACCTACATTTTTCTTTGGGTATAAGAGCACATATTTAGAATGCAGTTAGAAATTAAACTAGTTTAGGAAAATGGCAGTAACTACTGATAAGTTTTCTCCCTTGGCAGCTTGCATAGTACCTGGTAGAGTCAGTCCCTAGAGAGAAGAAATTCAGGTTATTTGCACCAATATTTTTTCAAGTTCCTTTATGGTATGTATTTCTTAAGTGATAGAGTCTTAACCTTCAAGTTCAAGAAGGTCCCCAAGGGCAATAACAAAGCATATAGTGTTTTGAGAATATTTTATACTTTCTTGACCAATAAGTCAAAAGCAGGTATCCTTTTACTGACTTTGGAGTTTTGTGAAATTGTCTATGAGTCTTGGAGGATCATTATGACCCTATGTGCCATAAATTCATTAAAAATATATAGATACAGATGAGTGCATACTTATGTAATTTTAAGTTAGCTTACATGACAGTATGTTTTAAATGACATTCACAAACATCCATAGTGTTATTTCTCTCTCCTCTCCCCCTCTGTTATCTTTAGTAGCCTCTCAGCAGGTAAAATGTCCTCATTTTCCTCTAGTCTCCTTTTATAACACCCAAAAGATGGGGTGATGTTATGCATTCTAAATGTTAATTAATTGGTCCTGCTTGCTGTCTGTTACTTTATTTTCTAATCATTGTCTCTGGTTGGTTGAAGAAATGTTGAGGCCTGAGACTGGGCACAGGCATTTTAGTATAGGTGGGACTAAGGTATGGGCTTCTGAACCAGAGAGGTTTATGGGAAGAAGAAGCCTCCAGTAGATGAAGTAGAAGGGGCTCCAGAAGCCTCCAAGATGAATACAAGCTAGGAGAAGACAGGAGTAGACACATGGTGGGGTAGATGAAGGAAGATAATTCCATATGCCCAGAATATCAGCAAAGCATGGAGAATAACAATGAAGTGGATGTATGTATATATGAGGTCTTTTTATTGTTTTTTCCTTTGTTTTTTATTTCTTCTAGTTACATTTCAATCGCAGTCCCCTCCCTATTCCCCCCTCCAGTCCCACCCTCCCACCCTCATCCCCCATCCTCTTCCCTTTTTTTTTCTTTTAAGTTTAAGGTATATCTTATTTCCCCCTACAGTTTCCCCTTTCAGTCCAACAAATGGCTCTTTCTCTTATAATAATAAATACAATACAAAACAACAGAGGTAATTAGGTCACAGTTATGAGGGTTATATGGTTTAGCATACATTCCCAATGTCCAGTCCATATGTATTTGGTACCTGACTTTAACATTCTACTATCTAACCATCTCCATGAGTTTAAAATTCTATATCTGACTCAACATTCATGCTAACTTGCAACACAATTTTAAAAGTATCTTCTTAGATCTATAACACTCTCTTGAATCCTAAACCACTCAAAATTTAATTATGAGACTCTAGCTATCTGTTCTTCAACCACCTCAGAGACCTGAGAGGGATAAATATATCTGATTTTATAGGAAGTACAGGGCCTGCAGCTTCCCAAACTAAGAAATGACATACCAGTGGCTGCCTGGACAGTTTCCATTTTCTCTCCATACATTACAGCATCGATCTTCAGTCGTTTGGCCCCGTTTCTCTGACAGACATTGATTGTAGAGCAGGGATTATGAAGGACTTACCTACCCTGTCCTGGCAGAGCTAGGTTGTCGACTTACCTGCTTCCAGGTTTTGTCCTTTTTGAACAGCATTCTGTCTACAGTTGGAGCAAGGGGCTTTTCCTACCAAGAGATAGGCTTGCGACTAATTCAATCATCTCCCACTGGAGATTCTTCGATGCTCATCTTCTACTTGGAGGAGAATAGGGGGTGCTGTCAGGAGTTGATATGTCTTGATATAAAACAATCTAAATTATGAAAACATCTTTGAATGCCATATTCTGTAGATCTCCTGATGTTTTTGAAGAGGCCCTATATATCTCTTATAGTAGGGTAAGCAAATGTTGCTTGTCTCTTAGCAGCTTTATTTCTGATTAACTTAGAAAATAACTATAATAGGCTGTCATAGTACCTAACAGAATGACCGGCTTGCATTATGAGGTCTTATTTGCAGAATATTAAGAGCTAACTTAGATGGGCTAAGATTGCGAAAACCAGACCAATGCTTGTTAAAATCTATCAGGTGTTCTCATGCTCATTTATAAGGATTAACACTGCTGGCCAATTAAATATAATATAAATGCTGCTAAATAATTTAAATACCCTATTTCTACAAATGGCACCCAAAGTGGGGAAATTAGAATCCATTCTTACAGTCTGGGAAGGCCTTGGTTAAAGGTGATTTCCTAATCAAAGAGTGGGGAATCGAACCCAAATACATTTCAAAGGTGTGGCTCCCTTAACAAAAGCTACTGCCTTGAAATAAAGGTGGAGAGCTAAGGCTGTCCTTATGTCCTGAAAATGAACAGTCTTCTAGACAGGGCTTAGGAGTGGATTTAACTGTCTAGATTAAAAATTGAGGAATTCACAATGTCTCAATACATTTGGATTTCATTTGAGTTTGTTTCTCTTGGCATTCAATTTATTTTTACACTGACAATTGTGGTTCTGTGTATTGTTTTTGAGATAGATCTGACTAGCATAGGCTCAAAGAAGAGAGCTTATAGATGGAATGCTAAATTACCAACAATGACAATGGGGAAAGAGGGAGACCCCCTCAAAAGATAAGACAAAATTGATGGCAGCAGGAGTTGAGAACTCTCGGGCTACTAGGTGCTTGTCAGTGCTATCTAGAATATGCCCTCTCATGCAATGCAGACACATAGATTCCAGGGACTAATGAACAAAGCTTTAATTGCAGCATATGAAGGCACAGTTAGACTAAGGCTTTTAGAATGTTCTTGTTTCTTTGATTTTTTTTTTAGATGTTTTTTGATTTTCCCTATATCGGGAGGTAGAAAGGATTTTTGTAATTTGGTACATGCTAAACATGACAGATTTTTAAGGATTTTTGACAAATTGGAATTGTCATTGCAGATCAGAATTGCTCTCTGGGTTACAGAGTTACTATTATCTGGGAATTAAGCCAAATATTTGAGCAGGGTGGTAATGGCACACACCCTTAATCCCAGCACACTGGAGAAATAAACAGGCAGATCTCAACAATTATAGATGAGCCTGATCTCAACAATGAAGTCAGGATGGGATTCCTGCTGATAAGATAAAGGTACTTGCTAAAGACAGTTTAGAATTCAAAGTGACACATTTTTTTTTCCTTGAAGGTACTGTGTAAATTTTTCTTAGTAATAAAATAATAATGTCCTTACTGATCTAATAGATACATAATAATCTTAAATTTGTATGAAGAGAAAGGTGTGAAAAGCCAGTCTCCTTAGGTGTGGGGCTCCTACTGGAGAACTGGTTTCAAGAGGCATTTTTTTTTCCCTAAAAGAGATACGTTAATCGCTGGGTGTGGTTTTACAAGCCTTTAGTTCCAGCATCTTGGAGGCAGAGGCAAGTGGATTTCTGTTAGTTCAAGTCCTGCCTGCTTTACAAAGTGAGTCCAAGACAAGGATACACAGAGGAATCCTACTTTGAAAAAAAAAATTATATATATATATATATATATATAGAGAGAGAGAGAGAGATTATATTAGTCAATATAAGGACCCAGAGCTAGGCTGGGAGAGGAACATACAAACTGCATGCCTCCCACCACCACCAGTTAAGAAAAGCTAACCTAAAATAACATAAAGGTAATTCAATGAATTAATTCATACCTTGATCCCAAAACTCAGGAGGTAAGGAAAAACAAGTTCCCATGTGTTTGAGGCCAATCTAATCTACAGAGCTCTATAGAGCAAATCAAGACAGCCCAAGGTAAAAAGAGAAACTCTGCTCAATACTGCTCAATAAGGATAGATATATCCCCATTGAAAGTAAATGTCCAAAGAAAGGAGAAAAGGAAATATAAAATATAAATACATATCTTTGATCTAAAATATGGGAGATAAAGGGAGAGACAGACAGGTTCCTTTTGAATTTGAGGCCAACTTAATCTACAAATAGCCTGAGCTACACACACACACACACACACACACACACACACACACACACACAACTTGTCTCAATTGATAAATTGATGTCAACTGTAGAGGAGAATATTAAACTCCGTATAGTCTTATGCTGAATTTTCAACATAAAATGTATTATATATAGCCATACATATGTAATAATAATAATAATTACAGAATCTACCATCTAGATTGATAAATAATACACTGGACTGAAAAGACATCCTACAGCTCTTGGCTACAAACAAAAGAACAAACAGGTATCTTATAATTTCTGATTCCACTATGTGGTGTTAGGCTCCTCATGTTAGGTTCAAGAAACAGATTTCTGAACCTGAATGTGTGGCGATTGAGGAATCACTGGAACTCCAGAACTTTGCAAAATGCAAGAGGATTTATATGCCAGCATGCTGGGTTCAACCTCACAGACTCTCCATGCAAGGAGAGGGAAGAGACCCTGAACAGAATTTCAGTTCCGGTTAATACATTTCAGCAAGGCAGAATCAAACATCATCAAGGAATAGTTCTTTGATTGGCTACCATAGGTAACCTAGGAAACAAGGTAGGAATTTTCACACTCATGACTGTTGGCAACCTGTGGTTTCTGTTGTTCTCCCTGTTGCTCTGGGAACCAACCATACTCAAGTGGGAAATTGGCCTCCTGGTAACGTGAGAGCTTCCAAATCCCAGGGTGTGTGGGGGGGGGTTGCACATGATAGATTCTGGGGCAAGTTCATCCAGAATTAAGGCCTACTCAAATTTCCAGGCTTCTGAAGCCTGACTGAAATTTGGTCAACTGAACTTATGTCCTAACAGTGGGAACAGCTCAAACTGGCATATATATATAAAGCCCTGAACTTTCCCACCCAAAGTTCAGTTTTGGACTGCAAACTGTTCAGGACTTTCAAATTACTGAGCACATAGAGTCTGGAAAACAAAAATATCTATTAACTTGCTTAACCATTTCTCCGTTTTATTTGGGCCCCCAAATAGGTTTTCTGCATCCCAAATCAGCAGGACACAATTTTAAGAGAGTGATGGGCCATTCCAAAAAGGTGGGGTAGATGATTCTTTGGTCATGTGCTGAGTTATAAATGTCATTTAGGGGGGTTGGTTACAAGTTGTTAAATGTCTTGTTAAGCAAGATATAGGAAGTTAGACTCAGGGACCTCTCTCCTTTTCTTTTCTCTATCCTTCTTTCTTATTCATTTATTGCTTCAAGTTACATTTCTATCACAGTGCCCTCAATCCACCCCTCCCAGTTCCACCCTCCAATCCTCTCTTCCTTCCCCATACTGTCCCATTCCTCCAAGGTGGAATATCCCTATATATCAGCCCCTCTCAGCTCAACAATTATATACAGGCTAAGAGCTTCCTCTTGCCCTGGGGGCCAATATGGAGGCACTCTTATTTTTTGAGAATTAAGTGTACATGTTTTACTTATAAGACACATTTCTCAGTATTTTACAGGAAATAAAAATATCATCTTCCAAAGAGACTCAGTATCAAAAACAGCATAACATATCTTCATTGTGCTAGCCACGTGCACCACTCTGAATGCATAGTGGTTTGGTTCATGATGACAAATATTCTCCAACAAATTGGTTTTCTTACAATCATAAATTGTAGATTGACACTACTTTAGAATGCATATTTCTAGTATATTTATTGGAAAGAAGTGTTCTAAAATCAAGCTTGAAAAATGAAAATTGTCTCAAAGACATGAGAAAATATTATAAAGCCTCTTCTGTTTAGTCCTAGTCACCCATACTTCAAACAATTTTTAAAAAATTTGATTAGTGATTTGGTGTGTATATTTCCAGGTCACATTTTATCTTAGAGCAAATGACTTGTCATGTACCTGTCTTCCATTTAATAAATAGTTGCTCATATAATGACTCTGAACAGGGTTTGGTTCATATATTGCTAGAAGAGAGGCAAATGGAGGTGTAAAATATTTATTTTCCTATTTCAGTTGATGGAACATATTGGTAGAATTGCTGAGCTACCACTAAAATGTTGAACAAGGGTATAGATTCCAAAATGTTTTGTCCTTTTACCATAGTGTTGTTTTGGCTATGTTCTTATCAGAGACACTTAAATTTAAAAGGCAGATTTACAGAAATTTGTGTAGCATGCCATTATAGTCCTGAATGCTTGAAATCCTGAGGAAGTATTGCAAGTCACAAGAAAACTCTGTCAAGTTATTTGAAAAATTGTCTTTTTTTCCCCCCAGTGGGAAAGGGTTAGAAAAAAAAAAAAAACCAAAAAACAGAAAACAAAAAAACCTCAATACTAACTAACTACTTATCTTTCCATTCACAGCCCTTTGGGATTAAATTTATTTACAGTAAATAAATTTAATATTATATACATGCATCCATAAATGAAAGGGTTAAATAGTACCACAGATAAAATGTTTTTAGTTTGGCACTGCTTATAGGGCATAAAGAGCATAGAGTTTAGAGAATATATCCAACTGTTGTAAGAGGATTAGTATGATAAGATATCACCAAAGTTTAGCAATATAGTGAACTCTTGATGTATTTATATAATAGATTGGACCCTGCATATTTTTAATGTAAGCATTCTGGAGACTATCATAAAAATAAGTAAGAGACAACTAAGGAAAGAAGATATATATTCTCATATATATATATATATATATGAGAATATTAAAGGTAAATGGATATAAAAGGAGATGCATGTGTGTGTGTGTGTGTTTCTGTTTATAGGCATGAAGTTCTGTAATTTTGAGAGTCACTGGCAATTGTGAGTAGAGAATGAATACAACCAATAAATGCAGTACTAATGCATTCTAGGTAAAAAGAAAATTAATAAAGATTACATTTGAAGAAGAACAAAAATTTGATGAAATTGGGAACATCTCTAAAATTGTAAAATGCCATGGTTTTCAAATGCTACAGTTGCCTAACCAGCATTTTAATGTTCTTTAAGATATCTTGGTAATGTTGTGTGGTTGCTTGAATAAGAATGGCCCCCTTAGGCTCATATATTTTATGTTTGGTCATTAGGAAGTAGGGATAATTGCTAGGAGTTAAGAGGTGTGGCATTGTTATAGTAGGCATTGACTGATTGGAGGAAGTGTGTCATTGATTGTGGGTTCTGAAGTTTAAAATGCTCAAGCTAGGTACAGTGTCTCTCTCCACCTGCTGCCTACTGATCTGGATGTAGAACTCCCAGCTACCCCTCCAGCACTATGTCTATCTCTGTGCTGACATGTTTCACATCATTAATTCACTGGATAATGAACTAAACCTCTGAAACTGTAAGCCAGTACAACTAAATATTTCCCTTTATAAGAACTTCCATGGTCATGGTGTCTCTTTAGAGCAATAGAACACTAAGACAGAAGTTGACATCAGGATCTGAAATATTGCTGTGACAAGGCTAACCATTCTTCTTGATGGCAGACTGCATACTTTGAGATTTATGATGAGAAAAGCAGGTGAACATTTTAATGGGTTATATTAGTACAATCAAGGAATACACTGGTGCTGAGAGTCATGTAGATTATGATGGTCTGGCTTAAGGGGTTTTAGAGAAGAAGAATACTTGTAAGTGATCTAAGATAAATTGCCAGATGATTAATTTTAAATTTTTTGGTAATTGGGATTGACTGAGAGATTTCAGTGTAGTCTATTAATGAGTCTATCATGTGGTCATCAGTTTGATGCAGATTTGTACTGAAAACAATCAATCTGAGCATGGAAAAATACAGAATTTACAGTTTGAGGAGAAAAGAGTCACCAAGAAGTGTAAGGGCTAATCCAGTGCTCAAAGAGATAAAAAGTTTAATGAAAGGGATGATAATAAATGGAATAATTGAAATAATGACTTCAAGTCAAGATCACACCCAGATAAAGTTCCAGCTTATTAAAAGAAATTAAAGAAAAGTTTAGATCCAGATGTGGTGGCTCACACTTTTAACTCCAGCACTGGGGAGGCAGAGGTAGAAGGATTTCTGAGTTCAAGGCCAGTCTGGTTTATAGAGCAAGTTCTAAGTTAGCCAAGGTTTGGTAATGAAGGGAACCATCAGAAAGAGAAAGATAGTGAAATGTATTCCACTGAAGGGGCCATTATCCACCTGCAGCTAGCAAAAGAACTTGGCAGCTTCAGCCATGTGGTTCTGGATTTACAGTCAAGGATACAGGAAAGGGTTTGTGGTATAACTCTCAATGGTGAAGGAAAGGTGCTGAGTCCTGGTGATTGTCAGAGGTGTCCTTGCATGGAGGACCAAAGAGGCCATTATAGGAAGTTGTGAAAGTGAACCCTGGAATGCACTGCATACCCCAAGATGTTGGAATGATGAAATTGTGGAATACCTGCTGAGGAAAGCTGATAACAGGGTGTGGAACCAGCCCAAGAGAGAGAAGTGTTGTGCAGTCAACAAAAGTGAAAGGAGTTGGAGATCTGAAGAGCATTTTGACATTAGACATAGAGATGTAGAATTACAGTTTTCCCTCCTGGCTTTACATCTTTCTTTGGTCCAGTATTTCCTCATTGTGCTTCCTCTCAATCCTTCTGGAATTGTAATATATATTCCATGCCATTTTATGTGATCAGCTTTTTCATTTTGATTTTACAGAAGATTACAGTTGAGTGATGGCCATGAGTCTCTGAGTATACATAGAACTTTTAAACAGTGATGAGACTGTGGTAGATTATGGGGACGTTTGAAGTTGGACTGAATGTAGTTTGTTGTTATTTTTTGTTTATTTGTTTGTTTTTTATGTTTCATTATGATATGACTACAAGCTTATGTGGGATAAGGAATAGAATTTGGCCGTTTGAATAGGAATGACCCCCATAGACTCATATATTTGAAAGCTTGGTCATTAAGGAGTGACGGTATTAGGGAGTGACAGGGATTATGGGATATGCCTTTGTTGGAGTAGATGTGGCCTTGTTGGAGAAAGTGTGTCATTGGAGGTGTGCTTTGAGGTTTCAAATGCTCAATAGAGGCTCAGTTTCTCTCTCTTCTTGCTGTCTACTGATCTGGATGAAGATCTCTCAGCCAGCTCTCCAGCATCATGTCTGAGTGTATGCTGCCATGCTTCCCACCGATGGTGATAATGGATTAAGCATCTGCCTGGCTCTGCCTCCCAAGTGCTGGCATTAAAGTTTGCACCACATTTCATGGCTACATTTTTTAAAAGAAAATCCTTAATATTCCTGTTTCCCCTGGTGGTCTGTGGGCACAAGGGCCTTTGTGCTGTCATCAAGTTGGCATGGGAGCTACCAGGCTTTTGACCTTGGACTTCCAGCCTCCATATTTGTGAAATATGCATTTAAACTGTTGATAAGCCTCTCAGATAGTCTCAGAAACTTTCAGTGGTTTTTATTTACACTATTCAGAAATATTGAACTTGAATGCCTTCAATTTCATTTTTTCTAGAAATTCCAGTGCCTATAATGTTGCCTTTGCTTACACTATTAACTAAAGGTTTGGTCTTGAGAGCTGAGAATAACCAGGAACTGTTATTCTCAGCTCTCAGCTGTTTCTTCAGTATAATGAACTAGTAAATTTAAAATTAACTTTAAGATAATTCTTGCATACTAAATGTTTTTAAATAGTAATAGTCTATAACTTTGCATGTTTCATTATCTTGGCATTAATGTGTACATATATAACAGGATTGCATCATTAGGGATTAACTGAAATGGTTGTCTTTCTGGATGAAAGATACTTTCCTGGGCTTTGTGCTTATAATCTGGAAGGTGATAAATGAAATGTGAATATTTTTAATTGTTTGCTATAAAATATTCTATCATTTTTGCTTTATCCAGTTAGTTCTAAATGTGTATACTGTGAACAACTATACAACACACACCCTAACAAGGATTAAAGTTTTCAAAACTCATGCTTGCAAATGTGCAATCTTAAACTACACTGACTTTCACATTTAGACTATAAAGACCTGCTACATCTCATGAGACAAAAAGAAAATTAAGAAAATTAAAAACTAAGACCTTGGTTAGTAACTATCCTCTCCTGTTATATATCTGATCTAGATGTCAGCAACATCTTGGTTTTTATCTCTGGTATTTCAGATAATCAGTGGTGGAAAGGCTAAATCATTAACAAGTCTTTCAATCACAAATAAACTACTCACAAACTGTTGAAGAAAGAATACAATATATCTGTAATTTTTATATAAGGAAAGACAGACATTTTCTCTCTTACACTTTGTTTCAGACTATTCTTGCCATTGGTCTTGTCACTCTGACATCAAACATTTTGTTTTATCTGGGACATTTTGAACTTTGACTCTTCTCCTTTCTCGAAAAATGCTTTCTCTTTCTTCTCAAAAGCACAAGGTTTGCTCAATATTAATGAACAGCACTAAAGGTCATACTTGCAAAAACATTTCTGTCTTATGCTGAAAGTCACACATTTATTATGCTGATTCTGCAGAGTAAGCTGTTGTTTAGGAATTGCCTTTGTGTGTGACCATCTTCTATTCTAATTGCTATGTTTTTTTTTTTTTTTTTATAGCAAGGCACATTTCTATACCCAGAATGTACTGTCTTAGTTAGCTTATAATTCAGAGTTTTAGTCCATTATCTTTATGTCAGGAAGCATGGCAGCATGCAGGTAGACATGGTGCTGGGGAAGTAGCTGAGAGTTCTACATCTAGATCAACAGGAAGCAGGAAGTGAATTGGGGTGACACACTTCTTCCAACAGAGCTACACCTACTCTAACAAGGCCACACCTCCTAAAGTGCAGCTCCCTGTATGACCAAGTATTCAAATACATGAGTCTATGGGGAGCATTCCTATTCAAACCACCACAGTAACATAGTTCCTGAAATGTTTATGGGTATTTAATACATGATTGGATAGATGGACTCATTCACGTCCCTAAACTACATCTTCACCTACACCTCTAACATTTTTCCTGTGTCTCTAGGTGCTGTGAGAATTTTGGAAAAAGATATTCTGAACCTCTATTTATATATAAGAAGCATAAGGAGGTGAGAAGATGCTGTGGATCAATTATTTTTATTTTTATTTATTATTCTAATTATCACATTATCATCATAATCATTATTATTAATTATTATTAGTTGTGTGAATGTGTGTGCAGGTGTGCAGGTATGCATATGTCACAACATACATGTGAAAGTATGAACAAAACTTTTCCGAGTTGATATTTTCCTTTCACATGGTTCCAAGGGTGGATGATTTAGAAATAGAACTCTAGTTTTCAGGCTTCTAGTGTAAGTATTTTCTGTGCTGAATCATCCTACCTCCTCAACCAAATTTTAAAGATGATATCTGTATTTAATTTATTATTGCATGCTTTTACAGCAAACACTTTGCTAGGCATTAGATAGTGAGCCTTCTATAAAGCAACATTTCTATTACAAACCTATATAATAATGTATGGTCCTTAAGAAGAGACTGAGGAAGTTAAACAAGAAGCTTAGAATGATGTGAATAGTGATTACAGAAGGTAAAGTACAAGGAAGGCAATGAGTGAAAACTTATGAGTTAAAATAACAAATCTTCAGGATGGCACATATTTAAATATAGTGTTTAGCCATGGGCTGGAGAGATGACTCAGTGGTTAAGATATAGTTTTAGCATTCTCAGCAATTAGGCTAATTTTTAAATTTTAAACTAAGTATTTTATTCTTCACAAAATCCTATTTTTATTCTGAAGGGATGCACACACACATGCACACACTGATTTTTAAATAAGTTGCTAGCAATCAGCCTATCATAATTTTTGTTGTACAAGAGATTGACATTTCTTGAGGAGAAATCATTTCTTTTGTTTCTCGACATATCATCTATAACATGATATTTAGTTACTTCAATAATCTTACATCCTTATTTAAAAATATACAGAAATGAAATTAGGAGACGCCTGTGGCAGGTGATGAGGTTGAGTTAGCAAAATTAAAAGTGGTCTTTTTTGTTTGTTTGTTTGTTTGTTTTGCTTTGTAGTTGAGTGGACTAAACTCTAAACTGCATTATTTCTGCCCTTGTCACTTTCTCTCTGCTCTTACTAATGCTCTAAAGGACTGTTGGTTTTCTCATTTTGGTCCTCCACACAATATAGTAGACTGAAGACTGACATTTCTAGAGGTGGAGATATTATTATGGTTGCATCTGCCTCTAGCATCCAGATAGGACTTGAAATAAGATAATGGGTGAAGTGAAAAGACACAATATAAAACTCTAAGTATATAGTGAAGAGACTGGTTCTCAATGCACCAGATGAAGAAAAGGATTTATATCTAGTAACTGAAAAACTAATAAATAATAGACAATTTCGATCCAATTTTGTTATTTAGGGGAAGAGACTACAAGCTGTTAAATGGTCCTGTTAAATGGGTTTTGGAGGTTAGACCCAGGGACTTCTCTCTTTTTCTTTTCTGTATCCTTCTTTCTCTCCTATGTAGGAGTGAACAGACTTGAGAAAAATGGGACATAGACATAGAATAGGAAAGATCAAGAAAAAAGGTCAGATTATTGAATATGGCCTTATACCTTTGTATACTGATACAAAATTAATATTATATTTGACTAAATTGGTATTGATCATTGTATATTAATGCAAAATTAAGATTGTATAGGGCTACATCGGTATTGATCTTTGTATATTGATACAAAGTTAAGATTATATTTGGCCACAATGGTATTGGCCCTGGTATATTGATGTAAAATTAAGATTGTATTGGGCTACATCGGTATTGATCTTTGTATATTGATACAAAATTAAGGGTAATGCTTCTTAAAGGTATTGTTCCTTGTAATGCTTAAAAATGAAATGTCAAGTTTTGGCCTCTTGCTACCAACCGTCATAAACTGTTTAGGGTAATTAAGAAATGGAAACTAATAGTCATGCAAACGTGTCATTTTGTTAGTTACTATGACAGTCTATCACAGTTATTTTCTAAGCTACTCAGAAATCAAGTTGCTAAGAGACAAGCAATATTTGCTTATCTAAATATAAGAGATAGATAGGGCATCTTCAAAAAACCTCAAGAGATCTGCAGAATATGACATTCAAAGATGTTTTCTTAACTTAAGATTTTTTGATATCGAGACATGTCAGCTCCTGACAGCACTCCCTATTCTACTCCAAGTAGAAGATGAACATTGAAGAATCTCCAGTGGGAGATGATTGAATTGGTGGTAAGCCTTTCTCTTGGCAAGAAAAATCCCTTACTTCAACTGTAGACAGACTTCTGTACAAAAAGGACAAAACTTGGAAGCAGGTAAGTCGACAGCCTAACTCTGCCAAGAGAGGGTAGGTAATTCCTTCATAATTCCTGCTCTACAATCAATGTCTGTCAGAGAAATGGGGCCAAATGGCTGAAGATTGATGCTGTAATGTATGGAGAGAAAATGGGAACTGTCCAGGCAGCCACTGGTATGTCCTTTCTTAGTTTGGGAAGCTGCAGGCCCTGCAATTCCTATATAATCAGATATATTTATCCCTCTCAGGTCTCTGAGGTGGTTGAAGAATAGATAGCTAGAGTCTCATAGTTAAATTTTGAGTTCTTTAGGAATCAAGAGGGTGTTCTGGATCTTAGAAGATATTTTTAAAATTGTGAGACAAGTTAGTATGAAAGCTGAGTTAGATATAGAACTTTAAACTCATGGAGATGGTTAGATAGTAGAATGTTAAAGTCGGGTGCCAAATACATATGGACTGGACATTGGGAATATATGCTAAGCCATATAACTCTTATAATTGTGACCTATTTATTTTGTTGTTTTGTATTGTATTTATAGTTATAAGAAATAGAACCATTTTTTGGACTGAAAGGGAGAGCTGTTGGGGGGAAAAAGAAATACTTTAAACTAAAAAAGAAAAGAAGGGAAGAGGATGGGGAGTTGAGTGGGAGGAGGGTGGAAGGGTGGGACTGGAGAGGGGAGTAGGGAGGGGATTGTGATTGAGATGTAACTTGAAGAAATAAAAAATAAATTATTAAAAAAGATAAAATAATATTGTTAGTGTAGCCATACATTAATCATTAATATGCTCTTAGAAACAAATAGGTAGAAAAAGAGCACTCTGCAATAAAACTTGGGGTATAGGAGGCTGCCATTCATAACATTCTGAAGTAGCCAAGGAAGGAAACTTTGAATGTTATCCTGTGTAGGAAAGGTTCTATATAATTGTAACCCAATGGAGCATTTCATAATCAAATCATCGTGAATGATCTATATAGGTTCAAAATGTAACAAGGAATCTCAAAAGAAGGCAGCAAAGGTAAGAGGCCAAATGAAAACACACGGATGGGAATTATACAGCCAGGAGGCACTGGTTGATACCATGAATTAAACTTTCTTAGACATGTGTAAGAGCAAGCATTTTTTCCCCAATTTAGCACACTTTTCATGAGTTAAATTACTCATCTTACTACTTTAGTGTCTCTGAGAATTTTTTTTCCATTCATGAATCAGACAACAGAATTGTTCCCCCTCAATGAATCATGCACAATTAAATTTCCAGAGAAGTTCAAACTGAGTTCTTAACAATGATGGATGATTTTAAAGACTTTCTTTGCATATAGTCAACAAATAATATATTCCTAAAAAAGTGATTTATTTTTATAAAATTTTGATATTATCATACCAAGTATTGCCAAACCATCCAAATTAAGTGTGGATAAGAGATTATAATGCTGTGCATTATATTGATAAATCATATAGTGAACATGGTAACATTTTTATTTTCTACTCCCTACAGAATTTACAAATTCTACCCAAGAACTGTTTTATATCCTGACATATGCTGGTTTTATTCATAAAGAAGAGTGTTTCAAATATAGTTTAAATCTTTAACAGATACTAGAGAAAGAGAAATGAGATTGTGCAAGTGACATTAAGAGGAACCCATGAAAATTTTTCTATCACTTTCCATGATGCTCTGAAGTAAAAGGAGAGAAATATAGGAGACAGAGCAGTTACCCTGATAGCTTAGCTCATGCTGTTTTAGGAATATGAGAACCACTTTGCTCAGCATGATTAAAATGCTTGACTGGGGTAGTATGTCTCTAAGCACAAGAGCTATGTCAATGCCCTCTTTCTTCAAGAAGACAGTCGGATCTCAAGAATGAATTATTGAGGTTCAGATCAAGAGACTGATTGCTATAACTTTACTGGGTATATTATCATGATGTGTGAAGTAGGGAGTCAGCATTGGGGCCTGCTTTTTAGAGTGGTTCTCATTGTCACATTCTCAAAAAGGACCACTTTGGTCAACAATATCTTATTAAAATAAGAAGTAGAGAAGGAAAAAAATCACTGGCTTCTGAATAATAACAATTGATTGCTACCCATTATCAGGACTGAGAAATTTACCTGGAAGCTGAGAGCTGTCATTAAATTAAAGAGACAGGGAGAAAGAGGATGAAAACAGAAAAAGAGGAGGGGTGATGTCTACAGAATGGATGGAAAATAGATACTAGAAAATATTTAAAATAATACCAGTAAGTAAAAAATGTAACCATGTTTGTTATATCTTTGTAATCAAGACCTTTTCGTGTCTTTTCTTTTTAAGTTCTAGCTAGTAAATACCTAATTTGATATGTTGATGCAATTATTAAAGATATTGTAAAATTCAAGGAAAGTAGATGTACACAAAAGATAAATTATACTACTATCTTTTTAGCAAGTAAGACAGTGCAGCAGCCTCAAACCCAAGAACAGACCAGGTGGCAGTATTTGTCCTTTCATTTTGTCACTAAAGGCTTTAAAGAGATCACATGGTTGATGATAAAAGTCCTCCCAGCCCCCCTAATTTTACCAAAAACCATTTTGCATTTTCATTGCTTAATGTTAAATCATACTTAAGAAGGGAAAAACAAAATCAGCCATACATTTTGTTAACTGGTTACAATCTTCTGTAAATAAAGAGAATCATAAACAGGAATACACACACTCCAGGCATTCACCTTGCTTATGCAAAGATCTTTATATAAGAACTCAATAAACACTATCTCAGGAAGCTGACAGCACTGAGGTAGGTACAGGACCTGGTGATTGTACTGGAGTATCCCAGAGCTAAGCAGAAGGCCTGGCAGGTAGTCATGGGACCAAGGACTAGACTTATATGGAGCGCCACAATTAGCACGGTAGACTTGTTAATCATTACTTACAAGAAGAGTCAGTAAAGGTTGCTCCTCTGCCTAACTTTTTAAAAAGGCTCCAATGTCTCTAGAATCTTGATATTCTGATTTCTCTGACTAACAGCAAAAAAAAGTGTGTAATCTCTGAGCTCTTATTGAACACACTGCTAGGACTTGATCTAGATAGAATGTATGAAACACACACTGATTCAATGGAATAGTAAACTTACTTTCATCTTTTGCTTTTGATAGTGAAGAAACAGGGCTTCAAGAGAACAAAAGAATGAGCACTGTCAGCCCATTAATATCTGTGTGATCCCCTGTGAGGTTCAGAATCTAACAGCTGACGCACTAACATTGAAGCACAATGCTAGCAGCTACCTATTTGACCCCATTCTGAAGATCTTGGAAACTATTTTAAAGTGGCCTGTATTTTAAAATACTACATGTAAGGCAATAATCTCTGACAGTCCGAACATTAAGATAATTTGATTTATAACTAAATGTAAACATTTTTGTTGTTTTTATTGCTGGCTTGTAATATATGAAATATAAGTCCCAAATAAAATAATTTACAATTTCTTTATATACCTATATAATATTAAATATATAATTCTTTATATACTACTCTGAAAGTCTCTGTTTACAAATCACATATATAAAGCAAACGAATAAATATATATATAAATTTTGAATGAATGTATATACTACTTTTATAAGAAAATATGTAAAACTATTTACAGAATAATACTTGAATCCCAAAGTTAAATGTGTTAATTTAAAAAATTATAACAAACCTTTTGTTTTTGTATTCTTTCTGGATTTGCGATACTAGCTGTATCTCAAAATACTAGCAATTCTTAAAACTAGTTAAAATTACTCAAGTAGTTAAAGTTCAGAAAAAATGAACATAATTTTATATTTACCTTACATAAAAATGAGTAGACAAAAAGTAAAAATGTTGCTACTATGAAGATTATAAATGAGCTAGACTGTTGTGGGAATTCTAATGATTTCTTTTTCAAGTAATTTGTCAAAAAAAATACAAGCTCTGAAAAGTTCACCTCATTTGGATTTTTGTTCAAACTCATACATCAATTTTTACATGCAAGGGAATTTGAAATGCTGCTAATTTTTTCTGCTTAACTACTTTGAAATAATAATTCTAACACCAAGCCTGAATATCAATAGCATAGAGCAAGAGAATGAAAAAAAAAATCATTACATGAAGAAACACTACTCTGATAGTCTCTGTTTACAAATCACAGAATAAATCCTCCTAAAATGGTTGAAAGAAAAAAGAAGAAAATGTGTCTCAGTGGGAAGTAAATGCTTCTTTTCTGCTGCAATAAATAGGCTAAAGAAGAAACACCCAAGCCAAAACTGCACAATCACAAATGACAGTCACTGCTGTTTCTTTATTTTTATATCTCTCATGTTTCAGCGTTGGATTTTCTCTATAGCTTTTCTTATTGTTTTACATGCAAGGTATCTGGTCCCATAATAGGGATTTGTTGATTGACAGACTCATTCTTGGTTTGGGGAATGCAATACAGCATAGAGCATTGGGGGCTTTGGTGAGTGAGCAGGTGTTAAGCTTATTGCTCAGAATATTTCTCTTCACCAGCCTCTAATATTCTGACTTCAGAAATTGTAAACAGATGTTTTACACAGATTATTTCCACTTTCTGTTTCCATCGGGTTGTCTCTCACCTGCTTAATTGCTTCTTAGCCCAATAATGAAAAACAAAAACTACATGAAAAACACATCCTATTTTCCCCTGTGAGAAGAAAATTGTCTCCTTTGTTTCTGTACTTTTATTTACCCTTCTGTGAATATTGGAAACACTACTAGAGAGAAAATTAAGTTCCTTACCATATTTTAACACTCCTGAATAACGAGTGTTATTCCTCTTGTCATGTTAGTCATTTGATCAATGATTATGATCTCTTGAGTGTTACAGCTCATTCTCCAAATACCTTTGTTTGTTTGTTTGTTTTTTTCTATGTAGAGATTTTTGCTAAAATTTCAGAGAGTGAATATAGGGTTGGGGAGATGGATCAGCAGCTAAATACATTTAATGCTTGTGAACAGGACCAGAATTCAATTCTTAACAAGTGCTGAGAATTGTCAGGAGGCTATCAACTGCCAGGAACTCCACTCCAGGGAGATTTGACATATCTGACTCTTCCAGCTTCCTTTACTCAAATATACACACCTAAACACAAACGCACAGACACACACACACACACACACACGCACACACACACACACACAAACACGAACATGCGCACACTCCAACATTTATATGTAGCATGTAACAAAAAGAAACGACCAACTTTGGTGTGTATGGGAGTCAGGGTATGGGAGAAGTTTACCGGACAGGATAGTAGCTAGGACAGGCTGGAGAAAACTAGGCAAAGAGGGGAAATGATGTAATCTTATTTGCATTAAAACAAAATAAATATTTTAAAATATACTGAATATAACAAACAGTATAAACATAAGAATGCTAAAATTGGGTTTAATTTAGTAGAACTGAGCTTGTTGATTCAGAGGTGTAATCTTCACATGAGAGAGACTGAGACAAAGCAGATCAGTAGTTCAAAGCTATCCTTGGCCACAGAGAAATGCTATACCAAGAAAGAGAGAGAAGGGGCTGAGAGAGAGATAGTGAGAAGGAGAGAGAAAGTCATACAGTGTTTTAGATAAAGAATAGGACAATAATGCTGAGTAAAGAGCCATGCTACCTACCATACCCTGAGAATCAGAATTCTGCTGCTTGTGTGTCCTTCTTGACTCATGGAGTAACTAAGTACAGCATACTCTTAATAAGCTAAATATTAACAAAAAATTGAGGGAGAGGTAGAGCTTCGATGAGGTAGAGATTAGAAGTACTGGATGGAGATTTTAGAAAGACTTATAGTAGATTCTGTAGAAATTAAGAGAATAAGATGTACCTACTACAACTAAGTTTGAAATGGATGAATTTAAGTCACATCACAGAGTTATTCAATAGTCATGCCAGCCTCCTTCTAAATCCCTTCTGATAGGAACTGACAATTGCTAAACTCTGTCTCTGAGGCTGTAGAAGTAGTTTATATTTCACAATCAAGTAAATGAAATGAGAAGTGAAATAGGAAGCAGAACTTGCCTATCTGTGAAGACAGTGGCACTGGTTTTGTTTCTTTGAATGAGCTATTGATTTCTGATTTTCCCCTAGAAAGTGGTGTGTATATCTGACTTTTTAACAAGTTGTTGGTGACATGCAAAACCAGAGTTTATGCTACTGATCTTTCACTGTGAGTGGAGAACAAATGAGAGAAACAATTCACTGTGAGTACATAATCCTGTCACAAAAAAGCAGCCTATACCAAATATCTGTTTTCTAAATGTTATTGTGTCTGTAGATACCCTACAAATATTTCTCTCGGCCTTCCGATGGATTTGTCTTGACAACTGATGCTTGGTTGTGTCTAAAGGCATAGTGTGATTAGCTTGTCTATCTTCTAGAGGAGAGAAAGACAGCCCTTGTGCCCCGTTATCTTTCTTTCTTTTTGAGCTCACAATTGTTTCACAGCGTCTCCCAACTAGAGATTGATTTATCCACTGTTCCCTGCTCTCCCAGGCTTCTATAACTTTTTCCACTCTATATATATCATAAATATGTCATGGAGACATATCTCATTATCAATGAGAAAAAAATCAAGACACTTAAAACCCCACCCTCTTTTATTCTTCAACAGTTGTCTTTCACAAGTATGGATCCTTAATTTTGAGAACTGTATTGATGTTTGTTTTCTTTTTTTTCAATTCTATTTCTATCTGTCTTTCCCTAGCTATACCAATATTATTCTTCACTTGTTTTCTTTTATATGACTTGTTCTACAAAATATACTAAAATGTCAGTTGTTTGATTGCTGACCTAAAATAAAAAAGTACTCTGTTTAGTTAGAATGAATTAGTCTAATATGTGGAATGTAGCTTCATTGAGTTTCAATCATACATTTATTAATATATTTTTGCAACTTTAGAAAATAAAAGATGTCTTTATGTGTGATGTTATACATTCTAAATGTTTTTTAAATATTTATTTATTCAGATTACATCTCCATCATAGTGTCCTCTTTCCACCCCTCCCAGTCCCGCCCTCCCACCCTCTACCCCCTAACACTTCCATCCCACTCCTCTGGAATGAAGTGTCCCTACATAAGAGTCCCCTGCCCCAGTTCAGCAGTCATATGAGGGCCAAGAGCCTCCTCATACACTGGGGGCCTATAAGGCAGCACCACTAGGGCAAAGTGTCTCATTGACAGAAAAAATGTATATGTTCCTGTTCCCTTTGGTGCATTGGTTGTAGTATAATTATCCTGTACTATATGTCTAAAATCTGACTATAAATGAATAGATGCCATGTGCATCCTTCTGAGTCTGGGTTAGCTCACTCGGGATGAGCTTCTGTAGTTCCATCCATTTGGCTGCAAATTGCATGATTTCATTGTTTCTGATGGCTGAGTAGGATTCTGTTGTATAGATGTACCACAGTTTTTAAATCCATTCCTTGGTTGAGGGACATCTGGGTTATTTCCAATTTCTAGCTATTACAAATAAAGGCTGCTATGAACATAGATGAGAAAACTTCCTTGTGATTTGATGAGGAATCATATGGATGTATACCCAGAAGTGGTATGGTTGAGTCTTGAGGCAGAGCTATTCCAAGATTTCTAAGATATTGCTAGACTGACCTCCAGAGTGGTTGCACAAGCCTGTACTCCCACAAGGAATGGAAGAGAGTTCCCCTTTCTCCACAAGCTTGCAAGCCTGTGCTGTCATTTGAGCTTTTGATCTTAGCCATTCTGACAGGTGTGAGATGGAATTTCAGAGTTGTCTTAAGTTGCATTTCTCTGATGATTAAGGATGCTGAACATTTCTACAAGTGTCTCTTAGCCATTAGGGATTCGCCTTCATGAATTCTCTGTTTAGTTCTATTCCCCCCACCCCCCTTTTGATTGGATTATTTGGTTTCTTGGCATTTAACTTCTTGAGATCTTTGTAAATTTTGGATATTAGGCCTCTGTCAGTTATGGGGTTGGTGAAGATTTTTTCCGAATTTGTAGGTTACCATATTATTCAAATGGCAGTGTCTTTTGCCTTTCAAAAGGTTTTCAGTTTTATGAGGCCCAATTATTGATTGATGGTCTTAGATCCTGAGCTGGTGGTAGTCTGTTCAGAAAGTTTTAACGTGCGCTGAGGAGTTTGAGGGTTTTCCCCACTTTCTCTTCTAATGGAATTAGTGTGTCTGGCCTTATGTTAAGGTTTTGATCCATTTGGACCTAAGTTTTGTACAAGGTGATAAGTATGTGACTAATTTCATTCTTTTACATGTTGACATTCAATTAGACCAGAACCATTTGTTGAAGATGCTGTCCTTTTTCCATCACATGGTTTAGGCTTCTTTGTCAAAAATTAAGTGACCATAGGTGTGTGGGTTCATTTCTGAGTCTTCAGTTTTATTCCACTGATCCACTGGTCTGTTCCTATACCAGTACCATGCTGACTTTATTACTATTGCTCTGTAGGTCTGCTTGAAATTTGGGATGGTGATACTTCCAGATGGTTTTTTATTATACAGGATTGATTTAGCTATTCTGGGTTTTTTGTTATTCCATATGAAGTTGAGAATTGTTTTTTCCAGGTCTATGAAGAATTGTAGTGTTTTATATATAGGAATTGCATTGAATCTGTATATATATTGCTTTTGGTAGGATGGCCATTTTTATTATGTTGATCCTATCTATCCATGAGCATGGGAGATCTTTTGATCTTCTGAGAGCCTCTTCAATTTCTTTCTTCCAGGACTTGAAATTCTTGTTGTACACGTCTTTCACTTGCTTGGTTAGAGTTACCCCCAGGGATTTTATATTGTTTGTGGCTATTGTGAAGGGTGTTGTTCCCCTAATTTCTTTCTCAGCCCATTTATTTGTTGTATAAAGAAGGGTTTCTGGTTTCTTTGAATTAATTTTATATCCAGTCACCTTAGTGAAGGTGTTTATCAGCTGTAAGAGTTCTCTGGTGGAATTTTTGGGGTCACTTATGTATACTATCACATCATCTGCAAATAGGGATAATTTGACTTCTTCTTTTCCAATTTGTAACCCCCTGATCTCCTTTAGCTGTCTTATTGCCCTAGCAAGAACTTCAAGTACAATGTTGAAGAGATATGGCGAAAGTGGACATCCTTGTCTTCTCCCTGAGTTTAGAGGAAATCCTTCAAGTTTCTCTCCATTTAATTTGATGTTGGCTACTGGCTTGCTGTATATCGCCTTTATTATTTCTAGGCATGGTCCTTGAATGCCCATTATCTCCAGGACTTTTGGCATGAAGGGATGTTAGATTTTGTCAAATGCTTTTAAGAATCTAGCAAGATGTTCATGTGTTTTTTCTTTCAACTTGTTTATAAGGTGAATTACTTTGATGGATTTTCATATGTTGAGCCATCCCTGCATTCTTAGGATGAAGCCTACTGGATCATGGTGTATGATACATTTGATGTGCTCTTAGATTCTGTTTTCCAGCCTTTTATACAGTATTTTTGCATCTATGTTCATGAGGGAGAATGGTCTGAAGTTCTCATTCTTTGTTGAGTCTTTGTGTGGTTTAGGAATCAGGGTGACTGTGTCCTCATAGAATGAGTTTGGCAGTGTTCCTTCTGATTCTATTTTGTGAAATAGTTTGAAGAGTATTGGTATCTTCTTTGAAGGTCTGGTAGAATTCTGTGCTGAAACCACCTGGACCTGGCTAAATCAATCCTGTATAATAAAAAACCATCTGGACGTGTCACCTCCAGTAGATTCAGCAGATGAAATGATAAAAGTATTAATGAAAATCTAAATTATTTCAGGGAAACTTGGGGGAACATGGATTTGAATAGGGAGAGACAGAAGTTCATATGCAGATTAGAATGGAAAATATATACTAAATGTATTATGGCACAACTGGAATGTGGCACGGGTTGGGCTTTATGCACATGCTTACCACTGAGGAGAGGAGGGTAAGAAAAGAGATCTTAGAAGAGTCTTTTAGGGGTTGGAGATTTAGCTCAGAGGTTGAGAGCACTTGCTATTCTTGCAAAGACCCTGAATTCAAGTCCTAGAACCAACAAAAAAGGCTCACATCCATCCTTTACTCCAGTTACAAAGGACCTAATGCCCTCTTCTGACTTCTGTAGGCACTAGGAATGCACAAGGTACATAGACAAACATGCAAATCAAATCCTCATACATGTAAACTAAACTATGTAGACCTTAATAAAAAAGTCTTGATGTTATTTTGTAAAATATTTATATTCTCTTTGTACTTAAAACCATAGCAATTATCTACTAGTTTTGCTTTTCTTACTGAGTAGGATATATGCTTCAGAGTTAAAGTCAACTGTGTGTGATTTTCAAATTTAACAATAATTGATATAATAATGATTAATGAGATTAAAATAATGGAATTTTATAGAGTACCCTATTTCAAAATTAAAAGAGGTTACCATTGTACTTAAACAGGCAAAAGGTGCTTCAAGAATAAAAGAATACAGAACATCTAGAAAACAAATAACATCATAATTTGTACTAATAGTAATATGTATGACATATATCTCTTGTGCATATGCCTTGTTTATATATTGATATGAAGTTTTATTTTCACAAGATCACGTTGGAAAATCTGTTGTATCCAGATAGCTGCTTTGTATGTTACTTCATTGGTTCTATGATTCAAAAGGGCATTAGTGAAATTCTAATAGGAGAAACGTGGGTGATACTCAATAAAGTTTAAGGAACCAAAACATGACATAATTTAGGTTATAAAATGGTTTATATGAAATAATTTTGATTGAAAGGATGATTCACATAGGCAGGTATGTATAAAAAATTGAAATTTAGTCAAAGGTACTAAGGAAGAATGAAAATAGGGACTTTATTATTTTTGAGAACCAAGATTGCACATAACATTTTTTTTCTTGAACACTTCAAATGGCAAAAGCTAATTGGCATTTATATTAGCAAAATGTGACAGACTGATAATCAAGTTGTCTCTTTCTCAGAAAGTGTTCTATCTAGTACTTGCTTGAGAAGAGCATTTCGAATGAGAACAAAATTTCCTTATAGGGGTTGTTAAAAGGCCACATTGAGGTCAAATACATCGTATAAAGGGAAGAGATAGGTAATAAACATACAAAATTTGCTTTTTAAGGTCAATAACTGTAACTTGTCATCAAAATTATGTTCACTGTTCACAATAGAAATAGAAGTCATTTTCTTTTTTTTTTTTTTTAATAATTTATTTTTTATTTCTTCAAGTTACATCTCAATCACAATCCCCTCCCTACTCCCCCCTCCAGTCCCACCCTTCCACCCTCCTCCCCCTCAGCCCCACCATCCTCTTCCCTTCTTTTTTTTTTTTTT
>CAJQZJ010032058.1:2151081-2191990 GCA_907164525.1 Lophiomys imhausi | reverse complement strand
CCTCATAAAATGAAAATAAAATAAAAATAAGCAAAATATAAACAAAAGAATACATCCCCTAAACAAAAATATAAAAAGGTCACAAATAACTACTAAGTTTGTTTTCTGTTTGCCAGCTACTGTGGGCAGGTGGCGGGGTGGGGGCTGTCTTAAAAAATGATTTATATACCATGCAACACTCCATAGGAGGGAAAAAAACATTAATTTTCCCTTTGCCAGCAGGGATCAATAGCAGATAGTTTCTTGTTAAGGGTTGGGAGGCATGTATACTTCCTTCTTCTTTTTCCAGTTTTACAGCAGATATTTATTAATCTAGCATGGGATGTATTCAGCAATACAGACGTGTAATCAAGTTTTTTGAAAGTAACCGATAGCATTGGTGATATCCTGTAAAGTTTGAGGAGATTTATGGGACCCTACTGATCACAACCCAAAAATATATTACTGATTGATGGTACTGGGGACTTTATTTGATGACCTAGGGTTTTGGATTGTGGTATTATTTCCTGCATATAAGGGTAACTCCATTTAAATACCATTTTTTTTGTTTTGTTTTTTTTTGTTTTTGATTTTTTTTTTTTAGTTTAAGGTATTTATTTTTCCCCCCAACAGCTCTCCCTTTAAGTCCAAATAATGGTTCTTTTTCTTATAACTATAAATACAATACAAAACAACAGAAATAAATAGGCCATGATTATAAGAGTTATACGGCTTAGCATACATTCCCAATGTCCAGTCCATATGTATTTGGCACCTGACTTTAACATTCTACTATCTAACCATCTCCATGAGTTTAAAGTTCTATATCTAACTCAGCTTTCATACTAACTTGCCTCATAATTTTAAAAATATCTTCTTAGATCCAGAACACCCTCTTGATTCCTAAACAACTCAAAATTTAACTATGAGACTCTAGGTATCTATTCTTCAACCACCTCAGAGACCTGAGAGGGATAAATATATCTGATTATATAGGAAGTGCAGGGCCTGCAGCTTCCAAAACTAAAAAAATGACATACCAGTGGCTGCCTGGACAGTTCCCATTTTCTCTCCATACATTACAGCATCAATCTTCAGCCATTTGGCCCCATTTCTCTGACAGACATTGGTTGTAGAGCAGGAATTATGAAGGACTTACCTACCCTGTCTTGGCAGAGCTAGGCTGTCGACTTACCTGCTTCCAAGTTTTGTCCTTTTTGGACAGAAGTCTGTCTACAGTTGAAGCAAGTGGTTTTTCAATGAGAATAAAAGGAATTCATGTGCCTGAATTTAGTAAATATAAGAATGGGTTAGTGGAGTTTTGGATGCAAAAGTCATATCAAGCTTAATAGGAGCAATGATTTTTTTTCATATAAAACCTTTTAAGCTTGAATAATGAATACATCAGTCAAGATGGGTTGAGAATGAAAATGTAATCATCCAGCAGCTCAGTTCAGTATATAATTATGTTACTTGTGTAAACCTGTTATGGAGGTACAAAGCAAGCCAGACTCCAGTAGGATAGATAGTTTATGCATAAGAGAATTTATATTAATATATCCTAACAGTAACATGAAATCATTATAAGGGAACTGACACTTTGCTAAATTGAAAAGCCTTTTTCTAGAATATTATTTGACCTTACATTTGAGTTTAAGTAAAACACATTATTAAAAAGATAATATATAACCTAAATAATATTTTGTACTAATCTAGGTGATACACCAGAGTTACAACATTATTAATAGGATTGGATCATTCAGTGCTTTCATATAAGAAACCTTGGTTTAAAGGTCAAAGATAAAGAAGTTGACTGTTTTCCTATGATATTTTAAGCATTATTAAGTAATTAAGTAAACCTTTAAGTAATATTAGAACTTGCCATTTAACATAAAAAATCCTTAAAATAGTTTGAAATTATCCACTTTAATTTAAAAATATCTCTACTCTTTCAGAAATTACTGGGTGGCATACTTAAAGCATGCAATGACCTAAAAGATTCAAAAGGGTGTTTAGATGAAAACTAAGATTCAATCTTAAGGAAGTTCTGTATGCTGTTTAAAGGATTAAGACTCATTTAGAATTCTTTACATATAAGGAATTATAACATAATTGGGCTCAAATCAGATTTTTTGTTTTGATTACCTTCTTGTTTAATTAATATTGCTGTTATATTCAACTTTTCTTTAGTTTTTATTGGGGAATTTTTGCAAACATTTTATATCAACTTCCATCATTTGCTTTCATTTTGAAATTTGTGGCTAACTGAAAATTGTATTCCAATAATATCTTACACATATACAACTATATAGCCAGAAGAAAGGGGAAAGGATGGACATATTTACTGCAGTATTTTAACTTTTAATACAATATACTGTGTTCTTGTGGCATCTTTAAAATGTAACTTCTTGAAACATTCATAGGATTAAAAAGCACTTGAAGTGTTTTACCTTTCTTTAAAATAAGTATTGATCATATAAAACCACATAAAGTTCTTACAAGTTAGATGTAGAGATGGTTGAAATACGATTTAAAAAAAAGTCATGCCCAGTTATAAATAAAAGCTCATATATATACTTTCATCTACAAATGTGTTATTAGATTTGTGAGTTTTAGTGACTTCAGAGTTCATCCTCTGGAGGCTGCAGAAATGATAGATAGTTGAGAAAGACTGTGTTCTGCTTTTGCAGAGGATCTGTGTTCAGCTTCATGCATGATGTTCAGAAGTTCATAAATACTGACAACTTGAGTACCAGACAATCTGACACCTTGTTCTGGCCTCCACCATCACCCACAAATATATACAGAATATGTAAATATATTGTACAACACATACAAAAATTTCCTAGGAACATAAAGAACAAGGAGCCTCTCCTTTGGCTGCAGGTCTGCTATACTTGCTTATCAAGACAGAGTCTTTCCTAGTATTTTAATATTATTTTTATTTTCCAAATACAATCAAGATGAACAGTATGTATGGCCCTATTTTAGGAGTAAACAAAATAGGTTTAAAAAACATTGTTTTCTAAATATATGCTAATATATCAGCTCTGCCTTTTTCATAGTACTAATATGTGAGATTGTCTGCAATGCGAAGATTCATGGCTTAATAATTTCCCCTAAGTCCGTTTCCAGTTTCTATATTTACACTTATGAAGGCAGAAACTGCACATCTATTTTTGTAGAAGAACAAAATCATTCATGTTTTAATGAAATTTTGATGGGGTTAAGTAAAATTAAAATGCATGTCCTTGGTAAACATATTAATTCAAGTCTAACCATGTAATTAGAATGCTGAATTATTAGATGGAGATTAAATGAGGTTTTCTTGGGTGAATGAATATTCACTATATATCCCAAGACACCTTCCAATTTCATAAGCATTCTAATTGTGTCCTTCTCCTATCATTTTACTTTTTGATTTATAGTGTTCTGTTATGAGTACCTTCTACATTTTAGCAAACTTTACACCTCTCAGTTAGTTTCTTGACATGATGCATTGAAATCCATTTTTAATAGTTAATTTCACTCTATTTGGCAGAGGTTACTTCAATAAATGCCGAGGAAAATGTTATATAAACAGTTTAAGTGTATGAATAGTTTGGAACACAATTAAAATCATTACATTGTTGCTTCTTTTATGGCCATCATGGAAATGAAACTCAAAATGACTCTGAGATTCCATCTCACACCTGTCAGAATGGCTAAGATCAAAAGATCAAGTGACAGCACATGCTGGTGAGGATGTGGAGAAAGGGGAACACTCCTCCATTGATGATGGGAGTGCAAACTTGTAGAACCACTATGGAAATCAGTCTGGGGATATCTTATAAAACTTGGGATAGTTCTACCTAAAGACCCAGCCAAGCCATACCACTCCATGGCATATATCCAAGTGATTCTTCACCAAGCCACAAGGACATTGCCTCATCATTTTTCATAGCAGTTTTATTCACAATAGCCAGAAACTGGAAACAATCCAGATGTATTTCAACCGAAGAATGGATATAAAAACTGTGGTACATTTACACAATGGAATACTACTCAGCTATCAGAAAAAGAAAAAAAAATCATGCAATTTGCAGCTAAATGGGTGGAACTAGAAAAGCTCATCCTGAGTGAGCTAATGTAGATCCAGAAAGATTCACATGGTATATACTCTCTTATAAGTGGATATTAACCATGTAGTACAAGACAACCACACTACAACCCACAAACCCAAATAGACAGGAACTTAGCATAACTATCCAATGAAAAACTCAACCCAGCAGTGAGTCATGGATCCTATTGCTTGTTAATGTAATACCTTACCCTAGCTGTAGCTGGGTGGCAATATCAAACCCCAGTACAAGAGGAACCTCTTAGCCCTCATATGACTGATGAACTGTGGGGGATTGATATGTGGGGGCTCTCCTCTTCCGAGGAGAAGAAAGGATAGAAGTTAATAAGAAAAGAACAGCAAACAAACAAATAAACAGAAAAATCCATGATTCAAGGGGTATTGTTCAAAATACAGATTATTTAAATGTAAAAGTTGCTGAACTTAAATATATTGTTGGTTTATTTTTGTTACATATATGTAGGTAGGAAATGAGTATTCTTTTAATAAAGAATGATGAAAAATCTATGCAATATTAAAAACATCCTATGTATTTGACAATTTAAATATTCATATTTGAATGTATTTATTCTTTTTAACTGTTGAAAACCAAGAAGCCTATTCCCTAACAGGAAACTAACTTCATAGGAGGAATATAAATTAAATAAATGATCACAATAAAAGCAATGTTTCAAACTTCCTTTTAATCAGCAAGGTTACAACGAATTATTTTTTTAAGTTTTGCTTTAATCTATGAAAATATAAATCTACATTAATTTTTACTTCCCTTCTTTCTACATAAGTGACTTTTGGTGTGCAAATTATTTTTTTAAAGTGTCAGCATCACACAGAATCACAGCAATAACATTACAAACCTTGGAAACTCAAAGGCTGTTTTGTATGTTTGTTTGATTTTAGTTTATTTATTCTTCCCTCATATCTTAAATCCCAACAGCAGGTTCCCCTCCCTCTTTCATCCCCAGTGCTCCCTTTCGACCCCCCAATGGTTCCATTTTCCCCCAGAAAATGGATATCATTTCCCTGGATATTCCCTTCCAGGGATATCAACTGAACATGACACATTAGGTTGCAATAAGACTAGGCACCTCTCCTCCTTAAGGCTGGAAGGGGCAACCCAGTAGAAACAAAAAGGTCCCAAAAGCAGGCAAAAGTGTCAGATACTTTCCCTGCTCCCATATTTAGGAGTCCAACAAGAACACCAGGCTAACAACCATAACATATATGCAGAGGGCCTGGGCAGACCCTTGCAGACTCCCAGATTGTCAGTTCAGGCTCTATGAGCCCCAGTGAGCCTAGATTAGTTGATCTACAGGGTTTTTTGTGGCATCCTTGACCACTGTGTCTCCTACAATTCTTTTTTCCTCTCTTCCACAGGATTTTTGAGCTCTGCCTAATATTTGTCAGTGGGTTTTAAAACTGAAACTTAGCAATTATATTTGTTAATAAGTATATACTGTAATAATAGGCCAGCAGAGTAGCTGGCAGCTCAACAGAAGGCCAGTAGGCCTGACTTGCATTGCAGGCTCATATACCTGGCCAGGCAGCCTGGTGGGCTAGCCTGACAGGGCAGCTGGTGGGGCAGCTGCTGAATATTTATTAATAACCGTAAGTTGTTATACTAGGCCAGCAGAACATCCAGTGGCTGTGCGAGAGGCCAGCAGGCCTAGTAGGACAACTGCTGGGGCTTGAGGCCCCTTGGATGAAGTCTTGTAACCCACAAAAGCCTTTTCATAAAAATTAAATACACCTAGACCATTTAATGTTTCAACACTTGGGCCTTAGCTGGGGAGATTCTCAACTGGAACCTGACCTCCTAATTCTGACCAGCCATGTGGCTTGCTGTATCTTCCAGAGATCTGAGACATATTTTTCTGCTTCTATGTCTCCTGCTGGAAAGAGGGGCTTCTCTGTGTAATATCCAGGGTTTCTTTTCTTTGTACCAGGAAGTACCGCCTTCTTATACTGTTTCTGCCCAGTTAATTGGCCATCAACGACTTTTAGTAACCAATCAGAGAATGCCTCAGAAAGGGCGGTAACTAGATCTCTGGGCACTGAAATCAGCCTCTGAGAACCCATATATTAGACCTTTCTCTAACACAGAAGCATCTGTTTTCATCAGTTACTGGATGAAGACTCTTGGATGACATTTATGCTAGGATCCTGGCCACACATATAGCAGAATATCACTAGTGATCATTTCATTGACTTTGTTTATTTGTTTGTTTGCTTTGTTTTGTTTTTGCTGGTCATGTTTGGTTCTATCTTAGGTCTCTGAGCTAATTAGCCTCTGTATAGTATCATAGCAGGGTCCCCTCTCATGGCATGGGTCTCAAGCTGAACCAGTCATCGTTTTAATCAGTGCTTCCAATGACAGTCAAGGAAAGACCTTGAAATTACTCTGTGGTTCTGTTTCTGGTTTTCTCTACATCTTAAAACATTCTCTTTCACCCACATTTTTCTCTAAACAAACAATATGACCCAATATTTTGCTATTTCAGATCATTTAGTTAAAATTGTCATAGATGTGTTACTTGTTCACTACTTTTAAAAGAAAAGGACAAAATACTGGAATCATGCTCAAAATTAGAAATTATATGACTCTCAGAACAGAACTGGTTCTTCAGAAGAGCTGTCTCACTGTAAAAACAATTCATTATGACAGACGAGTTCAAATTGTTATTGTCATTCTATTATAAAGAATGCTTTATTAAACTCAAAATTTCAAAATATAAGGTAATCATCAAGCTCAGAATGATGAGAAAAAATATTTATTATACAAAATAAATTATTCAAGATGACTAAATTAGAATGAATAAGCGATCCCTCCTTTGAAATTTAAGAAATAAAGGTGAATAACCAACCAGATAGCTAACTGAAAAAATTTGTAAAATTCTCCATAAAGAACAAGCATTAGTTGTTTCTCAGGGATATGTCTCCTCAGAGGCTAGCTAGGTTCCACTAGATGACCATCCATGTAGGCACATACTGGTAACACTAAGTGGATTTAGTGGGAATGAAAAAGAGCACATGATGTTGGGAAGATAATATTAAGAGGGTATTTAGAGTAAGAATTGGAGGACAAGAAAAAGAAGGTAGATTTTATTAAAATCCACAGGTTACCTACATGTATGAAATTCTCATAAAAATATATTAATTATAAAACAAGCAAAATTCTTCTTCGTAATAGTGTTTTTCAAAACGTCTACATGTGAAGCATAATATAAAACCACACAAGTCTAACAAAATTCGCAACACCAGAAACTGAACATTATTTAAAAATATGTTGTAAGGTTGTGTTTTGAACTGTCCATACTATTATAAATATTAAGGATTGATCACAGGGATACACTGAACAAGAGGCCATTCTAAGATTAGTCAAAAGTAATAACCCAAGTCCTAGGGATATTGAAACATGTGAGAGTTGGTCCCATAAAATAAGAAGGCTAATTTCAACTGTAACTTACTAGACAATAATCTTACCTAAGAACAACTGTTTTTCCTTGACAGGTGATGACAAAAGATTGCTTGTGACTGTGTGCATGCCACTGAACATTAAAAGCTTATGCCAATCTCAAACCAGTACTTGTTTTATAATTTATGATGCACTGAATTCTTATTTCTAGATATAAGTGAAAAATAAAATCTCATAAATCCATTTTGTTTGATAGTATAAAAATTTTATTGTCTATTGAATATGCTGACCTCCTAATTGGTTTGAAATCTGAACTTATATTTATTGCTGTATACCCTGCAGGTATACACATGCTAAGATTCATTCTCCTTTTCGTATCTTCCATTATATGAAGTAATATATGAGGTGCTCTAAAGATAAAGTTCTGACAGGCTATTATTCAATACAGCACTCCTATATACATTATTCATTGCATTTTCAAGATATTCATACAAGAAAAGAAGAAAGGGAGTTTCAGATGCAAAATTTAAGCATTAGAAGGCATAAGATATTAAGGAAACAACATAAAATCATATTTCTTGTGTCTGAATAGGTCAATAAGCCTTGACCACATGGAACCCTACCTCCACTAAATATGTAAGCTTGCTTTGGACTCTCTGTCTACTGTGTTCTGGTATGTAGCATGATGATGAGAAACTTATCCAGCTTACAATAGTAGAGCAGTCTTAGAAGTAAACATTGCATGTACCAAATAGTAAAAAAAAAAAAAAAAAAAAACAAGTGTTATTACAATTTTTTTAAGTTTTTTGAGACAGGGTTTCTCTGTGTAATAGCCCTGGCTCTCCTGGAACTCACTCTGTAGACCAGGCTGGCCTTGACCTCACAGATATCTACTGCCTCTAACTCCCAAGTACTGGGATTAAAGGCATGAGGCACCATGCCCAGCATTATTACAACTTTTAAAGAAACCTGCAGAGATGGAGAATAAGCCATGAAAGGAAGTCACAAAAGGAATAAAGCAGGTTGTTAATTCCTGTAAGGGGGAAATAAAAACCAGGTACTGACACACAACTGCAGGGTAATATCCAGGTCAAACAGGATTACTTTATGGGTGCACTTTCTTTAATATTATTTAGAATGAAAAAGAAGTTGTCAAAAACTACTGTGAAATAGTTACAGAACATACTCATAGAACAAAATGCAGACCAATAAAATATAATCTGAATTGACTGCCTTAAAATTCTATCAAGATAGGAGCTAAGGGGATGGTAGACAGCATAAGAACATGACTAGGCAGGGCTTATAGGGGCTCAAGAGACAGAAGTGAAAAACACAGACTCTGTATGGGTCTGAGCTAGATCCTCTGCATATACCTTACAAGTGTGTAGCTTAGCATTCCTGTTGAACTCACAACAGTAGGAGTAGGGGAGTCTCTGACTATTTGTTTGTGCTTAGGAAATACTTTTCCTCCTACTATGTTGCCTTATCAAGTCTTTGATATGATGGTATATGCCTAGTCTTTTTGTAACTTGTTAGGCCAATACTTGGTGAAGCATGGTTTTTTTTTGTTTGTTTGTTTGTTTTTTTTCTTTGAAAATTGAAGAAGTGAGGATATGGGGGAAACTCAAGGTGGGGTGTGCAGGATTGGAGGAGTGGAGAGAGTGTAGGGGATTAGATTTAGAAAATATATAGGGGTTTATGGTACTGTCTCTTAATTCGGGGCATGAAGAGCATTATCAGCATGTGGATTAAAAACAGGAAACAAACAGGAGACTCAATAGACTGAAAAACAAGGTTGAAGTCAGGAAAACCAGAAAAGACTTAATAGACTGAAAAACAAGGTTGAAGTCAGGAAAAACAGGAAAGACTCAATAGACTGAAAAACAAGGATGAAGTCAGGAAAACAGGAAAGACTTAATGGACTTGAAGAAACAAAGTATCTGGCCTGACATTGTTTTCAGCTGCTAAGTGGGCGGAGCCCAAATTAAGCTGAAACAGAGTTCCTCCTATTTAAGGACAGTGCATGGAGCCCAGAAAGAAAGAGGCCCCTGATGCTAGAGAGCTCCAAGAGTCCTACTGAAAAAAGTGCTGGCCATCATTTGATGGCCAGATTTCCCTGAAGCAGAAAGAAGCTGATGAGCAAAGAAAGCCTGAGCAAGACACCAAAAGGCCAAGGACTAAACCCTGTGGCTCAGCTTTTGCCTAGAGGGGTTTGATCTGTCCGAACAGTGGCCTATGGGAAACTGTGCCTGGCTTTAAGGACTGAGGCAGAGCAGCTGAGTTCCTGATTCAAAAGAAGTAAGTTGGCCTGCAGACGGCTGGGGTCTCCCACAGAGAAGAAAACATGAAGCCTTATTTAAGGTGAGACTGCAATAACCAACTTACCCTGATGAACCTGAATCTGAGAGATCCAGAAAAAGGACTGCTAAGTGCGTTAAAGAATCTACAACCTAGACTGTGTTCCTGACGACTGAGGACCTGCCCCAGAGACTGTATCATTCTAAAAGGTTAGAAAAATAATTATCAATAGGTTTAGTGGATAGGTTAAACGGGTTGTAGGAATTTATAGGATTAATAGTTAAGAAATTCTTGGTGTTTGTTATAAGTGAATTAGTAATAAATAAATAAGTGTTAAATAATAATTTAAAAGTTCGGTTACAAGAGAGTATATATACACATATATATTTGAGTATATTTTTATATTTGAGACTTTCAGTATGTATGCATGTGTTTAGTGACTTGGTTTATTGTGGTTTGGTTTTGAATCAATTTAGGGTTGACTGCATTAATGCTTATACAATGGGAAGCAATAAAGGGGCTTACAGTAAATATTCCTTAATAGGAGTAATTTTTAAATTCCACAGTGAGGAAAATTAATAGAAAGAGTATTGTTATTTTACATAATTTTTAATAAAAACCATACCTTCAAAAATTTTGTACATACACAGGTCTACAACTCACCTTGCAAGGATTTCCTTCTTTGTAAAAGATTCCTTGCCTCTTATTACCTGAGAATATATATTGTGAACTATTAAGTCTAAAACCAAGGACATGAAATATACTTTACCTCTCTTCATTTTCTTCAGTTGGTTTTCACTAGATTTCAAGGAATTGAAGCAATCATTACACAAATGTGTATGTGTCGGTTACAGAATGCCATTGTAAGATGACACTTGTCCTGAACAACTCATATTGTAGAGCAGGAGTGAAGACTACAAAAAAAAAAGTGCCATTTATTAGGAATAATGGAACTTGATGAAAGTTTGAGAGGTCAAACGTGAAATTTCCCATCAGATTTCAAAATGGAGCAACAACTTGACCTTTCAAATTATTTGAGAATAATGAGTCCACTTACAAAATACTACTTATTTTGTAATTTTGTATTTGAATAAAAATATTTATTCAAAAGATATTAAACTCCAAGAAGAGGATGACAAACCTCAGTTTTGTATTGATCATGGAGTAGTTCATGCCTATATCAACTTTTTTTTTTTAATGAAAGGAATTTATCCTAAATGCATGCAATTTAGTTATGAAAGTTAGCAATTAAAATATCTTAAAAACTCTTTTTGTCAGTTGAGCATGGTGGCACACGCCTTTATTCCCAGCATGTGGGAGGCAGAGGCAGGCTGATCTCTTGTGAGTTCGAGGCCAGCCTGGTCTACAAAGTGAGTCCAGGACAGCCACGACTATTGCACAGAGAAACCCTGTCTAGAAAATCCAAAAAAGCAAGCAAACAAACAAACCAAAAAAAAAACCCTCTTTTATCATAAAAACAAACCATCAAAGTAAATAAGAAAAACACACAATAACTTGTTACTTAAACTACAAGATCTAAAATCCATAATGTAAAATGTTTTGGAATTTCAAAAGCAGATAAACAAGTTTGCAAAATTTCATATAGAGATACAAAAACCTCTTTAATACACAAAATGAGATTCATTCCTATTCACAAAACAATGTGACATAAAACTAACTTTAGTGTATTTAATCAATTAGATTGTTTAAAAGGCGATATGTGGCCATGCAGTCTACTACAGAACTCTAATAAAGTAAGCTCTCTCATGAACTCCTAAATATATGTGAAATCTTAAACCACGTAATTCAAGACAGGCTGAAAAAAATCCACCCAAAAGATATTATGTAATCCACAGCTTGATATCAAATGAACACTAAAATGTGAGAACTAAGGACCTCATAGATAATATAGAAAAAGAGACAATCACAGGTTCCAGCACTGAAAATTTCTTTGAAGGAAGCCACATTATTGCAAATGCTGTGTATTAGAAAAAGATACTCTTCACACATGTGATCAAGTGCACAATGAGACACTGTTTCTTCTGAGAGATTATTCTAAATTAAGTATAAGTATCATGACTAGTTTATGAGTTCTTGACAAATGAACAATATTTTGAAGGGGAATGATTTCAATAGCCTAAAATAAACTTAGAAAACTTAGAGGGAATAATTTTTCCATGGACATCCGAATTTGAATCTATAGGTTAAATTTTTTTCTGAACATTATTATGGATGTGATATGAGATTATAATAATCTATGGGTTAGGTTAATTTACAAGTTTCTTTAACATGACCCTCCTTAGAGAACACGTGTCACAATATCGTCATTGAGATTCTGCAATATTTCAATAACTGTTTTTGACATCTCTGTTTAGGCAATTGCTAGAATTTCTTACTCTTCTGGCAACCATAAAAGTACTGAGATTTTGCCCCAAAAAATGTACTAATGAAAATACATTTCATAATTTTACTTATTTAGTAGGTAACAAAATATGGTCATTTATATTTATTTTACAATACTGCATTAACAAAATACCATATTTTACATTTAATTTCTTCCTAAAAATTTGCAATTATTTTGCATTAAATGATTATATACAAATGAGTGAGTTTTCAATCATGGGCTTGAAAGTCTACTCTAGTTAAAGTAATGTACTGTTTTCACTTTGAAAACCAGAACAAATGCACGATTTTTAAACATAGCATTATCTCCCCTTTGATCAGTGATTCTCAACCTTGGTAATGTTGTAACTCTTTAATACGGTTCCTCATGCTGTGTTTACCCCTAATCATAAATTCTTTCATTGCTACCTCATAACTGTAAGTTTATTACTGTTATGAATTATAGTGTAAATAGCCAATATTCAGCTTATCTGATATGTGACCCTAGTGAAAAAGTTGTTCACGAACTCACAGGTTAAGAACCACTATTCTAGGTTTTTCAGCTCCTGGTTGGGACTATGGTGGCACAAAGCCAGAACTAAGTAAATACTTTTTCTCTCCAGTGTGATACAGTCACTGGTGGACTGAACACCCATACTTTATTATGTAAGCCAAAATCTATTAAATCATATAAATCACATATATATTCAATCAGTCCTATTCTTTCAGAGAACTCTAATACAATATCATAACCAATTGTTTCACATGAATCCCTGCTACTGATGTTGAAAAATACACTCATTTTGTGTATTTTTATTGTAACTTTCTATAAATTCTCTCTATAGAAAAGCTTGTGGAATAACTCACAACTATGCTTACATATGATGAAAAGCTGTAAAATCATTGAAACTGTGAGTTCACTGCCAGGAAAAACTAAAACCACAGAAAACTGAGAGTGTTCTTTTTGTAGAGGTATCTATGGAAGATAACATCAAATAATTAAAAGTTTAAAATCTTAAGCTTTGCAATAAATCTCTCCTGAGATGATTATGCATATTAATTGTCATAAATCATTTGTTAAAATATTACTCATTACTCGATATCTTTAACTACACATTAAGGTCTTATAACAGTGGTTCTCAACCTGTGATTCACAGCCCCCACAGGGGTCACATATTAGACATTCTGCATATCAGATATTTAAATTACAATTTATAACAGTAGAAAATTACAGTTATGGAGTAGCAATGAAAATAATTTTATGATTGGGGTCACCACAACAAGAGGAATTATATTAAAGGGTCATAGTCTTAGGATGTTTGAGAACTACTAACCTAAATTACTCCTGGAGAGACCCTAGTCTTCAATTCACATTCTTATATCCACTAAGGAACCCAGTAGCACCAGGGTAGACCAACTTGCAAGTGGAGGCAAACAAGAAATAGCAATGCTTCCTAGTTTAGGATGGGTAATCCTACTCCAATTAATCTGTGCAATAAAACCCCTCACTAGAGTTGATTAAGATGCAGTTCAGTTGGCAGCCAAGATAAAACATAAAGGTCATCATTAAGTATTGTCATATGCGTGTACATTCTCAATGTTTCATAAAAAGATAACTTGATTCAGAAGATAACCACCAGACTCTTATTTTCATTTTGTTTGTGCTTCAAATTTGCTATCAAAATCACAAATGTACACTAAAGTCCATATGGGAGACCTTTTAAATTATCATTATAAACACTGTTTCTTAAGAAAATGTTCTGCATTTATCTGGAAAATAAATTACAAATAATTAAATTAGTTAGTTTCAATTCAGAAATTATTAAAATGAGTTATATGAAGTTTGCCTTTTGGGTTTTAATGATATTATTTCAGACCATTAATTGCAATGACCATTAAAAGCAAAAATATTTTTAAAATGGTTCCCCCTTGGGAACCAACCTGCCCTGCCACATCAAATCTTAGCAGGAATAAGCACTTCCCACTGAGGCCAGAAGAGGCAGCACAACTATGGGAAAGGGATGCAAAGACAGGCAACATAGTTAGAGACAGATGCTGCTCCACTTGTTAGGAGACCCAAATAAAGAACAAACTCCACATCTCCTATGTAAGTTTCAGGGCCTAGGTCCAGTCCATGTATGTTTTTTGGTTGGTAGATCAGTCCCTGAGCCCCCTTCGGCCTAGGTTCATTTTTTTTCTGTGGATCTTCTTGTGGTATCCTTGACTGCTCCTGTTCCTTCAATCCGTCCCCTGATACTCTTCTACAAGATTCCCCCAGTTCCATGTATTGTTTGGCTATAAGTCATTGCATCTGCTTCCATCAGCTGCTGGCTGAAGCTTCTCAGAGGATAGTTATTCTAGGCTCCTGTCTGCAAACACAGCAGAGTATCATTAATAATGATAGGGGTTGGCAGTCTTCCATGGGGTGGGTCTCAATTTGGGCCAGTCGCTGGTTGTGCATTCCCTCAATCTGTGCTCCATCGTTATCACTACAATAGTTTTTATTTTGTTGCTATTTGTTGAGATAGATTTTAGTGGGAGATCTTAGGTCACCAGAGACCTTCTTTCAAAACAACTATTGCAGTGGTTCTCAACCTACCGATTGCGACTCCTTTGGAGTCACATACCAGATATTCTGCATATCAGACATTTACATTACAATTAATAACAGTAGCAGAATTACAGTTGTAAGTTATCTTCAAATTATTTTATAGTTGGGGGTCACCCCATCATGAGGAACCTCAGGGGTCACAGCATTAGGAAGATTAAGCACTTATGAATTATGGTATACCAGTTTCTTCCCCACACGGCTTCTTACCAGTCACCAAACAGTGAGTAGTTCTCTTTGCTACGTTCTCAGTGCCCTGGTATTCAGACATATCATATACTTGTATTTAGTGGACCTGACTCTGACCTGAATCCTTTAAAATTATAATCACAAAATTTATAAGCTGTAAACTCTTTATTTTTATTCAGTATTTACAATTCATTTTCTTTTCTGTTTTTTTTTCTCGTGTGTGTGTGTATGTGTGTATTGATTATTAAGGATATTTTGTTTTGGGTAGCTTGTTGATTATAGTTAGTACATTCTCTTTCTATATACTGAAGAATTTATAAAATAACCATACAGAATTATAGCATTTCTTTGAGAAATAGAGAAACAAAGACAGAGAGAAAGTAAACTAGTGCATCACTATATATGACTTTTAAAACAGGAAAATTTTAAACTTAATAGGGCCACAAGAAGCATGGACATCCAAACAGAGTTTGTATATTAGTCTTGTAACATTTTTGTTTCCTGGTAAACCTTGGACTTTTCTATGAAGTCCTGGATTGATTCATAAGGATATGTTATTTAGAGTTATCTTCTTTACTTAAGGTCAAATGGTTATGAATACAAATCATATCTACAGAAAATATGTGCTTGCAACATCAAAAGTATTGTTTGATTGAAAGTGGATAATATTGTCTACCTACACTGATATAAGATAAATACAAAGAAATGAAAAATTTTCACAATGTCTATTTAGTACACTCAGTGAAGTTCACTAAAAATGATTCCCTGAATACTTACAGTGTTTTAAACTGACAGATTTCCTGTTGGAATTGTTTTTCCATCACCAGATGAAGCAGAATTTCAGTAAGTAGTCATTAGTTTGTACATAAAACTGTTGTCAGCATTTTAAATCAAATGAGTTATCATGTGATAAACTCAAAAAATAATGTTCTACAATAAGTATTTTAAGAAGCATTAAGAATATCTACAAAGGAAATGGGAGGCTGGTTAAATCAGTACTGACTGATAAACAGTACAAGACCTGACTTTAAGACACCAGAATACACATGAAAGCAACAATAAAAACAACAACAAACCCAAATATAGTCTCTCAAGCCTGCTTTCCTAGTTCTCAAAAGTGAATGACAGGAGAATTGATAGAGTTTATAAGCATCAATCTTCCTAAATTGAGAAGTTCTAGGCTTACTGAGTGACCTTGTCTCAAGAAATAAGGTGAAAAGTTGTATGGGACACACATACAGTTGATTTGGGGCCATAATGCCAACACACACACACACACACACGCACACGCACACGCACACGCACACTCGCACGCGCACGCGCACACGCACACGCACACGCACATGCACACACACACACTGTACATAACACATATTAAACTAGTATTCTCATTCTCTATCTAGCATTCTCTCAAACAAAATTCCTTCCTACCAGGATAAATAGGGCTTATTCAATACTGACTGAGAAGCATACTTGTGTTATGATGGTATTGTAAAAAGATAAAATACGGACAACTAAAAATACACCAGAAGATCAACTCCTAGGGTCTTCTTTTATTCAATATTAGCCCTTGGAAAATAAAGAAAAATGTTCCAAAATATCAACTGCTAATGAGCTTGTAAACTACAATATTTGTAATCTGAATTCTGTGATATAATAAATATGAAGCTTATTTATCCCTACCCACAGTTAAATACATAATCTCAATAAGTACTAGTTATAAATAAATTTAGAACAATGTCTCATAGTAATTTATTGTTTTAAAATGTTAGCATTAGACCTATTTTATAGATGAGAAATTAGAAATATTTAAAACATATGTATGTTTTATGAAATCACAAATTAGAGAGCTTCCTGCCACTAAGAACAGAATAAAGAAGAAACACTTTGCTATTTGATCATAGATGTATAGAAATATATGTGATGCAATTAAAGAAAAACACATAAAATATCAGGAACTGAGTGAGTTATATTACTGAAACCATAAAGCAAATGGAATTGGTACTTTAACAATCTATGAATGGAGTTTTCAGGAGTGCAGTGTAATGAGATACAGTATTTGAATTTATTCAAATCATTTGTAAGATTTTTCAATTGAATATATACTCATTGAAAATTTCCACAAATTAAGTATGCATTAGAAAATGAGCTGATCAACCACTTCATCAAAGAGAATTATCTACTATTAATGCTTTTGTACCTTTACACATTGATTTATTATTGCCACTAAAGAGTATTGTATAAAGAACATAGAGTAAATATTTTAGAATGGGTTTTCTATTTGTATGACCATATTCTCAGTAGCATGCCAATGATTATCAATTATCTTAATCATGTCCAAAATAGCCATCACATAACAAAGGAATTACATTTATTTTTTGTAACAATTCTTCAGATACAAGTAGTAGCTTATTATTTAATTACTTTGTATTCTTTTATTATTAAGAAAACGGAACTTTATTTTCTATCAATTGGACACTTTTTTCTCTCACTGTATACTAGTTTGTGAGCAGATGTTTTAGTTACAATCCAGTCACATTTTTAATTTTCTATGAAATAAATATGAATAAAACTATTTATTTGACTAAATGCAATATAAACTGATGTGCATTTTCCTATTACAATGTAACTGATTTTTACTATAGAAAATTTGAAAAAGAATTAACATGATAATAAAGAAATAAAATATGAAGAACAATTACTATTTTACTATTTATTACTACAATGTTCTACTAACTGGAATAATGGCCAAAATGTTTATCTATTGTATTTTTTACATACATGCCCAACCATAGTCCCACAGATCATTGAAATATTCTACAAACAGTCCACAGACAACTATTTCAGAGAAGGTATAAAATATGTTGAAATTACACATTATGAGAACAACAATGCATAAATATAGAAAATTTATATATGCACATACATATATGCTTATCTTGCCAAAAGCCTTTAATATGGGTTTTTACACTTTATATATACACAACTGGCTCTCCCTTTCCATGTCTGCATAAATTGACTAAACAAACTTCAGATTTAAAATGGTACATATTGATGAATATGCAGAGTTAATATCCTAACATTATCCTATAAACAATGTTTATTGCATTTACACTGCATTGAATATCATAAATAATTAGATATTTAAAATATCTATAAAATATCTATTGGAGGGCATTATAAGTTACATGCAAATATTAAGATATTTTACATAAAAGACATGTACATTTTGCAATCTTGAAGAATTCTAAAAACATTCTTCATCAGACACTGAGCAACAAATGTGAAAAGGTGTAAGTATCCCTGTAGGTATATTTTAGTTGCATAATATTAATTTTAGTTGTGCTTAAAGTTCTGTGCTCTATCTGTAGCACACATTTATACAAGCTAAGAAAATATTTATATATATATTTATTATGCAATATATAATGGACCAAGTGTTGTGAGTCCTCCAATATATTGGCTAGTCTTCTAATTATTATATTGGAAAGCAGTCAAGGAAAAAACACATTGTGCAATTCTTAGTGAAGCATTCAAAACTCAATTTAATCTACAGAAATTTGAAATAAGTGTAAGGTTCTATTCCACTAGAAGCAAAGCACAACCTCATGAAGACATATGCATGCACACACATGGAAATATAAATTGCAAAATCTTACAAAACATGTCAGTTCCCAGTTTCACAGTGCACTCCTAGAAATCTTGTTTATTTAAGTTCACTATTCTTTGAATTTAAGTTCAAAGTTGCTTTTTTTGTTTTAATCAAAATAAAATTAACTTTAACAAGGTAAGTAAATTATCTTTATTCAGATTTTGGTATTTGAAACAATAATAACATCTGTTTCTTATTGCTGTTTCCAGATAACTGTGAATTAGAAGGAAACAAATATTCTAATAAGCATTGTAAATGGATGGCTATTTTAATTTATATTGTTTAAATATTTTAACAAGCCTAACATACTAGTGCATATCTTCAATGCCAGATTTGAGAGTCAGAGATTGGCTAATCTCTGTGACTTACAGGTCAGTCTAGGGTAGACAGCAAGTTCCAAGCAATCCAAGAATACATGTGAGCAATACAAACAAGTTAGGATACCATGTATAAGTAAATTAATAGGTAATTAAATATTAGTTATGTGAATATTTTAAATTTATAGATATCCATTCAATTGCATGAACTAGAATTCAAAATATATTCAACAAATATTTAAAAGATACCTGCATTTATAGCTGAATACATATGTCATTTTCTTCATTGTAAAATGTGATTTCTTAGTAATATTTTATTTCATAAAGAAGAGATATAATTTATAGTTTTGTATTTAAAAATTATTACAAGCTTATTTGACATTCTACTTCAGAAAAGATACATAATATAATTGAAGCTTTTGCTAAGCATTAGAATTCATCACAGATGTTTCTACACACATCATAATTTTACAGAAATATTTTTATTAAACAGCTTGTTAAAATGATGGTTTTATTGTTTTGCCCTTCTGAGAGATACATTGGTATATGCACTGTGACTCAGACTTTTATAGAAGCTGAATAGTGGAATGTCCAGTGATCAGAGTCCTTTCTGATTATTTTAGAATTGTTAGAGTGTGCATAGACTAGCATATTTTTTTTAGAATGAGGAAACTTGCAAACAAGTAAACAAGCATCTATATAATTTCCAGTCTTGCTCCACAAATGAATAACTGAGAACCAATCTGCAGTTGAGAAATTATTGTTAGTTTGCTAGCAAACATGGATAAGTGTTTCTGGAATGAATACACCAAGTATCTGTACAAATTTCTTATAATTTCAATCACTGCAGCAATTAAATGATCATTCATACTACGAATTTCATTATGGTTTTTATGATGTTAGAATAGTATTTTTTGGTTTCTTTTTAATTTTAATTTTTATTTCTTTATAAATATTTATTTATTACTTCAGGTTACATCTCCATCACAGTGTCCTCTTTCCACCCATCCCAGTCCCACCCTCCCACCCTCTACCCCCTATCCCTTCCATCCCTCTCCTCTGGAGTGCAGTGTCCCTACATAAAAGTCCCCTGCCCCAGTTCAGCAGTCATATGAGGACCAAGAGCCTCCTCATACACTGGGGGCATACAAGGCAGCACCCCTAGGGCAAAATGTCTCATTGATAGGTAACAAAATCTATGTTCATGTTCCCTTTGGTGCATTAGTTGTAGTATAGTTATCCTGTACTATATGGCTAAAATCCAACTATAAGTGAATAGATGCCATGTGCATCCTTCTGAGTCTGGATTAGCTCACTCAGAATGAGCTTAATTGTATGCTTAAGATTTTAAGGCAAACATAGAATACATAAAATTTGGCTGAATATTTAATTTGCCCCATGGCAGTCAACTGATGGATGTAAAAATACCATGAGGCTAATAATAAATAATATTTTAGTCTAAATTATTTCATTTGATTTTACTGTTGCATCCAGATTATTGTTTTCTTTTTGTTTTCATAAATTAACATATATAATTTTCTGCGTTAATAAGATAATATTTGTACGTAATTGTTGCCATCACAGAAAACTTTCAATTTGACAAAATGTAGAATTTTTCATATGTAAAACTATACTTTCTTGGAGAAACATGTTAATTTCATGCTTAATACCTACATAGAGTTTCATCTATGTTAACCAATGTTTTTGAGTACCTACAACTTCTAAAATGACTGCCATATATATATTTTTTTTAATGGAGAGCTGAGAATAATAGGTATATAAGTCTATTTTAAATGTCATTTTATAAAATATTATTGTAAGTTGCTTACATCAATAAATCAGAAACAAAATATAGTTCTCAAAGTTATGCATTCACATTTCATAATGTTTATATTTATACAAATATCTCTGTTAAAATTCTGTTTTCTAGTTGCCATATTACATTTCTGAATGTTGCAATATTATAAACAGTAGATTTATGCAGTGATTGAGAACTTAAAAGTATACTACCGCAGCTGAAATGTATTATATTTTGATTTATTTAATTTAAACTTATAACTTGAACTCTATTTAGATACAGGAAACTTACTGGTATATTTCAAATGTTTTTATATGTGAAAAATATTAAACTAAATTCTGTGAAAACATAATTGTGAATAAATATTGCTTATGAAAATTTAGCATAATATTTGACATACTCTATAATCATAGAATACACACCGGGTTCCAAAAATAGGTACAGATTTAATTTCAAGGAAAATGATAATGATCTGGAAGCTAGAGACATGGCTCAACAAGAAAGAAAACTTGTACAGAAGATATGAGAACCAGAGATATAGTTTCCCAGAAACCATTTAGAAGCTGGACACTGTCCCACCCTTGCATTACTATGGTTGTGAGTACAGGGACAGAAACATCTCCAGGGCTTTCTAGCCTCCACTATATGTTCATGTTCAGTGACACAATATGTCTCATGCTAATAAACCAGAGCAAGACATCTTTTTTTTCTCTTTTGGCCTCTGCGTGCAAACACAAGTGCACACATATCACACTCATGTATGCTTTGATCATATGCACATGCCATACACATTAGCACACATAAATGAATACACGTAGAAATCTTCTGTTAAATATTAAATACATTTTACTTACTAATTTGCATTATTTTTAAAGCTAATCCCACCCTGCTTTTTAAAGAAATAAGAATGGGAAGAAGGATTAAAGGAGTTAAATTTGATAAAATATTCAACATAGCTGACACATCAATATTCATGAATTTCACTAAGATCCATCCTGTCAAAGAGACATATGAGGCATCTTTTATAATCTAATGCTACCTATGAAAAACAAGGTAAAAAGGGCTACCTCATTCTGGCCTGATTTAGTTCAGAATTTATTTTTCTGAGCTTTTATATAATAACCAGAAAATCCTATCATAGTGGGTACCCACACTAATGAAACTGTTTTCAGTGTCAGTTGTGAGTGGCACTAAGTGCCTTTCCTGTATTATCTTACTTCATTGCTACAACAATACACTGAGATAAATAACATTACCTGACTGCCACACATAAAAGAAAGCAATTAATGCACACAACAGGCATTTGCACAGCCATTCAAAACAATGCTTTTTGAGAATCTTTCCTGTGCTTGAGCTGCTTAAGGCATATTAGAATATCTAAAAGAAACAAAAGCCTTAGTCCTTTTGGAGTTCATTTTCTTGGCAGTAACAAATTATATAAGCTAGATTTGCCTGAGTTAAATTGTCTGCCTTCATTATTTTATACTAGAAACACTAGGTTAGTGATTGAGCTACTAAAGCTCTTTGAGTTTCACTGGCTTAACCTTTAAAAGAAAAGATTAATAACATAATCATACTAAGATAAATGCAAGACTGAAAAAAATGGATAAAATATCTATTTAAATAGTGTTTTCATTAACTTGGTGTCCCATATATTTGCATTAAATTTTTTGTTATTGTAAAACTATTCCAAATGTTGTAGTATTATTTATGACTTTAGAGTTTGATATTAAATGTATATCCTGCATTGTAATTATAACATAAATAAAAGCTAAAAAATGAATGGTATGCATACCAGAATTAGGTCACCATGGACTTTATATGAAAATGTTTTAAAGTGACATTTAGTCACTTTGAATATATTTCACTGAGAGTCCCACAATTCATTTGGAATAACATTTCAAAATTATTTTATAATTTTTAAAAAATTCTAAACATTGCAACCATTTAAAGTGTTTGCACATTTATAACATCTTTAAATATTTATGTCAATGTAGCAGCATAGTGAGAGAACATATGTATTTATATTAATGCTTTTAGAGCAGAGATCCTCCCTAGTTTATAAAGTGTTCAACTACAGAAGTAAGCCACTCATTATATGTGAAAAATGCATGGAAGAATATCAAACCTTCCCACCAGCCAGACCGGGAACTGTCATTTTCCAGGATATAACCAGATAAGTCTGCCTGATATTTTTCTTCACATATACCCAACTTGCCAGATCTAGCCTGGGTCTCATATCCAATTCCCCTGACTAGTCTGGCTACTCTTCACTGTACCATAACCAGCCTTTACACTTCTGCAAGGATGAAGCCTGCCTAGACTGGGCTAATGATCTACTCCTGCGACACATCCAACCTAACAGCCACATTCTGCACATCCTCTTCCACAGTTCAGCCTGGTAACTCTGCCTAACCTCCCTTTCCCTATCATCACCACCTTTCAAAGTTCTAAATCTACCTATAAACTCCTGACTTGTGCAAAAATGCAGGTCCTGCCCATGTACCAGCCCCCTACCCTCTTTCCATGTAAGCCATTTAATTTGGACCTCACCATTCCAGAGGTTAGTAAAGTTCATGAACACTATGGCAGGGGCTGTGGCAACATGCTGGCAGATATGGTGCTGGAGCAGAAGCAGAGTGGTTACATGTACTCTATCAACACAAGCCAGAGAGATATCTAACTGCAAGGGCATTGGCTTTTGAAACCTCAGAGCCCATCACCAGTGATGCAGCTTATCCAATAAGGCCATACTTGAACCAACCTTCTAATCCAATCCAACCTTCTACTCCTTCCCAAGCAATTCAACCAACTGGGAATAAAACATTCAAATAAATTTTTCTGTAGGGGGTGGGTACCCTCATTCCTGTGAAATAAAATTGAAAACCCAAGCATGAACACACATAACTTCAGCGATTTAATGTTTCACATAGATTGCAAAAACCTACTATGAAGAAAACAAAGCACAAATGGTACAAGGAAAATTGGATATCCACATGTCAAAGAATTCATTTAGACTCATGTCTATCTTCTTGCTAAGAAAAGTAACAACAAATTTTTCAAAGGCCTAAACATGGAAACCAAAACATTGAAATATGTGGTACCTACATGATATAAATAAAGGATTTTCTCAATAGAACTTAATTTGCTCTAGAATTAAAGCCAATAATTGACAAATGTGACTTCATGAAACTAAAATGTTTCTGCTCAGCTAAAGAAATAATCAGCTTGGTGAAGAGGAACATCAATAGAAAGCTAGATAATCATTGCCAGCTATATGCTTGTCAGAGTATTAATATTCAGAATGTTTAAGATCAAAAATGAAAACAGTAAAAAGCAATTCAAAATTTATTCTAGTGAACTGAATACAGTGTTCTCCAAAAAAGAAATAAAAATGACTAAGAAATGTATCAAAAAACTGTTCACCTCTAACAATTATGAAGATTCAAATGAAAAATTTAAACTACTTCTTACCCCAGTAACAATGTTTAACAACAAAAGGCAACAAATACTGTAGGGCAAAAGGGATCCCTCAATTGACTGGTGGTAGGTATACCAGGACTTGCCAGTGGTTTAAATAATGACACAGAAGCTTTTTAATATTTTAAAGTTTAGGCGTTTTTGCTGGGTAGACTCTCAGCTAGCTAATCCAATTTACCTAGAGTATTCTAGCCCATGGCCTGCCACATGGCTAGTTTTTTTCCTCCCTTCTCCTGTTCAAGTCATCCACCTTTGTGGCCCACTGACATATCTCATGCCTTTACTTTCTTCCTCCCAGAATCCCTCTCTCTCCCAGTAGTTCCCCCTTCCATTTTCTTCCCAGCTATTGGTTTTCAGATCTTTATTACATCCAAAAGGCAAGTGAGGAAAGATGAATGTTTATAATATATGAGAGTAGTGATGGGCCATAGGAATAATAATACCAAGATCCAGCTAGTAGGCTGGATCTGCCAGTTTAGTAATCAATAATCCAATATACCGAAAAGCACCTTCACACAATGTACCCTAACAGGTGTGTTTGAAAAATATCTACCTACTCTGAAAATCAGAGTAGATAATCTCCAATAGCTCAAAATAGATCTGTTATAATAAAACTCTAATAATCCTCAGCATGTGATAATAAGAAGCAGGATTCTGCTTCACAGATACATGTTCTTCCATGTTCATTGTTGCTATTCACCATAAATAGCAAATGAAAACAACCTAAATTTCCTTCAAATGATGATTGGATAATGAAAATGTAATAAATACACACTATGGAAAACTATTCAGCTATAAAGAAATTTGAAGTTTGTATATAGATCAAAATAGAAAAGATAATTTTGGGTAAGATAGCACAGACTCAGAAAAACAAATATCATCTGAGGTTCCTAACATGAAACCCTTACATGTGACAATATAACCTGGAGTAACTGCAGGAAACAGGACAGTGAATGAACCATTCTATGTGTGCATGTATGTTTGTGTATATGAGAGAGAAAGACTAAGAGAATAGCGAATAAAATATAAGTGATTTGAAGGAGAACATGTAAAAAATGTGGGGTGCTTTTATTTGAAAGGGGAGTAAATAAATAGAAAGGAAGGAAAGAGAAGAGTTAAATAACAGTGGTGGTATCTGAAAAACTCATAAGAAATAATATTAACTATTTCTGCAAAATGTCTATAAGACATGTAAAATGGTGTATACATTTACATATATAATTAAAATTTTCCCATCTGGGCTGGCAATTCTGTACCCATGATCAAGACTATTTAACAAAAACTCTAAGAGGAGAAAAACTCTTTTGAGTTGTTTGTAAGTGTCATCCAGGGACTCACAAAGGGTTGCATACTCCTGTTATTACCCCTGGTTGATCTCAGAGGGAGAATGTAAATCCCTATTGCTGAAGGCATTATGCACTTCTGACAACAGGTCCAGAGCACACTTATCTGAGACTGACCTGAAGCTGCCTTTCTGAGGGGTACCAAAAGTTCGTGAAGGGTTCCACAGGAAGGATCAATAACATATCCACCTATGATGCTTATATATCACAAAAACCACCAACATGACAGGATAACCATTAGGGTACAATAGTGGCATGCACTCATTTGTGGCAACCAACAAATTTGTAATTGGATTTAAGGCCCTCTAAACCAGAGAAAAATCATGTCTATACTGGAAACTTAGACAGCTACCTAGGTTAGAAAAGTCATGGATATTTGAGGAGAACCTCTAACTGTATTTTATTAAACCAAAGTAGTGCTTAACTATATTCTAATATATATATTCTATATATATTGTGTTTGTACCCATAGAGATGTGCAATTCTCTTCTTTCATCCAGAAAACATTTTTCCAACATAATGAGACTATTACAGAAAAGTGCAACTGATCAAAATTCAAAGTTGTGGGGGATCCAACATGGCGGCGGCCTGCGTGGATGTATTTTGATTTCAGGGTCAACAGTCACAAGGTGGCAAGTGTTGCAGGACACTGTACAAAGGGCACGACCCCTTCTAAATCTCACCGAGCTACACAGGGACCACGGAAGGAAGATCCCTGGGCAGGACGCCCCTTCCCACTCTCGAACAATCTAGGAAGCCACTGGACCCGGGAATCAGAATCACCCATCCCCCAATAGGAGACTCCCGGTAATTTCCAACCTAATACCCAGCCAGCAGATTCAGAACCCACGCAGAGATAATCCCCAACCTGCTGGGCACTCCCAGGTCTCACACAGACGATCCAATTATCTGGCGAAAGGTTGCAACCCTTGGAAGTGAGCAGAGCTCCACTGCAAAGTACCTTCAGACCACAGATTGCAATCTGTGATGAAAATGACCAGTTTACAAGCCGCAGGAGTGGCAAGGCTATTGGAGCTGAACTGCAGATTTACCCACTATAGGAACCAACCCCGGGCAAATTGCCAGATATTTGAAACTGTCGTATATTGGACTTTTGTACTAGTACGGGCCCTTCCAGTGGGAACCAGAGCTTACTTGTACACAGCTCCGCCACCTGGATTAGTTATGTCTCCACCTGGGAGGTGGGGCTGAATGACTCACCTTATAGGGGTGGACTAAGGCAACGCTACTCTTACACCAAAGCGCTCCCTTTGAACCCAAGTCCAGAAGACAGTAAAAAAATTCCACATGACCAGAGGCCCCAGACAAAAAAAAAAAAAACAGAGCGAAATGTCTCCAACAAAAGAAACCAACGCTATTCTGTCCACCACGAACCACCTCACCACAACTGAAACACATGAAAACGATGACAATTCTACATTATGAAAAGTGATAGAGTCCCTTCAAGAAGAACTTAAAACTAGGAAGGAATTCAAAGAAGCCACAATTTTACAAGTCAAAACAATGAATAACACCATTAAAGAGCTCCAAGCTAAGGTGACCCAGCTTGAACAGGAAAAGAATAAAGCAATGAAAGATCTCCAGGCAAAAACAAGCAAACTGGAGAAGGAAATGTACAAATGAACAATACCATACAAGACATGAAAATAGAAATGGAAACAATAAAGAGAACACAGTCAGAGTTAAAAGAGAAAATGGAGAATCAAGAGAAGAGAACAGGAACTAGGGATATGAGTATGAAAAATAGGATGCAAGAGATGGAAGACAGGATCTCAGGCATGGAAGATTCGATAGAAGAAATCAGTACAACATCCAAAGAAAATGAGAAAGCTAAAAAATCTCTCAACCACAACATCCAAGAAATCAAGGACTCAATGAAAAGATGGAACCTAAGAATTATAGGCAGAGAGGAAAGAGAAGACTCCCGACTCCATGGTCCAGGAAATATTTTCAACAAAATCAGAAGAAAACTTCCAAAACCTAAAGAAAGAGATGCCAGTAAAAATCCAAGAGACTTACAGAACACCAAACATATTAGATCAGAAAAGAAACTCCTCTTGCCACATAATAATAGAAACTCCAAATGTAGAGAACAAAGAAAGGATATTAAAAGCTGTAAGAGAAAAAGGCCAAGTCACATAAAATGGCAGACCCATCATGTCGTGTCAACCTAAACCAGCAAGAACGATGCAGCTCGCAAAAGCTCTTCCCAAGCAGTTTATTCAGGTCCCTTGAAAACAGTCTTCTGAATGCCCGGGCAGACCCAACCCACAGGCTAAATACTATATGAACAGCCAATCAAGTAAAGCCACGTGGTGCTATCTTAGAGGCCCACGTATGCGGAAGCAAGCCAAATCAGCGGTCTTAGCCAAATATGGACTTGTTTACCACCGAGAGCGCTCACCATCGGGCTGTTGGAAGGCGGAAACCAGCGCCATCTTTAGGGCACGGCACTTCGCAGCTCTCTACAGTTCCTCCTTTTTTGTTTTTAAAAATGTTGGTAGAAGTCCCCTGGAAAGGGGATCTCATGTCGGGCCTGAGCCTGTAGGAGGGCGATGTTCAAACTCTTACCTGTCTCTGGGTCAGCCTACCCACTTGGGGCTGCCCTGTCTTAGGTGGCCGAGACTTACCCGTAAACTCCGTCATTGACTTGCCAGACCCTAATATCCATGGAACGAATACCTCAGTGGGCAGGGACCATGCTCAGTGAAGATTTAAGGCTTCATGGCAGTGAGCCATGCCTGAGGGGACTGGCCCGCCTCAATGGCGACAAGGGCCTGTATAATCATGGCTGCATTACGCTTCTGTGTGGCTCTCATCTTGTAGATGCACCATAGGCAAACCAGAGAGGCTAGTATCATCAGTATCACCAAAGAGCCTACGCCCGCCCACTCCTTAAGATGATCCATAGCCGCCTGTATCCAGGAAGTCAAACCAGTAGCCAGACTCAGAACCACCCGAGTGGAGTTGATGGGGACGATTGTCGCTCTCAGCTCTCTCATCTTATTTTCAAATTCAGCTGACCAATCCTGTAAAAGGAACTCTGACAATTGCCTAGACAGATTAGCAGCCTTTATTAAATTTTGATACCACACCGAAGTAACACACAAACCCTGCATATTCCACTCACACCCCAACTGTGCTAGTTGCCAAAGAGAATCAATCTGTTCTTGTATTAAATCTATGCGTTGATTAACTATCATAAGGCCTACCTTGAGATGAGAATTCATAGAGGTCTGAGTATCCAATGCCTGTGCTACACTGGCTGAGATGTTATTCAGGGCATTGGCAGTCTGTATAGAACTAGACAAGGCAATAGCTGAGGCAGTAGCCCCCACAGCAGCAAAAGTGATGGCAGTAACAATAGCTGCAGTGATGCCAAAATCTCTTTTAAGCCTGAATAACATCATGGTATTAGGGGCCTCTACAGGAACTGGTACATATTGAGGCATTCTAGTCACCACAGCCACAGGAAAGGCTGTGGCATTCCAGCACAGGGCATAAAAGCATATGTCCGGAGTGCATACTAACTTTTCTTCACCCAAGGATGTACTTCCATTACTTATAATCCACAGGAAAGGAGGCCAGAGACATACTGGCGAGGCTGAAAAGGTCTTATTGCGGTAAGAATGAAATGAAGAATTCCAAGTACCAGAGCCACTACTGCTAGAAAAATCCAATTTGGTAGCGGACCCTAGGGAAAAATTACCTCTTTGATAAATTCCTCCCCCAAGCATAATGACAGGTCCCAAGTCCATGCAACTTCCATTTACCCCACACAAAAGCCACAAATCAAAAGGATTGGTGGCACTCTGCTGAGGATCCCTAGTAGATATATCAAGCATTCCTGTACAAGACTTATTCACTATATTACTAATCATGGGGCTAAAGGAAAAATAATCTTGTTGAACCCAAACTGTTCTGCGCTCTTGACATCCAGTCCAGGGAAAAGGTCCTTCCTCTCCTGTGGATCCTCTACAAAAAGGTGCCCAGCGTGGCTGTCTGGGGGGGTCCCGGTTAGAGACTCTTGTGGGCCACCATCCTTCAAGGTGAGAACCGTTGTCCGAAAACAAACCACTACCCCTACCCCCAAACCTCAGTTGTGGTAAAAAATCTGTTGACTGCTGAGACAATTTAATGCATTCTGTATCATCTGACCTATTGAAGCTCATTAAAAAGCACAGACTACCCTTCAAGCTGACATTTCTATTACCCTCTATAGGGCTTTTCTGATCATCAAAGAGAAGGTAGGGTAAGCCTAAGCTTCTATTACTGCTAAATAAGCGTGGAAACACAGTTGCATCATGTCTGACCGGCATCGGCTTTGGGAATATCGACAGGATCCCCCATCTCGACTCGGTCATTCCTGACATACTCACTGTTACTATCACCAGGATCCCTAGGAAGGTCTTCATGACGAATGTTCCTCACAAGGCGTTCAGGCACCCACACTGGATCTTGTTGATCCTGAGGAAAAACACAAACAGATCCTCTCGCCCATGTTAGCACTGGGTCAGGCCCTCGCCAAGAGCCTGTCGAAATATCCTTCCACTTCACCATGCATTTAGGTGGACCATGGGAATCCTGATGTCTGTCCGCTGCTGAGCGGCCTTGAGCATCCAAATTGAAAAAATTTAAAGTAAATAAGGCTAAAGACATTCTCTCCTTGGGGGTACGGCCTTGGCCTATTCCCCCTTTCTGTTTTTGTAAACATTTTTTCAAGGTGCGATGAGCACGCTCCACAATTTTTTGTCCTTGAGGATTATATGGTAATCCGTGATTAAGCTGTACCTCCATCTGGTTGTAGAAGGAGACAAAGGACTGAGCCGTATAGGCTGGTCCATTGTCTGTTTTTAGTTGTTGTGTTTTTTTCCATGTAGCCCAGGCTTTTAATCAATGTCCTATGACAATGCGAGTCTTTTTTTACTCATAGGTGTAGCATGTATGATACCTGAGCAGGTATCCATAGATACATGAATATATTTTAAGGTTCCAAACTCTGAAATGTGGGTAACGTCCATTTGTCAGATTTTGAGTGGCATCAACCCTCTAGGCTTTGCTCCCACACTGGGAGGATGATGATGAATCACACACTGAGGACAGTCCAAAACCACTTGTCTAGCATCTGTTCTAGACAAATGGAATTTCTGTTGTAGAGTTTTTGTATTTACATGAAATAATTGGTGAAACTGTCTGGCTTGGTCCAGGAATGAGCTCCAAAATATGCATTCTATCCTAGTCAATTGATCGACTTTAGTATTACCCTCACTTAATGGTCCAGGTAATCCTGTATGTGCTCTGATATGTTGAATATAAAAACATCTTTTTCTTTGTCAGATTAAAACTTGTAACTCTTGTAATAAGGCACATACAGTACTACTATTTTTAATAGGACCTGTTAATTTTAATACTTTCATTGTTTTGACCACATAGACTGAATTTGAGATCAAATTACATGTAAATTGACATCTTTTAAACATCTCAATTAGTATTTTTAACTATACTATTTGGGGGGAGCCCGATTGAAATTGGCATAGCACGGGCTCTTGTCTTTCTATCAAATAGGCTCCGCAGCCTGTCTTTGAGCCATCAGTACACACATTGGTGACCCTTGAAGTGGTGCTACTGAAGTAACCTTAGGGATTATCACTGGGTGTTCCTTAAAAAATGATAGCAATGGATGCTTAGGATAATGGTTATCAATCACTCCTTTAAAGCTACACTGTAATATTGCCCAATCATCTACAGTGCCACACAAAATCTTAATTTGGTGACTGGAATAGGGCACTATTATACTGGCAGGAGCAACTCCAAAAGACTGTAAACATTGTTGGATACCATTTAAGGTTAAAGCAGCAACTGTAGTGGGATAATGTTCTATGGATTTTTTTTTTTGGAGAAATCTTCGAATAAGTCCATAATAATGGTCTGTCCTGCCATAACAATCCTGTAGGTTGACCATAGGTGGCAAATATGCACAATGCAATGGGCTGTCCTTTCTGTCATCTCTTTAGGAAGGCACTCTGTAACCTTTCTTTGACTTTACATAAAGCTTTTCTTGTTTTTTCTGTTAATTGTCGAGGAGAATTAAGTGTTGAATCACCTTTCAAAATATCATATAGGGGTCTTATTTTATAATTTGGTAGCTTCAAATAGCCTCTTGCCCAATTGATATCTCCTAACAACCTTTGAAAATCATTTAGAGTTGTTAAATTATCTTTTTTTATCTCAATCTTTTGAGGTATTATCTTTTCAGGTCCAACCTTTGTTCCTAAATAATTAACCACATTTTCCTTTTGAACCTTATCAGGAGCAATAAACAACCTTTTTTTTTTAATAATTGAACTAATTTTTTTATAGGCCTGATCTAACATTTGTTCACTCTTAGCTGCCAGTAAGATATCATCCATATAATGAACACATCTCAAATCTGGAAAATTTTTTCTCAAGGGAGCAATGGCTTCCCCCACATACAGTTGGCACATAGTGGGGCTGTTCGCCATGCCCTGAGGTAATACTACCCATTCAAACCGCTGATCAGGTTCTTCATGGTTACAGGATGGAACAGTAATCTTTGGCACACAAAGGGATGGAGAAAAAACAATCCCTTATATCTATAACTATTATGGGCCATGAGGCTGGCAAAGATGATAACAGCAGCAAGCCGCGTTGCACTGGGCCCATGATCTGCATTTGTTGATTTATGGCACGCAGGTCATGCAACAATCTCCATTTTCCAGATTTCTTTTTAATGACAAAGAGAGGTGTATTCCAGGGAGATACAGATGGTTTTATATGCTTTAAAGACATCTGTTCATCCACCAACTCTTTGGCTGCATTCAATTTTACAGAGGAAAGTGGCCACTGAGGAACCCATACTGGGTCCTCCGTCTTCCAAGTTATGGGAATGCCCTCCTCAGTGGCCCCTAGGAAAAACCCAGGCCCTGTCTCTTTTGTCTTTGTTGTATAGATATGGGACTCTTTCGCCCCTGTAAATATTTTCCTATTCCAAAGCCTGGAGCATATCCCATATCTTGCATCATACGTTGGGCTGAATCAGAATAATAATTACTCAATTTAAATCCCATATCCTCTAAAAGGTCTCTTCCCCAAAGGGAGATAGGGAGCTCAAGTACATATGGCTGCATTTTTCCTGAGTGGCCTTCTTGGTCCTGCCACTTTAATAATCTTGTACTCATATCTGGAGTCTTAGCATAACCCAGGCCTTGAAGTGTTTGAGAAGAGGCTTGTACGGGCCAACCTGAAGGCCAGTCTTTCTTTGCTATGATACTCCTATCAGCCCCAGTATCCAAAAGGCCCAGGATCCTTTTACCATCAACTTTTAACTCCAAGACGGGGCGTTGGTCCAAATCTAAGGAGAGAAAAGTCAGATCTGTGCCCGTGGACCCAAAACCATCTTTTCCTCTCTCTCGATCCCTTGCCGCATAGCGATCATGTAAGCTCGGGAACATGACCAACTGAGCAATTCTATCTCCAGGAGAGATAACTGTTATACTACGGGGAGAGGCTACCATGATCTTAACCACTCCTGTATAATCTGGATCTATAACCCCAGGATGGACAATAAGTCCTCTCAAGGCTGATGATGACTTCCCTAACAGCAAACCAACTGTACCAGGTTCAAGGGGTCCTTTAAAATCTGTTTCAATTAACTGGACCCCCATTTGGGGTGTTAATACGAGTCTGGTGGTAGAGCAGAGGTCCAATCCTGCTGAGCCTGTAGTGGCTCCCGCGGTCTCTAGGATGGCGGAGGGTTGGCCATCTCTTTTGATTTTGTTTTTTGTCCTGATTCTCTACTGACCCATATATTTGTGGGCCCCGCTGTCCATTTTTTGGACGTGCGCCACCATAACCTTGAGTCAAAGGCTAGCCATGGATGTTTGTCACTGAATGGCACTCATTAGCCCAATGGTTCCCTTTTTTACATTTTGGGCATAACCCCGGCTGCCTGGGGCATTGTGCACTTCCTGTACTTTTTGTACTCCTTTCCCTGGGGCATTGTCTTTTAAAGTGTCCCATCCTGCCGCACTTAAAACAAACTCCTGGACTTCCTCCACCTTTTCTGGTCAACTGTACTACCACGGCAGCAAGACCAGCATTAGTTAACGGCCCTCCAATTTCTATACACACTTTTATCCGGGCTTCTAGCCCTTTGTTCTTGTAAGGGGTGATAGCGGCTCTACACTCTTTGGTACATTGCTCATAGACCAACTGTTTTATTAGTGGCATAGCAGCATCTGGGTCACCAAAAATCTTCCCTGCTGCGTCCACCAATCATGCCACAAAGTCTGAAAAGGGCTCCATGGGGCCCTGTAGAATCTTAGTTAAGTACCCACTCACCTCTCCTTTGTTAGGAAGGGATTTCCAAGCCTTGATAGCTGTCTGGTTTATTTGTTCATAAACCTGATTGGGATATCCTGTCTGCTGGTTGGAAAATCTTCCCTGCCCAAGCAGCATATCTCTATCCCAGGCTGGATTTTCATTTCTCTGATTAATGGCTGCTTGCTCAGTGGCATACTTAATCAAGAAAGCTTTCCAGTCTAAGTATTGCCCTGGACTTAAGGAGGCACGGGCCAGGCCACTCCAATCACTCGGAGTCATACAATGTCTGCTTAATGCTTCTACTTGAGCCAATGTAAAAGAATCAGTAATGCCATAGGTACGAACCGACTCTGCAAAGGATTTAATTACTTTAAAATCAAGCGGTTCCTTGTACCTGTTCCCTTGTGGGTCTTGGTATACCGGATAGGCAAACTGTAATTTTGTTTTTACTGTGTCCACATCCCTGGGCAGAAAGATCTCCCTACTTTCAGGGACTGAACAGGCTGATCTATCTGAATGGCTTCTGGATATGGAGGGGGAGTTGAAGGCGCCACGGAACGGCTTCACTTACACTGACCGCCACCAGCGTGGCTGAAGGCACCGCGGCAACAGCTTCTCTTACACTGACTGCCACCAACATGTCTTTCTCTTTTACCTTTTTCTTTTTTCTTTTTCTAATAACAGTCCTCTCCAACTGTTCTATTAGAGCATGTAGCTCCCCTTCAGAATACGTACCCTCTGAGTCCTCAAAATCTCTAAAATCTCTAAGATTGGGATAGAGAGGGACCTTCTTTTTGTTTCCCTTTTCACTGTCTGTCTGCTCAGATCTTTCGCCTTTTTTGCTTCCCTCTTCACTGTCTTCCTGCTCAGATCTTTCCCCGTGCAGCAGTTCCAAGGCTGATTCTCCCTCCTTGATTGCGTTACAACATCTCTGATCTTCTAAACAACTCCTCACCATCTTCCAAATCGGTCTTACTCCATGCTTCAGAGTACCTTGCTCCCAAGCAAAATCCAAGTCTCTGCCTAATTTGTCCCAGCAGGATACCATAAGATTCCCGGACACCGCAAACAGAGTCGCATTCATTCAAAAATCTCTCTAGGGTTGACTTCTTAAGTTTCAAATTCCTAGCTAAAAGTAGCTCCTGAAGAGCCAGAAAAATTGGATGTGACTGAGACAATCCCATGATTAAAAATTTACTTTCGGTTCGCAGTTTCCCGTGAAACTTTACCTTTAGTTCGCAATTTCCGCGAAACTTTATTGTCCCAATTTATCCCGGAAACTTACCAGTGCACTGCCCCTGACTGCAGGATTTCTGAGTCTTTTTCTGGTTCCCCTTAAGGGCCACCACTTGTCGCGTCGACCTCGACCAGCAAGAACGATGCAACTTGCAAAAGCTCTTCTCAAGCAGTTTATTCAGGTCCCTTGAAAACAGTCTTCCGAATGCCCGGGCAGACCCAACCCACAGGCTAAATACTATATGAACAGCCAGTCAAGTAAAGCCACGTGGTGCTATCTTAGAGGCCCACGTATGAGGAAGCAAGCCAGATCAGCGGTCTTAGCCAAATATGGACTTCTTTACCACCGAGAGCACTCACCATCAGGCTGGTGGAAGGCGGAAACCGGCGCCATCTTTAGGGCACGGCACTTCGCAGCTCTCTACAGTCGCCATCTTTAGGGCACAGCACGTCGCAGCTCTCTACAGTTCCTCCTTTTTTGTTTTTAAAAATGTTGGTAGAAGTCCCCTAGAAAGGGGATCTCATGGCGGGCCTGAGCCTGTAGGAGGGCGATGTTCAAACTCTTACCTGTCTCTGGGTCAGCCTCCCCACTTGGGGCTGCCCTGTCTTAGGTGGCCGAGACTTACCCGTCAACTCCATCATTGACTTGCCAGACCCTAATATCCATGGAACGAATACCTCAGTGGGCAGGGACCATGCTCAGTGAAGATTTACGGCTTCATGGCAGCGAGCCATGCCTGAGGGGACTGGCCTGCCTCAATGGCGACAAGGGCCTGTATAATCATGGCTGCATTACGCTTCTGTGTGGCTCTCATCTTGTAGATGCACCATGTGCATCAGTAGGTGGCCGAGAGGAGAGAGAGAGGCTATGTCTACATTCAGTGTTCTGATCTATGAACATCTAAATGAATAGTATCTTCACATTTCTAAAAAAAAAAAAAAAAAAAAAAAAGCAAGTCAGAAACCAACCACTTCTGTGCCATGGTGTTGGGACATGGATTTAGACTATGACAGCCACCAGTCTAGCACCAGACAAGTACCAGATGGGCTCCCAGGTCAGGAAACAAGTCAGAGAGTAGAAGAATGCTGCCTGGCCCCGGATGTGGGGGTTGTGGGTGAGCCATTCCCCAGGGTATGAGTGTGACAGCTCCAGCCCTGCCTTCTGTCTGCTTTGTGGTGGTGTTGGTGAGGGTGAGTACCCTCCCCTCCCTTTTGCTCTCACCACCAGTGGAGAACAGGACATCTGGTCCTGATGGTGTCACAAGAGCAAGAGAACTGTTCCTGACCCTCACATGCTGCAGCACTCAAGAAAGCAGATCCTTCACCTTTCATGGACAGCACAGTATGGCTGGCCCTAGATGTGGGGGATACCGGTGAGCTGGCCTTGAATGTGTGAGTGTGGGAGACCCAGCCTTGCCTTTATCTTCTTTTTGGTGGAGTTTCAAGGGGGAGATCCCCTTCATTCTCTGATGCCCTTGCCACAGGTTGCAGACTGGAGAGTTGGCCCCAACCACTTACCTGCTGCAGGACTAGGGGAGAGAACAGGCCCTGCACCTTACCTCAGTAGCACCATACAACTGGCCCTGCAAGTGAAGGTTGTAGGCCCAGAAACATGGCTGTGAGTTGGCTCACCCCAACATACAGCCCATGGATGAACTGCTGAAGAGGTCAATTCTACATACCCAAAGCTACAAGATTTCCATCACACAGGACAATATCAACATATCTGAGAGGAGTCCCAGTGAGGTTCCAGTATTGACAAAGTAGCAGAAGCCAGGGGCCTCATACCAGACCAAGGAGTCATTAAATGGACATTTACAATCAAAGCTGTGTGGACAAAAGGGAATATTGTGGGAAACACTGGGACAAACTACAGCTTCCACAATGAGGTTTGTTTGTTTGTTTGTTTGTTTGTTTGTTTGTTTAATGTTGGTGGAGTTTGCAAGGGTGGAGGTTGGGTCTGAGGGGAGGTGGGAGATGAAAGAATACAGGGTGCATGATGTAAAATCCACAAAATAAATAAAAACACTAAAAAGAAAAAAAGAAACATTATTAGAATATCATTAATACTGATAAATATGATAAAGAGATAGAGATGTATACACTAAAAATATCAACTGAGAAATCAGAATATAAATCATATGTAAGTCATCATATATTTTGCTCCAGGCTCAAAAGATTAAATATTTAAATGTTACTTCTCTACAGCAAAATTCCTTGAAGGCCATATAGATTTTTAAACTTTACTGTTTACATTGATCTGTTTAGTGTGTGTGTGTGTGTGTGTGTGTGTGTGTGTGTGTACTTGCACGTATATCATGGTGCATGTGTGGATGTTGGAGAACAACTTTTGGGGGATTGTTTTCTCTTTACATTACTGAACAAACTCAGCATGGCAGTCTTAGTGTTAAGTGCCTTTTCCTGTTTGGATTTTAGTTTTGTTTGTTTGTTTGTGTACTTATTTGGTTTTGGCTTGTTTTAGTTTTGTTTTGTTTTGTTTTGTTTTCTGTTGTGATAAGACACTGGGGCTAAGGAATTTATAAAGAGACCATTAATTTCAGAGTTCATGTGTCCATGACTGTCATGGCAGTGAGCATGGCAGAAGGCAGGCTGTGCTTGAATAGTAACTGACAGCTTATATTTAGCTGATCCTCAAGCAGGAGGCGAGAGAACTAAGTGAGAACAACATGGGCTTCTGAAACCACAAAGTTTGCTACCAGTGACACACCTTCTAAAATATGGGCACACATCCTAACCCTTCCCAAGCAATTGCACCAACTAAGGACCAAGCATTGAAATATATGAGCCCATATAGGGCAATTCTCATTCAAACCACCAGATCAGAAGAGTCAATCACTAGGGATAGTTTTTAATTGAAATTGTCTATAAAATCCCTGTGAAGTTTAACTATTTTTAATTTTAAATTGTCTCTCCAGATTTTGCAGGCTTGAAAACTCAAGATATCTTAGACTCAGAATCCTACTTTGGCATCTAAGACTAAATTTGATTATTTTATATCCTACTAATATTTTAAAAAATTAAAAACTTACCCAAATATTATAACTTAAAGAGTTGGTGAAACAAAAATGTCAAGAAATATTAATTATTGAAAATGTTAAAGATGTGAAAGTTTCTAAACTTGTAAAAATCACTTAAAGAGGTAGTGTGAGTAAAAGACATGAACCTGAATCACAATGAAAAGATGGGTTTTTCAGGAGATTTGTCAACCTTAGACATATTTTCAAAGTTCTTATTCATTGCTTTCTCCTCTTTATGCCATTTATCTTAATGCAATAAAAACAAAAACCCTGTATTTATATCACTATTATCATCTCTCTCTACTTTTTAGTCAGAGCTCAAATGGAATAGACCTCTGATTTCTTTACCATGATATGCACCATATGGAAAATAGAAACAATGAAGATGACTAAGGGAAAAAAGATTTGAAAATATTTTTTCTCAACTTCTATTTAGACATGAAACATAAACCATATCATGAGGTGTGGTGGTGTGTTACTTTAATCCTAGCACTGGGGAGACAGAGGTAGGAGGAAATTTTTGAGATCAAGTGTAGCCTGCCTACATAAAAATTTCCATACTGCTTAGGGTTACAAAACATACAATATTTGATGCTCTGTTAGAATATATTGGAGAAGAACTAACAGTTTCTGTCTAGGTCCGTGCTCTTACACTTAACACACTGCATTTACCAGGTATGGATTCTATTTGTATTGTAAAGATTTGGTTTGAGAAGTGTTGAAATGAAGAAATATGACATATTTTAATTCAGGCTCATGATATATTTATGAGGTATGTAAACCATTGCCCTTTTGGTTTACTACATTTACCCATATGTGAAATATCTAATTGTTAATTTGTGATATTTTGGTTTGTAGATTAATCATTTGTATATCAAACATGTTGATTCATTTTATTTCAAGTACAAATACTCAAGAAATCATTATCACTATGTTGAAACAGTATCTCTTGAAAAAACCACCAGAATCTTTAAAACATGTCCTAATTCTTATAATTCTGATTTGCTGTGTACATTTATAATTGTGAGCAAAATCTAAATGAAATCCTAGCTACAATGTCTCTATTAAGATGTATATTAACCAGGCGTGATGGCTCCAACCTTTAATCCCAGGACTTGGGAAGCAGAGGCAGGCATGCTAGCCTAGTCTAGAAAGCAGTTCCAGGACATCCAGGGTTTTTTACACATAAAAACCTTGTCTGAAAAACAAAACAAAACAGATTACTTCAATGTGTTTACATGTTTTCATGATCTTTTAAATTAGGATATCAGACACATCTTTTGTCACACATCTGTCTCATGTATAGGTGAAGTTTTACATTTTAGATCTGTGCTTAAAAGAGGTTTTATATATTAGCAGAAACTATAATTCAAAGTATTTGTGCCCAATGCTTTCTAAAAAACATTTAAATTACAGAATGACTTGAGTCAATGAAGACTATAAAAGATAAAGCAGTAAGTGGTTGAATCTGGAAAAAAAAAACCCACATAATTTTATGAGGAAGATACATAAATGTTCTACTTGGAGCTACTCATGCAATAAGGAACTCCAATTAAGAATCCTCAATTGAATTTGAAAATGCCAAAGGGACATAACAGGGAGGGTGGTATTTGAAAGAAAATGAGCATAAGTTTGAGTAGAATATGATATAATGAATGTCAAAACTTCCAAACAATACTCACTAGCCACAGTGAGTTTATGAGCTCTGAAGATGTGTAATGTATTTGTACAAGTACAAGGGATTTCCACACAAAATATCACTTCTTTGTTTTAGCCTGCCTTGCTCAAATCAACTTGCATACATCCGTGCTGTGAATATTCTGTTGCCACCCTCCATGTTGTACACATCATTTTTGTATAACATAAATAGGTTAAAAGTTTTTATTCTTTTTTTTTCATGCCTGCGACTTTTTTTTAAATACTTTATTTTTTTTTCTTCAAGTTACATCTCAGTAACAAACCCCTCCCTATTCCCCCTTCCTATCCCGCCCTTCCACCCTCTTCCTCCCAGAAGTTTCCCCTTTCAGTCCAACAGATGGTTCCTTCTCTTATAACAGTACGTATTATACAAAACAATAGATATAAATATGCCACATTTATGAGAATTAAATGGCCCAGTATACCTTCCCAATGTCCAGTTTATACATATTTGGCCCCTGACTTTAACATTCTACTATCTAACCAATTCCATGAGTTTAAAGGTCTATATGTGATTCAACATTCACACTATCTTGCAACACACTTTTAAGAGTATCTTCTTAGATCTATAACACCCTCTTGATTCCTAAACAACTCAAAATTTAACTATGAGACTCTAGCTGTCTATTCTTCAACCACCTCAGAGACCTGAGAGGGACAAATATATCTGATTATATAGGAAGTGCAAGGCCTGCAGCTTCCAAAACTAAGAAAGGACATACCAATGACTGCCTGGACAGTTCCCATTTTTCTCTCCATACATTCCAGCATCAGTCTTCAGCCTTTGGGTCCTGTTTCTCTGACAGACATTTGTTGTAGAGCAGGGATTATGAAGGGCTTACCTACCCTGTCTTGGCAGAGTTAGGCTGTCGACTTCCCTGCTACCAAGTTTTGTCCTTTTTGGACAGCAGTCTGTCTGCAGTTGGTGCAAGGGGTTTTTTCATGCCAAGAGAAAGGCTTGCCACTAATTCAACCATCTTACAGTGGAGGTTCTT